>VHKM01000113.1:3525000-3857500 GCA_007210695.1 Neogobius melanostomus | reverse complement strand
AGCACTGTACTAACTAGTCTAACTAGTTTCTTGGTCAATGTTTTTATATGATAAAAAGCTTCTTTTTTTACTTTTCTTTTTTAGAGATAGAGACTCGGGGTTCTCTTTGTTTTATGTAAGCCAAAGACAAAGATTTCCGTTTTGTCAGAGGTTAAAGTTGTTTTGCACCCACACACTGATGCAGTGACAGAGTGATTCTACAGGGTCGACCTTTAATATTGTGTGGGTCTAGGCAAATATCACCATCGTGTGGCCAAGCGTTTTATTGCATAGGCCTATAGCTAGGCGTTAGCCATTCCAAAAGACCCCCAATAATAATAGTAGCCTAATAATAATAATAATTCACTGCATTAAAAGGAATTTGTAATGATGCCTATATGTGTCTACACTCATATCTGCACCTAACACTAAATGCACCTGTAGCCTACATCTGTAAATCCATTCATGCTGTTGTTCTGTGTCAAATTGTTGTTGTTTTTTAATCTATTTTATTTGTAATATATGCATGCGGCCCTTATAGTTTAAAAGTTTTTATAGTTAATTTATGATCTCTATCCAGTGTTATGTTCCCCCCCACCTCCACAGCAGAATGTTAATATATTGCCTATTTAACAACCTTTAAAAGGATAATGTGACAGCAAATAGCATTTCTTATTTTATAGAAGCGTTTGTAAGTACTTTAACGTTTAACCCATTGAAATAAATTTAAGTTTAACCACATGATCGCATGCTTACTTTGTCCTTCCCGTGCCCCGTAGTCATCGCTCTCCGATGGTCCAGTGCAAAGATGGCAGAAGCTCCTCCATGGCCCAGCCGGTTCTTCTGTCACAGATGCTCTGCGGAGATCAGTCCTCGGCTTCCCGTGAGTTTTACTGATATATTATTGTTGGTTAATAACGGTATATAATTGTATCCAAACTCGTTGAAAAAAAGATTGCGATGTTAAGAGTCAGTCCTCTTACAACATTAACGGTAGCTAGCGTGCTACTGTGCTAACGCTAACTGTTGATATCTTAATGTTATCTGTAAAATAACATTACGCCGAACCAATAATGTGGTAAGTTAAGTGGTGTGTGTGCTCTGTTAGAACTAAAATCATACAGTTGTTTGGGGGAAATGCTAAATATAATATTGATCTTATGACACGATCACTGAAACATTTCACTGAATTCATCTCATCATCAGTCCATTATGTGGTTCTTAAAATCAAAATCGAAAAGACAATTCTATCTGACATGACCATGAAATAATACGTTCTGTGTTTAAGGTATTTTGCGTTATTTTCAAATCAAATATTCTTATCATTTAAATATTTAGTTCACAAATAGCAATGGCCTTGTTGTCAGTAACTAGAAAGATCTGTCAAACAAATGCTAATGTCACAATGCCAGAGAAGCTCAGGGTTTCTTCTCTTTAAGCCTTTTACATTCAGAACAATAGGTAGATGTACAGTGGGCCCAGACAGTAATCAATATGCAATGATGCTGATAAAATGTGCCCTTCTTAAATCAAACGTATTTGAAACCGTCATGCTTCAATTATGTTTATACTATTTTCTCTTGTATTTTGTCACATTCTTTGTATTATTATTATTATTATTGTTGTTATTATTATTATCCTTGTAGTCTTTTTAAAGATCTGTCTTGTTTAATGTTATTACTAACAGGATTACACATGTCCAAGATGTGACTCAGGATTTATTGAAGAGCTCCTGGAGGAGAGGAGGTGAGTACAAACTAATTAACTCAAATATAATTAATGTATTGTATTATTTTTTATATTATCAATTATCTCACATACTATACTAGACTAGAAACACTAGAGATACAATGTTTAAAGTGTAACTTTTAAAAATAAATATGTATCTGTATATGTATTTTAGGGCTGCTACGATTAGTTTGGGAATCGATTAATATACCAATTATTTTACCATTAATCTGTGAACATTTTTATTACCACATAAAGTTAAAGGACATGTTGGTGGAGAAAACTTAAAGTGAATGTTTGTAGGAGGCTCTTAGTGCTAATTCTGCTTTCTGATTGGATGAGGCACAGACAGATATTTATGAAATTTACAATGTACAAAATACTAGATATCCTTCATTTCAAAACAAAATAGTTTTCCCTAAAAAAAACAAACAAATCCTGTCATTTTTGCTCTACTTGAGTCTTTGTTTACCAGAAAACGATTAATCCATTACTAAAATGGTTAACTATTTCAATAATCGATTAATTGTTTGTTTTGTTACTATATACAGATTCGGCAAAAGCCATGTGTTTGAAACGTACAATTAAATAATCTGTTTTTTAAGTAATACAAATCTTCCGACATCCCAGTCGACACATAACATCAAATATTTCTTCCTGTGTTTAGTGCTGACAATGGCTCCATGTCTAACATCTCCAGCGGGTCCCAGAACCAGCACCCATTTGAGGTTTCTAACTCATATTTTTTTTTTAAATCATTGCCCAATCTGTTTGTAACTATAAGCATTTTTAACTATGACTCACTCCAAGATATAACAGTCTGTTGGAGCAAATATCACTTTGTATCACTTCAACACCATACCTTATCATTCATACTAATTGCTCATTTGCAGGTTTGCCTTTTCATTGTACACATTAATATACTTAAGGATCACAGTTCATCATATCAACTTTTTTGTGATTTGTTTATTCTTCTTTTCAGAATACAGAGCAGCACTTGTTTACATTCCCTTCAGGTTATGGCCAGTTTGCCCTGGGCGTCTTTGATGACGGTTTTGATTTCGGAGCAGGCCTTGGAGCAGAGGACAACAGAGAAGCAGAAAATCGCAGAGAAAGGGAAACTGCAGCCCGTCACAGATATGGTGCCAGGCAACAGAGACGCAGACATGGTTCAATGCGAACAACAGGGTGGCATGAAGGTGTTCCCACATTAGAGGGGTAAGGCATTGCCAAAACACTCTATTGAACAAAATGAAGTTCCGCACTGTTGCTATACTGCACAATAACGTCCAAGTTTTGCTCATAGGAAGAATATTTGTTCTCAGCTCATGGACAAAATGGCTGGTGTACTATTTAATTAACTGCCTGTTTTTATTGTTTGTTTTGTGTTTTCTAGAATTATCCAACAATTAGTTAATGGAATAATTGCTCCAACTGCAATGCCAAATTTAGGTGTGGGGCCATGGTAAGTGTCTGGGATATCAAAATGGAACTAAACACTTAACCGACTCTTGTCTATTATCTGTAGTCCAGATAATAGAGAAGTGTACATTTTAGTGCATTTTAGTGTAAACTAAGAGTTTTGTGGTCAAAAACTGTCTACTTCAGTTTATGTGCCTTGCCATTGTTTGGATGTATTAAGCCCATTATTCACATTATCACCTTGGCAAGTGGCTTGCTCAAAAACATGCCTCAACCATGCTACTGTACCAGTTCTTTATGAACTGTGGTAGTGAGCAGAGTTAAGTGTTTAGTTATACTTAAAAAATAATTTAAATAAGTTTTATCCTCTTCTGTATTTTTTCCGCCTTTGTTTTATAACATGTGACAATCATTTTCTAGGGGTGTTCTTCATTCAAATCCTATGGATTATGCCTGGGGAGCTAATGGTTTGGATGCAATCATAACACAGGTATACAGTATAGCACACTATTAATGCACTTTTGAACTGTGGGTGATTTCAAAAGCATGTTATTTATAATGGACAAAATGAGCAAGGTAGTGCATGTATGTATGCTATGTATATAGAGAGGGGGTGGCTGTTTTCGCTTGTTATTAGCGATTTAGCTACTGGAGTTTGCAATGCACTGAATGCTGCTAGTGCTAATGGTCCTGTCTCTGTCCTTGCTGCAGTTCTCATCATTCTCCTTATAGGTTAAATCCATCAATGGTTTGATCAGCCCCTCTTTTAATCATGCCTCTCTCTCCGCCACTATCCCACATTCACACAGTATGTAAAATGCCACACGAAGAACAACAAGACCCTGGACTTACTGTATGCTAACGTGAAGGCCGCTTACACCTCCGCCCCCTCCCCCCGCTCGGATGCTCAGACCACAACCTGGTCCTACTGCAGCCGGAATACACACCAAAGGTGCGAAGGGAACCAGCACGGAAGAGGTCTGTGAAAGTGTGGAGTGAAGAGGCAGATGAGCGACTGAGATTGTTTCCAAACCACAGATTGGAACATGATCTGCAGCTCTCATGGGGTTGACATCGATGCCCTGACACACTGCATCACAGACTACATAAACTTCTGTGTGGAAAACACTGTACCGACCCGGAAGATACGGTGTTTCTCCAACAACCACCCCTGGGTGACCCCTGAGCTTAAAGCCCTCCTGAACCAGAAGAAAAGTGGACATACCGCCTTTGCTATGCCCGATCCTGTCAGACCTCGGAAGCTAAGCAGGGAAGGGCCTGGCAGGACTTGGATGGGATACCGTTTGGGAACACCAGGAAGCCTGGCAAATGTAGTGTGTGTGAGTGGTGGTGGTGGCTGATGTGCGCAGACTGGTTGCCTCACTTATCATCACAGAGTATGGAGTGAATAAATAATGCACCAAATTGTAAAAGTGACTGAGCATCTGGAAAAGTGCTATATAAGACTAATTTATTATTATTATTATTATTATTATTATTATTATTATTATTAAAAGGGCTTTCAATTCAGGGGACAGAGGGGAGCAGAGCAGAGTAGAGTCCAGCACGAGCTCCAGTGGAGGATCAGGAAGGCCAAGAAGGACTATGAGGAGAAGAAGTTGGAGCAGAAGCTGGTGCAGGGCAACGCGCGGGACGTGTGGAGAGGACTGAAGAACATCTCCGGACATGGACAGAGTGCCAATTCAACAAACATTTCAACCGGTTTGATTCTGCCCCCACTCCCTCTGTCCCCCTCCCTGATCCAACCTCTTCACACGTCTCCAGCCCGGTGGACACTGCCCCCCTCCCCGACTACCTTCACCTTCACCTGCCTCCAGCCCCCCTGCACTCCATGTCTCCAGTCCCCACCATCCAAACTTCCTCCAGCACCTGCCCCACCCCCAGCAGTCCACCTCAGTCCCCCCCACCTCACTCCCCCCTCTCCATCACACTGGACCAGGTGAGGAGAGAGCTGAGGCAACTGAAGCAGAGGAAAGCTACAGGACCAGACGGCATCAGTCCCAGGCTGCTGAGGACCTGTGCAGACCTCCTCTCCGAGGTCCTCAGCTACATCTACAACCTGAGCCTCATCACGCCAGGGAACCGGCCCACTACAGACCAGTCGCCCTGACCTCCCACGTGAAGACCATGGAGCGGCTCATCCTCACCCACTTCAGCTCTGTGGTGAACTCCACCCTGGACCCGCTGCAGCTTGCCTACAGGCCTAACGTCGGAGTGGAGGACGCTGTCATCTACCATCTGTGAGAGTCATGTTCTTGGACTTCTCCAGCGCTTTCAACACCATCAGACCGGCGCTGCTGCGGGGGAAGCTGGAGGACGCGGGAGTGGCTGAACATCTCACTGCATGGACCATCGACTACCTCATGGACTGACCACAATATGTGCGGCTGCACAGCTGTGAGTCTGAGGTGGTCGTCTGCAGCACTGTGGCCCCTCAGGGCACCGTCCTCTCACCGTTTCTCTTCACCATCTACACATCGGACTTCACATACAACACGGACAGCTGTCATCTGCAGAAGTTCTCCGACGACTCCGCCATTGTGGCCTGCGTGTCTGAAGGGAATGAACTGGAGTACCAGTCGGTTATCATGGACTTTGTGGACTGGTGTGAGCGCAACCATCTGTGCTTGAACACCAGTAAGACGAAGGAGATGGTGATCGACTTCAGGAGGAATTCACTACCGCACACACTGCTGAACATCCAGGGGGACGACATCGACATCGAGGTGGTGGAGAGTTTCAAGTACCTGGGTGTTCACCTCAACAATAAACTGGATTGGTCTCACAACACCAACGCCCTGTACAAGAAGGACCAAAGTCGCCTCCACCTTCTGAGGAGACTGAGGTCCTTCGGTGTGAGCAGGTCTCTGCTCAGGACTTTCTATGACTCTGTGGTAGCCTCTGCTATCCACTATGCTGCCGTGTGCTGGGCCCCGGGCAGCACAGAGCGGGACAAGAACAGACTGAACAAGCTGGTCAGGAGGGCCAGCTCCGTCCTGGGCTGCCCCCTGGACTCTGTGGAGGAGGTGAGGGACAGGAGAGTATTGGCCAAGCTCACCTCCCATCATGGACAACACCTCCCACCCACTACACGGGACTGTAGAGGAGCTGAGCAGCTCCATGAGTCGAAGACTGAGGCACCCTTAGTGCAAGAAGGAGCGCTTACCGCAAGGCCTTCATCCCCACTGCTGTCAGACTGTACAACAAGACTGTAAAGTAACATGTGCAATAACCTCCCATTACAAAACTACGTGCAATAATCTCTGTATCAGTGCCACTTTATTCCCTGTACTCCCTGTACCAGCGTCACTTATTGACAGCCTGCACTAGGACTGTAAACTTTGCACCTCGATATTCTACTTTATAGTCTATCATTTTATTCTATTTTTATTTATTCTTATTTCCTTATTGTTATAATTTCGCCCTTTAAGATTTCTGCTTATTGTACATAAGATACTTCTTTCTTTTTTTTTTACTATTTAACTGTTTGCATATTTCCTGTCTATTTTGCACACCCTGAGTGATCTTATTGAATGTCGAATGTAACAAGTGAATTTCTCCGTTGTGACATCAATAAAGGATTATCTTATCTTATCTTTCTCTGTCACAGACCAAAGAACTGTAGTATTGCCTTTGTACCTATTTTGACCGTTTATTTTTCCCTTTTCCCTCTAGTTATTGAACCAATTTGAAAACACGGGGCCACCACCAGCTGACAGAGATAAAATAAAAGGTCTTCCTACAGTTCAAGTTACAGATGATCATGTTGGTAAGTATTATAATCTCTAGTGACTGGTCTTGGTGGTTTAAGAACACAACTTTTGACATGCCAAATGTTTCCATCAATGTGATGATGTGTGTTTTCTATCCCATAGCTTCAGGATTAGAATGTCCAGTATGTAAAGAAGATTATAGTGTGGGAGAAAATGTAAGGCAGCTCCCATGCAATCACATGTTCCACAATGACTGCATAGTTCCCTGGTTGGAACAGGTAATTAATGTTTCCTTTTGAACTAAGTTTTGATGTCTGATGGGTCTTGAGACCACTATATATGAATGTACTTGACATGACCAGCACAAAAACAATTGGTTTACGCAACAAATTTTAAATAATGAACTCGGCAAAGAACTGTGGATGTATTTCTTAGGTGCCTGTAGCAAACCACGTATTGTTGATGAATAGTATCATGAAAAGATCCAATTGTTTCCAGCCCTCATAATTTGTAATGTGTGACGCACATTTTCCCTGCTTTTGTCCACAGCATGATACGTGTCCAGTGTGCAGGAAAAGCCTAAGTGGCCAAAATACAGCCACAAACCCACCAGAATTATCAGGGATGAACTTTAATTCCCCCTCTTCATCAAACTCCTCATCATCCTCTTCATCGTCATCTACCCCTCAGTCTTCAAGTTCAACCAGCAATGACAATTCCACCGATAACTCTTAATAAAAACACTGGTCATTTCACTCATTGGCTGTATGGAGTTTAAAAAGGGTGGAATCTCAGAGCTGTGACTTCCAGTCCCTTGGCTTTGGAAAAGAACATGAAACGTTCTCATGTCGACCATTCAAACTTGGTGGGTTTTGCAATAATACATGAAGTCCGTGTATTTGTACCTGCTCTGTTTGTCCCACCATCGTAAACAATTGACCCAAGGAAGAGTGGAGTGCTATGGAGCACTGTCTCTGCGCAAAGATGTGAAGGAACAGACATTTTACTGAAGCATGAACAGGAAGAAAAACAAACAATGGAGTACAAAGGTAAAAGACCTCAGTCAACAGACCTTATTATTTCTAGATATTTCAAGATTTCTATATTTTCATACATTCATTTTGGCTAACATGCAAAAAATGCAGCTTTTTAATTGAACAAAAAGACCAAAAATGAAATGTTTCATTTTCAAAACCAATTGCTAATGCTTTTTAATCAATTTTGGAACATGCTTGTTTGATAGATTGCACATAAAACTGATGTGTGCCGCAATTGCAGTCTTACTTTTATGGTGTGAAAAATTGGATGTGAGCATTTTTTATTTTCTTAATTTGATCAATTCGATTACCCCATGCACCTTTTTCCATCAGTGTTTCGATGCATTTTAAGACATGGGAAAATCTTGTTTGCAGTATCATGTACAAAATGAAATGAAGGCATAAAAATAAATGGAGTGTCAGTGATTGTTTGGTCATGTCATATATAGTTCTATGCAGTCCTTATAGTAAAAGTGCTCTAAAAGAAAAGGTAAAACTGAAGTAACTAGTGAATTAAAGTACATTTTTACAGTCAAATTTGGAACACTCAATTTCACTATTAATATTTTGAATTTACAAGAAAAGAAAATGAATATTCAACAATAAAATTACTTGTAAACACTAATGAAGAAATCAAATGCACTTTCAAAGTTATGTTCAGTTAAAAGCCCTTTTTTGTTGCAGACCGCATTAAATCTCTAAACCGGACGTATGCTTTCAAAATTATGTCAATAAATGAATACATTTGGGTTCCTTTCATTGTCTGACCCTGTATGAGTGTGTTTCCTTCACATTGTACCTTGTCCTTTTGGGTCCTGGTACAAAAGCCTTTGGTCTACAAAGATTAGAGATTCCAGTTACAAATGGTCACTTTGAGAACCTTGACGCTTCAATGTGCTTTTCCGACTGTCACGTATTCATATGCCAAAACGTATGATGTTTGTTATCATTGGAAGAGTCCATTTGCAAAAACAGCCAAGTGCCATTGAAAAATCTCTTTTTCTGGCACAATTGTCATTAATACCAGATCTGTTTCAGTGCCATGAAAATATAAAGTCACAAGTTCTTAATCAAATTTACACAACTAGTTTCACAAATGTCATCTAGAGTAAATATTCAGAACTATTCTGATGAGAAAAGAAAAAACTCAGAGATATATCTACTTTTCATCATTATAAGCATTTAATCGTTCAACACACTCGTGTACATATTATAGATCAATGGTACATACACACCATAGATCTACTACACCATTGAAGTAAATAAAACACACACAGCGGCTGTTTCCCAATTGCGAGGATCCTCGGCGTCTCGACCACTTCGGACGTAATTCACGTCATCGCAGTTCGACTTCTCCGTTTGGCTCATTTTCGAAGGATACACCGG
The DNA here is from genome assembly GCA_007210695.1 of Neogobius melanostomus. NCBI lineage: Eukaryota > Metazoa > Chordata > Actinopteri > Gobiiformes > Gobiidae > Neogobius > Neogobius melanostomus. The sequence goes on along the minus strand of VHKM01000113.1, from coordinate 3,848,214 downwards.
TGGATCCTCCGCTGCCTCGGAGAGCTGAAATTACCCATGATGCAACACTGTTTTTTTCTTCCCCTTTCTCGCAAAACTTTATAAGTTTGAAGTTTTGTTCCACATTTGTGCAAAAATAACTAATAAAAAATCATTGGTAGAAGTGTTGTAAGCAAGTGAAGATGTAAAAAAAGAGGTTTATATAAAGTTAATGAAAGGCCTAATAAATAGGCCTATGGTTGTTAACGTGACTCGATTAGTGATAAACTGGACCTGCTAAATATATTTGATATATTAATTGAATTTCTTACAAATCCTTTCAGAAATGTTATTTTATTCAGGCCAAAATGTTCAAACAGTAAGACATCCAACCAAAACAAAGTTTATAAACAGCTTTTATTCATAAAACAGTAGTTTTAGTAAGCATAGATTGACATTTTATTATATGATTTGACACGTACATGACCACTTCGGACGTAATTCACGTCATCGCAGTTCGACTTCTCCGTTTGGCTCATTTTCGAAGGATACACCGGTGGATCCTCCGCTGCCTCGGAGAGCTGAAATTACCCATGATGCAACACTGTTTTTTTTCTTCCCCTTTCTCGCAAAACTTTATAAGTTTGAAGTTTTGTTCCACATTTGTGCAAAAAAATAACTAATAAAAAATCATTGGTAGAAGTGTTGTAAGCAAGTGAAGATGTAAAAAAAGAGGTTTATATAAAGTTAATGAAAGGCCTAATAAATAGGCCTATGGTTGTTAACGTGACTCGATTAGTGATAAACTGGACCTGCTAAATATATTTGATATATTAATTGAATTTCTTACAAATCCTTTCAGAAATGTTATTTTATTCAGGCCAAAATGTTCAAACAGTAAGACATCCAACCAAAACAAAGTTTATAAACAGCTTTTATTCATAAAACAGTAGTTTTAGTAAGCATAGATTGACATTTTATTATATGATTTGACACGTACATGGCGCAGCCGCTCGCTTCGGAGGCCGTTCCTCCGTTTGAGGACCACCGAGGTCGTCAACGAAGTGGATAAACGGAGGATGGATTCTTGCAATTGGGAAACAGTGATTGTTTTATCCGTGGCCACGCCCATGGACATACGTCACGCGTACGTGCTGATGTAGACGTGTGTGCGTGAGAGTGGTGCAACTAGAGGACAATCGCCTCCGTCCGCTACCGTCCAAGAGAGACCGGCGGTCCAAGCTTTCGTTGCAACGTTGTTTTCTTTCGCTGTTATTGAATTTAGCAGCCATGAAGTTACTCTTGGCGCTTTGTGCCGTTCTGTTAGGCTCGTGGAGAGTCAATGCCTCGACAGGTAAGAATTTTGTGTCAGCCATGTTGGTTACAGGAACCGACTTTGCTCTCAGGGTGAGCAAAATCCCTGTGGTGAGCACCAATATGTCTATGTGAGCACCGAGTTAAGATACAGATTGTTTTGAGAACATTTTCGACGGCGAATTACTTTGGCACCACGTTAAACGGCATTGTGTCTTTAACCTCACAACAGTAACTAGAGGTTAAAAGGCCTTGGTTGGTCTCTCAAGCCTGACCATACGCTACCTTTACAACGGCCGTTGAATGGCGTTTACGCGTATGGCTATTTTGATACACTGTATAATAGCAACCCTAATTCCACACGATGAAGTTTGTGAATATTATGTAATTTTACTTGAGACCCCCAAATGGCCTCAAACTGATGCCGGGTAACTGAACGAGAACGGTGACTAGCTTTGCAGTGGGAGCGAATAGCGAAATGCTAAATTAAAAATGTTCCATTGTTGGCCCAGTTATTTTATTATACTAATATTGATTTACTGTAACTACGCGTGTTGATATAATGAAGAATTCCATTCTAAATCCCCGATTTGTTTTTGGTCGAAGAAATGTTGTTGCTACCCTTTCGAGTCCGTACTGAGTCACGTGACTATCCACAGTAATTCGTAACTTATGCCTCTGTACTAGCTGTGTTTTTGCTTTAAATGGCGTAATCGTAAAAGCTTGAGGGTTTTCTTTCTTGCACAACAACATACAACTCCGAGGCAGATTTTTAAGTTGCAAGCCAAGACAGTTTATTTTACACTATTGAATATAATAACGCTTTAAATGAAGTATAAGTGGCAAATTAACTTTAGGCATTTTTGTGTGTGGGCATCAAAATTGTGCATGTAATTTAAAGGTACAGAAAAAATGCTAAACTCACTTTGACCGGAAACTCGTGAGATTGTAAAGCCTATCATCATACTATGATTAAGTAATGTTCTTCAATGTGCACTATGTGCTGACTTTAATGACTAATTTGTTAAAGCATTGTACTAGCCTCTAGGTGATAAAGAATTGAAGATTATAAATAGATTTTATATATATATATATATATATAAAAACATGTCAATATGTAGCTCAAGCTGTAATGTCTGTGGAGCTACTTTTCTAGTTTAATTTCAACAGTGTTTTTTTTGGTTGTTGGTTTTTTACGCACATTGATAGAAACATAGCTTAGTTTCAATCCTCAATATAAGAGCTTAATAAGTCTTGTAAGTGACATCCTGTAAAATCTCATTTGAATGTTAAAATGTTGACAGATGTTACACCTTTTTACTCACAGGGTCAGAAGCTGGGGGTAGTTTCACTTGTCATTCCAGTTCTCCATTTCAACGTGTTTTTTCTATGTTAAGTAGTTTTCAAAATCTGCTGTGAAATTCTTACGAAACTGTGACTTGAATGGAATTGATGGCACACAGGTTTCCCAAAGGTAATGCTTTTGTAAAAGAACTGACTTTGCGCGATCCTTTGTGTGCTGTAATCTCGTGATTATTCATTGCCTTGACACGTACCTTGTCTTTTCAGTGCCTTCTCTGCATATGGCCAATCGCTGCTAGTGCTATAATAATATTTACCAAAAGGTGCTAAAGCAGTGGTTCTCAACTGGTGGGCTGTCATCCAAAAGTGGGTCTCAAGCCTTTCCTCAGTAAACATTTAAAAAAGTATTTATGTATTTTTTAAAGCTTACGTGACTAGATGGTGCCATATTAACACTAGGTGAAAGTAGAGCAGATGTGCATTCTAGGCCTGGGCAATTAATCGAAATCGCAATCTCTACTTTGGTTTCTATAATCGTCCGGTTTACATGCCAGTTCTTTGGCAGAAACTACACCTAGTCTGGGACTAGTCTGGATGAATTAAATATATTTTGTCTGTTAAATTATACTGGAGGAAATATTTTGTTTACGTTTGAGCTGAGGTTTGTGTAAAAGGTATGGCTTAGTTTATGAATTGGCCCTATGTATTTATCTTTTATTTTTTCATTTATTATAAAAACAATCAAATCGAGATTGATCAGTATGACAAAATAATTATGATATATTTTTTCTTCCATATCATCCAGCCCTACTGCAGTCAGTGCAAACAAGACGCCAATCTAAGGCTTGGTAGTTTTTGTGAATGAGAATGTGTGAATTCTGTAGTCTTCACAAAATGTCATATTTTGGCACGAACGGCGTCTCTGCTGTTTTTGTGGTGCAACCTGCCACACAACACCCGTTTTGCATGTTGCCCCAGCCGCTTACCCCATGCTAAGATGGCAGCCTTTGTTACTAAGGAAGTAACGCCACACTGACCCGGATGTCCATCTAACTCAATTCATCAATAATTTGAGGAAAATACAATACTTTCAAGTTTTATTGGGGTCGGTGCTTGTCATCCCAGGATCATGGTGGGTCTCAACGCCATACCAGTTGAGAGCCACTGTACTAAAGTCAGGGGTTGTCATTTACTCTGTTACCGCCAGCACTGCACACTAAATTTATGTCACTGTTGTGAGCGTACTATATTTAAAATTGAACTTTGAAACCGTAAGTGGAATGAAGGTGACCTTTGGTAATGGCATTGACTGAACCTTTAGCCTAAAACCAGCTGGCACGGAGAGACAACAGTTGTTTACAGTGTGTTACACTGATGTAGACGTCATTGCTCCATTAATCTATAAGAGTGTTACTGTTCAGTAGTCTAGTTTCTCTTTTGTCAAACATTGACCAGGGTAGGAATCCAGCTCGCAGCATGTCTTTAGCTCAAAGTGTGAGAATGTTATTTTTCTTCAGATCCACCGAACAATGGCTTAAGATCCACCTGGCCACCCACCAGCCTGAAAACAAAGAGCATTAATGCAACTTCAGTTCTGGTCGAGTCCAGCTTTTGATCCTCGTGGACTTGTGTGCATGCTGTCATTTGCTTTGTTTGTTCATTCATTGATGCTTTGTTTTGCACGCTTATGGTTTAATTATTATTATTTTTATTTCTGCCATTTTCATCTTTTTAATGTGCTTTTATTCCCGCCCGTTTGTGATTTATTAATGCCTTTTTCTCTTTTCTTTTTGCTTGCCACCATTCTTCTGTTTCTCCTCTTTCACTCACCACTGCTACACAACAACAACAAAATCATCGTGTTTTCATTTGGCCTGTGTGTGAATCTCACTCAGCCGGCTTCATCAAGTCACCCCTGTCCCAGCTCAGGCTCACTGACGACGACGCAGAGTTGCACTGTGAGGTGATAGGAGACCCCATCCCAGAGGTGCAGTGGTGGTTTATAGAGGGGGAGGAGCACAATGAGACTTATACCCAGCTGTACGACGGGGCATGGGATGAGCGCGTGCACATTAATGCTACATACATAGCCCACGCCACTAGCATCATTCACCTTACTAGCCTCACCCTCAACGACTCCGGGACGTACGAGTGTCGGGCATCCAACGACCCGGACCGCAATGAGCTGACGAAGACTCCTAGAATCAAGTGGATCCGCTCACAGGCTAACGTTATTGTCTTTCAACGTGAGTGGCAGCGAACGCAGCACGAGCGGCTGGCGATGAATAGTACCATGCTCCTGTGCCTCCTGCTCCCCACTGTTATACCCCAAACCCTCAGCACCCATAAACTCCTGTAGTAAACTGCCTGCCTGGAAGGGGGGGAGTGAGAAGTGAGAAGTGGTCAGGAGGCGGCCCCTTCACCTGTCCCTTCTGACTTGTCCCAAATCTGATTCCTTGTTTTAAGCGAATAGTTGCAGTCGGTATTTGTCAAGATAATGCTGGCCATATGGTTGGAAAATTGAAAACTGAAGAAAATATAAGTTTGGAAGATTCTGTCTGCACAACAAATGCTGGCAGTCTCGTATACAAAATGTCCGCACAGAAGGTTGGAACTAGCTGAAATGCTTGTAAAACCATTATGCGACTGTCCTGCCTTGTGGTCCAGTGTTATCTTGGAAATAAATGTAGCCAGTTAATTTTGACGACTCCATATCATGTTTCAACTTCTGCATATGTTTATCTTCGTATCTGCTTTCCCGTCTTGTAGATTGCAACTTCCGTCCATCCACCCAAATCTCCCCAGAAGACCCACCAAATATTCCCTGCTATTGTGTGTTCTACCATGTTGTGTTTTCTTTTGTGTAGGGCCCATCATTACCACTGACCCCATGGAGGTGGTGAACCAGACCTCCGCTGTGCTCAGCTGTAACCTGACCGGCTCCGTCCATCCCATCAAAGGCTCCCACTGGACCTTTGATGGAAAGGTTATTGAGGACTCCAAGTCCGCGAGCGAGAGTCCTTATACAATTCTTCGGTAAGAATGACACAAGAGTACACACTATTATGTTTAAGACTGTCTTGGTTTGGTATGCAATGTTTACCAGCAAATAAGCCTGTTTGTTAGACCACTGGTTTGGAGTACAGCACGATAGCCTAATGGTTAAGGCTAGGGCCCGACCGATATTTGGGTATTTTCAATATTGGCTTTTCTTATATCGGTCGTAGGTGATAGAGACTTGTATTGCACTGGAAAGAGCTCAGTCTGGGCTTTAAAATGAGCCCACCCACAACTTCTTGGCCTCAAATTTGGAAAAAAATTGGTCACCAGTTTGTTCACCTATTTTACGTATTTTTATGTTGTAGACTTTTTGTGTATAATTTCAGAACCATAAGAGAATAGAGACTTACAGTCTTTGGTTTTGGAATCTACTGATTTTTGTCTGTCACTCAAGCTTCCTCTGAAGTACCTACTAAACATGAATATTCAGCACTCCCTGCTGTCACAGTTCAACGCTGACACGTTTAGAAGCATCATCCACAGGATTATAGACGAGAAATACAACAAAAAAAAATAGCCAAAAATATCAGCGGTGCATACCAGCATTGGCCAATCAAAATCCCCCAAAAATCGGCATCGGCCTCAGAGAAACTCACATCGGTCGACCTGTATTAGATATATATCTATGATTGAATACTATAATAATAAAACAAACATCAAATTAAATTCCAATACTTACAATATCGACACATATGTCGGCTATCGGCCGACGGCCATGCCAAACCCCTTCATATCGGTATCGGACCACAAAAATCCCTATCGATTGGGCCCTAGTTAAGGCTGTTTGCTGAAGTCTTTTCGCTATTGAGCCACCATCCTGTCTGACGTTCCTGGAAAAATCTAGACTCACTGCTGTACCAGCGATTGAGTCTGGTAAGAGTCCGCATCAACTTTGATTTCAACAGCAGAACATACGCAAGCAAAAAGGAAGCAGAGTAAACCGAAGGGCAGTCAGGGGCGTTATTAGCAGTTTTGCATTAATATTCAAACGTGATTATGAATCACAAAACTCACCTACTACTGACCACGAAGTGTTTTTGGTAATTTACCGCTGATTAGAAAAAAGCTCTCGGCCCTCCTGTGCGCTGCCTGTAGATTTTTATTGAGGATCCCCAGAGTGACGCTGCTCGCGAACAACACGATTCTGATTGCACAGTAGGGCTGCACGATTAACCTTTATCGCATCGTTATTGAGGTTTTAACTCCTGCGATAACCTAACCTCAGGAGGCTGAGGGTTTTTCCCCGCCCCTGACATTTGATTGACAAACCTATTAGCCAATCAAAATGGTCGAATCTCGTGTTCCTGGCTTGGTGGCCAATCAGAAATGGCAATGGAAACAAGCTTGTATGCAGTACACCGGCTTTCACTGTCAGCAGCAAAGCAGCTAACACACACGACATGGATGCGCACGGAGGGCACTTCTCTAACCGTGCGTAATCTTTCTTCATCCCGTTTGTCAATATGTAGCTATTGTAAAACGCGCAGATTTTCACACATGGCTGGAGGCATTAGCGCACCTGATGCGCGGGTTGCGGGTTCCCCCGCGGTCTCCGCAGCCATGCTCGCGGATCGGGTCATAAATTCTCCTTTGATGGCGGGTCTGGTTGTGGCGGGTCGAACAATCTCGGCCTGCTGCTGCGCGCCGCCGCTCACCGCCACCGTACACACGTCCACTGTATTCAGACACGACTCATTCTACCATCGTTACAGCAGGTGTTTGAAGTCAATATGCGGCGGATTTTCATAGAATAAGCAGCTTTTTGTTGCTTGTGATCCAGAGAACGCTTTTGTGGAACCAAATGTCTCGTATTTTCCACGGCACGTGCGTCTGTGCACGAGTTTGCGTTACCTAACATCCAAAGCTTACAGAGTCTGCCCTCAAAGTGCTCATGCCCTTCACAATACCTGTTAAGTTATGCTGGGTTTACACATAGGCACGATGCGTTACGAATGGCATTTTTCCGTCATTCGTGACGTTCGTGACATGACTTAACGCATCTTGATGGGATTCTTAACAGAACGCATCAGCTCGTGACATTCGTGATGTTCGTGGAGAAAGTTTTTGGCTGTCAAAAAATCTTCCACGAATGTCACGATTCACCCTCTGTTCGTGGAGTTCGCAACGGAGCGTGTTCTTTCGTGATGCACAGTGGCGCTTCGTAATTCAGCGTGAGAGCATTCGTACAGCATTCGTAGTGCAGAATCACTGTTTTCACGCTCAAAATTAATAGAAACACACGCTACGCCGAAAAGTTAATGTTCGTACCTGCACTATGCCAAAGAAAAGTCACACAAAGTCGGCCAGTCCGTGCTCCAGGCCCGGGACAGCACCTGCTGCTGCCGCTCCTCAGGTGCTGAAGTTGTTACGCGGGCTTTTCTTCCTCCTGCGATTGTTCCTCCTGATGTTTGGGAGCCAATCCCTGCCACCCCCTATTGCCGCCCCGCTGGAGAACCCCACTGTTGTATATTAGTCCCGATTTTCCGCGCGTTTGTGGAAAAAAGAAAAGGGACAGTAAGAAGTGCGCCTTTCCTGTACTGTTTACTGTCCCTGAATGCATCTCCCACGCTGCCATACGCACTGACCCAAACAACAACGCGTGGTTACAGCAACTATAACATGGATAAGTGTTAAGGCTTATTTACAACTTCTGACATGTAAAACAAGCGGCGATGAGCGCAGCAGGTGCAGACAGGCCTGTTGTTCTGGATTATGCAAAAGAAGTTTTGCCAAATGGAGCTAATGATCAACCAGACGAGTGAGAATCATGGATAAAGAGGTGAAGAGTTCTACGACAGATCCCCAGAAGATCGAGTGCGCAGTGAGTGTAGTGTTTTTATGCTTAATGTGGAGTAAAGTCAGGCTGAATGTGCCGCTGTTGCACAGACATGGCATAAAGCGCGTGTGTTTATTGCTATTGTTTGTCTTGATAGATTCCGCGTTTGACAGGAGCATATGACTTAGTTTGGGTTTGATCCAAGTTCAGTTTTTCATAGACTGTGAAAAACGTTTGCTATTCTACAGTATATGGACAGTCCCGATGCTCAGCTGGTCTTTGCTTTTGCGTAACCCGATTTGGCAAGAGCCCAATGAGGCAGGTGAGAGCACGGCGGACCAAGACGCCTCTGCTCCGCCTCCAACCCGGTGTGTGCGGCAGGCGGTTTGTCCACATTCGCCCGATTCTTGACAGATTTCTGACAGAACTCGACAATTCCCAATGACCCGTAACAGACCGCAACACCTCGCAATACCACGCAACACCACGCAACACCTCGCCACAGCCCGCAGCAGAGCGGGACGTGTGTTCGTGACCGTGCGTAATAATTCGTGCCATTAATCGTAACGCGTAGTAACAGGTCGCAACAGTTTGTGGCGGTGCGTGAAACCTCTACCCCGAATCATCACATTCGTGATCCTCGGCCACGAATATGGATTCGTGGCATTCGTGACTTGTCGTCGTTATGTGTAAACGCAGCATTAGGTTTTCCAGTGTGAGACTGAAATTCTCCTCTTTAGAGCCAGACATTCAGAAACCCATGTGTGATAACCGTTACTTTGTAACGTGTTATTTATTTTAAAATGTGTGCAATATAACAGTTTCATTTTAGGAAATGGCACTGGAATGCAGAATTATTTTGTTTTCTAATTGTAAATCTAAATCTAATAAGAATTAATTTTCTATTTTTCAGTGTTTAAGATGGTTAAATTTAAAAACAAATGACCTATTTAAGTTTTCCAATTTAAGATTTCCATTATGTCTACTTATTCTTTGGTATTTGGGTTCAGGTATTTAATAATCACGAAGCATCGAACAATCTCATTAACTTAATCACTATGTATGTAGTTTATTTAACCCTTTGTTTCATAAAAGTAACAACATATTTTATTCATAATTTTAGTTTTACGCACTTAAAAGTATTGAACGGGAAAATCGCATCGCACTCGCAATATTTGTCAGAAAAACCGCAATTAGGTTTTTTCTCAAAATCGTGCAGCCCTATTGCACAGGCTCGTTTTGCAGCAGCAACAAAAGCGAGCCCCCAGCCCAGACTGATACCCCTCTGTATATTTTATACACAGGAATATCATGTGATTCTTGTAGTTTAGCGCTTCATATTTCAGTTAAATGTTAAGGCTCCTGGACAAGCTTAAAATGTGTACTTTGATTATTCATAACACTTAGTAATTTGAGAATTTAAAACTGTCCTATTGTTTTCCGACTTTAGATGGCTCCCAGGCCTTTGCTCACCCTCTGTTTATATGCAGACTTGTATTGCGTCTTTGCTCCTATTTGTCATGGCAGATTAGTATCATCTTTCTTTTTCTGACGTGGTCTTCAGCAGTGTTTGGAATAACGCCGTTTAAAAGAACGTCGTTAGGTAACAACGTTATTTTTTCAGTAACGGAGTAATCTAATTCATTACTTTCCCCGTCGTTACAACGCCGTTATGGTTACTGGGTAAACAAAGTGGCACGTTACAATTAGACTGAATGAGCGCCGCGGTGTCAGTGCTCAAGCAGCAGGAGCAGCGGAGAGGGTGGGCGGAGTCTGTGCAGAGTGTTCGTGCTCTCTGCTCCAAAAACTACGTGTGTCCCAGACCCGCGACTCGTCATCACCACAGCGCGGTGCGGACGCGGGGGAGAATCGATCAGTAGTGTTGGAACTTATTTTTAACCCAAAGACGCGTCTTTCCCCCCCCCTCTCTCTCTCTCTCTCTCAGCGCCTTCTTCCTCTCTCCCCGCTCTCCACTCCAGAGCTAACTTTCTGTTAGGGCATTTCACCGTATATTTGCTGATGACTGTTTTCCGTTTTGCCTGATGAATGTATGGAGAGACTTGCACAATACCTGTGTGTAAAGTCTGCCCTGATCGTTGCCCGCGTTGGCACTCCTGTTCCTCCTCATTCTCTGTGAATACGGCCGTATTCTTACATTAATAAAACAGCGACGCAAATACTGGTCAATACCATTCAGTCACAGAGGCCTCCCCCACTCTACCCCCCATTCAGTTACTATGAACATCTTTTACATGATAGTACATGAATACAAACACCTCTGTCTGTCCTACTCTTTTCAACGGACTTTTGAAAAGTGCAACAACAACAAAAAAATCAAAATGCTTTGATATAAAGCAATTTTTTTTTTAACAGTAACGCAAATAGTTACTTTCCCTGGTAACGAGTTACTTTCATTATAGAGTAATTCAGTTACTAACTCAGTTACTTTTTGGAACAAGTAGTGAGTAACTATAACTGATTACTTTTTAAAAGTAACTTTTTGGATTGCTTCAGCCCTTTTTGGATCTCCCCCTCTTACTGTCTTTAGCTGCGGAGCTCTAACCATTGTGTGGGCTTGGTTTGCAGGGAGCCGGAGCATGCAGACGTGCAGCTTTGCTGGTAGTCTTGGCAGCGGGGATAAGCTCACATGGCCTGACCTTAATTCCCCATTAGAGCAGCACTGTACAGGGACAGCAACACCAAACAAAAGCGGTATTGTGATTTCGAGAGGAATTTGAACACTCTGGAGGCATCAATGGGTCGTGTAGTTCCTGCAGATTGTACTTAAAACAAGATTGTTTTCCACCCATTACTGCTCCATGATCCAAGCACAATAGATCAAAATAACATGCACAAATACATGTAAATTAGGAACAAAAGTGCATGTGGGATTACCGATGAGCCTAGTGATAGCACAGGGTGTGATTACATGTATTTTCATTTGCCGTGTGCAGCAGCAAATCTACAGGTCTTCATATTCATGAATAAGTTCAAGTCTAATCCTAATGGGTTTCACTGTGTTCTTGGCCGTGTAGTTTGGAGAAGATCACATACCATAAGGGAGGAAAATACGAATGTGTCTTTGAGACTGAACCACCAGTACAGAAGACCATTGAAGTCAAGAGTAAGTCTTTTATTTTGCCTTGATTGGTTCATACGAAACAGGTCTTTGTTTTCCAACACAATTGCACATGGAAGAAGAGACGCTGTGGAGCTGCTTTTATTGAAAGTGTTTAATAATTGTTCTTAAAGATAGTTTCAGCACTTACCTGTATAGGTCTGTATAGTGTTTCTTTCACCCGTGGTATGGCATAAGGACATTGTAAAATGGTGAATAACATAATTGTTTATGCACTTTTAGCTGACCCACACGTCTCTGCCTCCAAGCACTCCGAGCATGGTAATGAGAACGATAAAGTGGTCCTGACCTGCACGAGCAACAGCAACCCTAAGCCCAAAGACTGGACGTGGCAAAAAAAGGACGGCAACCAATTGGTTAGCACTCAATATTGTGTCATTTTATTTATTTTTGGGAAGGGGGCAATATAATGCATTAAATTAAAGTAAAAGACATAATGTCCTTTAGTGTTTAGAAAGGCACTTTTATATAACATGTATTGTTTCTACTGTATAACTATAAAGTAATTGTACTATGAGTAATTTAAAGAAACCAAGTTGTTTTTCTATGATTTTGTAGATGGTTTCTTTTTCTTTTTTTTTAATATAATCTAAACAGTGTTTAGAAAGGATAGTTGGTTGAACTTAAACAGAGGTGTTAACGTGACATTTTTTTATGAATCTCAAGGAAATTACAAATGGCACCACCAAGTATGAGATCAAGAGCACCCCAGAGAAAAGCTTGCTGACCATCCACAGCCTGAGCATCGAGGAGGATGCAGGCGTCTACATCTGCATGGGCTCCAATGACTACGGCACAAAGCAGGACGAGATCCACCTGCGCGTCCGCAGCCGCCTGGCTGCTCTCTGGCCTTTCCTGGGCATCGTGGCTGAGGTCATCATCCTGGTCACTATCATCTTCATCTACGAGAAGAGGAGAAAGCCCGATGAGATCAATGACGGTACATATCCCAAAAACTACTGACCTGATCCTGGCAAAATATTGGTCTCTAAAAACGACTGCCTGTGAAATAGGCCTTTAAATTACATTTGAAAATCACGTCAAATGAGATCAGAATATCTGAAATGGCAATAGTGTATAAAGAATGGAATTTAAAAAATGGCATAACCACTATATTTTGTATGTGTATAAAAAGGAAGTGCAGTACTGTGCAAAAGTTTGTAAATGTAAATTAAAATAGTTAATAGAAATCTCTGCAGTGGCAGGGGGAAACTAGTGCCATGGTTCATTTTTAAGTCACTGCATTTGGTGTTTTTGCTTAATGCAGTGCAATTTTTACTGACTCTCAAGCTTTTTTTTTTTTTTTTTTTTTTTTTTTGAGTTTTTATTTCGAGCTAAGGCACAAAATCCAAGAAAAAATATATATACACAATAAAAGAAAAAATAATATACATTCTAACTCGAAAAGGAGTGGGAAGAAGACAAGCTTATTGACTCCCACCCCTGTTCATAGACTTAAATAACAATAACTAACAACACTGCATATTTCTTACCATCTTACAAGACAACTATCAACCGAGTTGGTTACATTTCAACAGATGCCATACTGCATTATACCAGGTCAACATTCACAGTATCTCACACGCTACAACCAGTGTATTATTTCTGTTTCCCATACAGAATTCATTACCATGTTGGCATTATCGTTATTCATCATCACCATTACAAACCATATAACATTACTCTGTATCAAAGTGTTTGATGATACATAACATACTCCACATTTATTCATGAAAGGTACAGTAATCGCAGACCGATTGATGCTCATGATAACAAGAATAATCTTAATGATGTGTGTTACAAGGGATTCAGTTTTTTTTCGTTTTTTTCTGTGACTGGACCTGCTGCCAGAGGGGAGCAGCCCCCGAGCAACCGGACCATCCTTTGTTAAGCTTCTTGTTGAATTTTCCATATCAATACCGTACAAACTTCAAAATGTGGCCCTGGATGAAAATAGTTTGGACACCCCTGGCTTAATGCATTATGTCAAATTGTATTGGAACTAAACTTGATCTTAACATTTACACCAACCATTTGATTCATAGCGTACAACGTGCACAACAAAGGTAAAGGTCTTTTAAAAAGTTTTCTAACATTCTTTAATACAGGGTTACTCTAAAGTCTTAAAGTTTTACATTTGGCGCGATAAATCTAGATTTACATTTTACCAAGAAGTTATTTGTCATTTCTCCCGGCCTATTTCACAGGGGCTGCGCTTGTTTATCTCCCGGGTCCACGAAGAGCATATCGACGCAAACGTAGGATGATTGGCTAAGAGAGGAAGAGTGACTGTAAAGGTGACAAATCAGAATAGTGTTGAAACCAGTGGGTCCCACAGATTTCTACTGAGACTATGGGGAAACTGGAAATATTTAATACGAAAATATTTTTTTATTCATACACTTATTGGATCTATTCAGTCAATAAAGTTTTCGATTAGTGTAGTGTAGTATAGGTCCATGTTTTATCATTTAAGCAGCAATGACACTGAAGCACTGTAAGACACTACAGATTGTGTAACACGACTAGTTATAATATTCTTATTAAAACGATTAATTCTTGAGATGGAAAAAAACAGCTGGCAGTGTAATGGCTGTAAAGAAGCTGTGCGTGTGTTTGAGGACGGAGCACTTATAGAAGAGGGAATAACAACATGGCTAGAGTTAGAGCAGTGGTAGTTGATATGTTTGGATATTCCGCTTTGGTTGAGAACAAAATAAACCGGTGTCATTTACATTGCTGCCATGTTCAAATGCTCTTTGTAACTTTTCTGAGTGAATGGCTGAACCTTCCCTTGCGTTGTTGTCGATGCGCTTTATACAGTTAGTCAGTCTCAGGAATCGATTTGTCAATACAGTTACGCAAACATTTTGGAAGAAGTAAACATTATAGTGCGAGTACCATGAAACAAACTGGTGTTAAAGGCAATCGTCTTGATCGGCTCATTCACGAGAGTCTGATGGATTCCTTTTGTTTAATTCCGTGGTGAACACTGCATGAAGTGACATCGTTGTCCATTCATTTGGAATAATAAATTGTTACTCATATAGAATAGTATCTAATGCACACATAAATAATCTGTATAAAACTGCAAAATAAGGCAATATGCAAAAGCATCCATCTCTCCCTAATACTTATTTCATAACCATTTGTTAATTGATAGTATTCAGGTTGTTTGTTTTCTGCCCTAAATTATGTTATTTATACAAATCAAATTTATTTTTCCCATTTCAAATATTTGACTAATTTCACATTAAATGCGAGTCATCTTTAGGTTGTGTGGTCTGAAATTTGGAATTCTAGGTCTTAAAAACGTCTTAAAGGTCTTAAATTTCTCATTGCAAACTATGCAGGAAACCTGATTAAAGAAACACAGCATTTAAGCTGCCTATAAACGTAGTAGAGATTATTTATTTCTGAATTTTCAAGGCAGTATAAACTCTTGAAGAAAAATGTCACATTGTGTGCATGCAAACGGGTGCAATCTTAACATACAGTAGCTGCGTCATGTAAAAGTCATCACAATGTATTATTTATTACATTTTGGATGATGATTTCTAACTTTCTAACTAACTTTCTAACTTAAAGATAATCTTACTCTGCAATTGACATTGAATACTCAGTTGCTATTGCCTTTTCTGCCAGGGTCTACTACTGTTTTATTAGATTATTTTGCATCTGAAAAATTCTAAATTATGAAATTGTACCTTAAGATACCGTATTGTAAAATGGCGGTACGGTGGTAGGTTCCTCCAGTTTCCCCTGCCATTAAAAACATGTACAATAGGCAAGGATGAATGAGAGTGTGTTTAGGAGTGCGAGCAAGGGACTACGGATGGAAATTAGCCCATGGCTACAATCCAGTGCGGCGTGTTTACATGCATGTATTCATGTATGTTCATTAACATGTCCCAACCACTTAAACAAATGAAAATGAAATAAAAATAAAATACTGTCTAAATAGGTTCAAATAGGGTTAATGTAAGTTTTTTTTTTAAAGTCCTAAACTTGCCTTGTTCACCTCTGTGTAAAACCCTGTCATTAACCCTCACAATGCCTTTGCACTTTACTGTTACTTACCTGGTGAAAATATTTCCATATCAACCGATTCTGCTAATCCTATTTCATTATATTAAACTTTCAAAGACTTTTATCACTCTGCGAATAAGCCAAGCACTAATGCCTCAGCACCAGTACCAGTCTGTACTAGGCGAGTTGTTAAAAAGCAGCCCCACTGTGGTCATTTCTAAAGCTGCTGAGGCGATGCATTTGCCTAATGGAGTATGAAGCTGCATGCAATCTGTATCAGTCCTCAGTCACTTGCTTTTATTATTGTCTCTCTTTTTATTTTATACCAGTCAGTATTTGGCAGCATCTACCTCTGTGCAAATGATATGTTTTAGCAACCTTTTATTTTTTATTATTTACTTTTTTACTTCTCTGTTTGCTGCTGATTTTGCATTTTGGTAAGTGGAAAAAAAACTGCATGTCAGACTGAAGTGGTTGAGCTGAAATGACCGCGTGGAACAGCTATGGGAATCTGGACTGCTTTCATAGTCGCCACTTCTTGGAGAACTGTGATGAAAGATCTGGTCGCTCTTTCACTGGCCCTGCTTCTGTGATTGCACTTCAAATGAATACTCTCCTGTCGCTAACATGAGCCTCATGCCAATGAAAGAGTCAGTACGACAGACTCGTGTACTGGTTTGGAAGGTCCCTCCTTAGGTCAAACGTGACAGGCTTCAGATTTCTGTCTACTGCATGCCTTCTGCATCGTGTACAGTATGCATGAGAGGTGACACGATCATGGTATCAAGGGTGTTTACCATTTGCCATTCTCCATTTGGTCCTGGAGATCCAGCAGACTCTGCCTGCCTTTAAGCCTGTACCTTGTTGTGTTTACATTTGAGCAGCACACCGCAGTACATTTCAAATTGGCTTTGATCTATACGCCGCCCCGGCAGCGTTCTGTAGCTCTTATGTGCATTTGCTTGTATTGCATGAGCCTTCTTGGTGCTGCAGTAAACGCTGTGAGATTTATCATAAAGTATTTCAAGCTCAACTTTCATACACAACTTGTGACATTAGGAACAGGTGGGCAATGGGCATGCTTCAGTTCATGTTTAGCTGATTTGGTCATAACCTTAACCTGTGGTGCGGAGGTTCTGTTTTAACATTGCTGCTGTCATCTGCCGGGGAGGGCTGGGGCATGTCTCCGGGTTTCTCTTTAACTTCATGGTATTTGTACTTTTTGACTCAATTTAACATTATTTTTATTCTTTGTTTGTTTGCTGTTCAGATGACGACTCAGGCGCTGCTCCACTGTAAGTACATCTACGGCACTGATCGCCATTTGAATTTGTATTTTTGCTAACTCAAGTTTAATGTGTTTTGTAGGAAGAGCAACTCTAATGCAAACCACAAGGATAAGTGTGTGAGGCAAAGGAACTCCAACTAAAACCCTTTAGGTTCGTATAATATTTCTACCATTTTATTAATCTGATGAGCCATCCTCAGTCTCTTTTATTATAGACCTGAGCTTTTAGGATATTGAACACATTCGGCTGCAATATTTGTATCACAAGAAGTCGCAAAATATCGCAAAATCAATGATGTTGTCCATGATCCATCTGACTGAGATGGATTAAACCTAAAACAAAAATTTGTTTTTGTTTTCTTTTAGCTCTGATTTTAGTTTATTCATTATTTTGGCACTATTTGATAACAAAATAAAATAATTAAAATGTATTTTTAAATTCGACTTAACTGTGTGGGTTTAGTACAATATTGCATTATCGCAATATCAAATAAAGTTATTGACTATTGCCATTTTCTTTCTCATATCTTGCTGTCCTAGAACACGCTTTGTGCCACTCATTGAAGTCCCAAACACAAACTTGTAACATCTTGTGTCATTTATATCTGTGGTACGTGCAGTCCGTACTCGATGTGGAAATCAATTTCCTCATTTCTTAATTTCTCCACACAGATATCATAAGCTGTCTTTAGTACATTCTCGGATTAGTACATTCTAGGACATGCCTAGGCTGTTTCTTACTATCTCTGCGATGTTTTGTTTCTTTGAAAAACCAGCATAGTCTTCGTCTGGAAGCCATTTGTTTCTGCATCCAGATGTAGGCCATGTTGGCGCAATCCATGCAGGCAATGATGAAACTAGTTTTATGGACCGTTTTTTTTTTTTTTTTTTTTTTTTTTTTTTAACACATTGGAACTTTTTTTTTCTCATAAGCAAAAACACTCTTCCAAAGGGCAGGTGTCACATTTCTACCTGAAGTGCACTAGTTTTTGTTTCCCACACAGTGCTTCTCTTCTCTAAAAAAAAAAAAAATGTGTTTCCTTTTTCCCCAGATATTTGAAGATGTCCAAATGACTAGGAGTCATCTGTCGTGTGGCACACTGATGTGCACCCTGCAAATCAAAATAACTTTCTGTGCTTGGGTGTTGATGTTTAAAAGATTTCAAGTTCCTTTTTTGCTTTTGTTTTCTTCTATAATCTTCACATTGTGCAGCCAGAGGCCATAGTGAGTTCCATTTCTTTATGGCAAAGGGGTCAAAATTGCATGAGTTTTAACTGCTCCTGTTGCAAGTGTGTGTTGTAAAGCCAATAAATTGTCCACACTGGAGTGCTTCAAAGTTCCTGTCTGCTCTGATGCTCTGCACTGCCCCCTGCTGTCAAACTAATCTCTGGTCTGGATCGGCGCTTCTCTGAATCCAACACTGCCTCTTTACTTGCACTCTGAGAGGCCAGTGCATTATGACCACGTTATTTGACCTTGCAACGTTTCACCCTCAGATTTTTATACTTGGCCTTAATGCACAGCATTTCTTTAAAGGTTTTATTTGTTGGCGCTATTTAAACATTGTATTAAATGCAGAAATGGCTGATAACTCGATGTTTGTGTTTTGCCATATTTTAAGGTATGCAAGATATTTGTCTTGTAAAGCTTTTATTTTGAAGTTTTAAGTCACACTTTAGTCACTTTCATAGTTTTTCCTATGGACCAAGTGCAAAAGAAAACAAACGTTTGCCTTTGTATGCTACAATACTTCTACTACTGCACTGTTTAAACTACAGCTGTAAAACATTTGTCACCAAATGGACTGAGACAGAACATAATAGTGATTGTTGAAAACCGTGTTCCTTCACTGTGTAGACAACTCAGAAAGCCACATGTTACTTTTAACCTGAGTAGTTTTGTGATTAGATGTAACCTTAATACAGAATATACCAATAAAGTAAAAAGTACAGATAAGATTTGTGAACATTTTGTGTATATTGCTCCAAATGGAATATGGGAAATCCTCTGTATGACGTGCACAATCTGAATAAAGGTAATGGATTTAACTTTGTGTTCTATCATTGAAAGGTGAAAAGGGGTCGATGCAAGACTTGGGCTGCTTCTGAATTTTTCAAATAATAGCTCTTATGTCCTGATCTTGGCTCCTATCCCCTTGTCGTGGTAAGGTCAACTGTTGGATCCCTATGCAATTAGGAACTAGAGCTTCAGTTACCATGGCGGCGCGTAAACGGGCTGCGGCTTCTCTCTCTCTTGACAAGGCGATGTTTCTACACTTTTCTGCGAACTGCATTTGCATTTTTTGTGATTCACATTGTATTACAAGATGGTTTTTGTACATCTTTGCCATGTTTTTGTGGAGTTCCGCGGATTTCTTACTGCCAAAGCTCTTTGCTAGCAATGAACAGGGGATGTGTTTTAAAAGTAAACACACAGTTAGCGTCCTTAAAGGCTTTTAAGCAGCATTTGAGACCTACAAATCCAGAGATCTCTTCTGAAGCACTCTGACCGGTCACCGAGACCCCCCACACCTGCAGCGCAGTGGAGGCGCTACAGGAAACACAAAAGTGGCAAACGAGGAGGTATCCGAGCAAGACTCGCAGCTAAACCACACAGGCCTTCTATCCCTACTATTGTTCTGACTAATGTACATTCACTGGACAATAAGATGGATTATATTCGTCTGCTACGCTCCTCTCGGAAGATGGCGAAAGACAATTGTGTTTTTATATTCACTGAGACTTGGCTCAATGGTAATATACCGGACAGTGGAACCCAGCTTGAGGGGCTGTCCTGCTGCAGAGCGGATGGAGTGATCTCCGAGGGAGGTAAGACGCGCGGAGGTGGTCTCTGTGTCTACACCAATGACGCCTGGTGCCGTGACGTCGCCGTGGTCTGCAGACACTGTTCACCCCTCGTGGAGTAATTATGATCAGTAAGTGTCGAGCTTTCTACATGCCCAGGGAATTTACTGTTGTACTGCTTGTGGCTGTCTACATACCGCCCACCTCCAATATCAAAAACGGGAAAGAGGCACTGTTCCAGAGTGTTGGTGACCAACAGACAGCCCACCCAGATGCCTTTCTCTCTTTTAACCACGCAGACCCAAGAGCGTTTTCCCCAAAGTCTATCAACACATAGGCCGTTTCTCAATCCCCAGTATGCGTACTCTGTACTTGTGAACTCCGGCGTACGGACTTGGGTGCAGACTCGGAGAACGGACTTGGAGTTCACAAGTGTGGACTTGGCTATGTCAGCGTTTGGAGCGAGTGAACTCGATGACATCACAGGAAGTAGCTCATGAACATGGGGCTGTGAGCTTTTATAACATTTAACAACCTCATATGATGTTTTCAAAGACATCAATTACAAACTTTTGCTGTAAACAAAAATAACATTTTACATTTTAGTCAATTTCACATTATTTATACAATTATAGCCTACATAGATAAGGCATTATGTGTAAAGTAATTAAAAATATCTGATGTGCAAACTGAAACATAATTAAAAAAAATAGGTCAAATATTATTTATTATTTTGTTTGGGGGTTGCAAATTATTATGAAAAAAAACGAACAAACAATTTAAACTTTAAAATATGAAACTGTTTTGGAAGTTCCCATATAAAGATGTGTCTACAGTGCCCCCTTAATACAATGTAGACATAAAATGCATTTGTCCTCAATAACCTGTCCATGACGATACGACTTAATATTGTGCTTTCATTATGAGAAAATGAAAGCATGACCAAGTTGTTTTAACACTTCTGCTCAGAAAACCATCTTGAGCTGGGAGACACTTCTAAAGACTCTTAAACCGGTCACATCTCCGCATTTATATGCGCACGATCAGCTGTTGATCAGCTGGAGCGCGGCTCGGTGCGCGCGGAGGGGCCGCTGCAGGCGGAGGCTCGCGGTGATCCAACGTGCTCAAAGCGAAACTGATTGTGGCGGAGAATGCGGAGAACGCACAAGTCTCCTCTGATGCATCCTCGGTAAAACGGGCGGAGCAAGTTCTCATCCGGGGATTTACAGCGGACTTACTGAGAAGCGAACTTTGAATTGGAACAGGACTTGGGCCGCGCGTGATGACGTTTCACGAGTCCACGAGCACACAAGTCCGCACAAGTCCACAGATTGAGAAACGGCCATAGACTTTCCAACAAGGGGAAACAGCATCCTGGATCTGGTTTACACCACCAAAAAAGGAGCGTACAAGGCACACCCCCTTCCCCATCTTGGTGCCTCGGACCACATAACTTTTCTGTTACTGCCAGCATACAGGCCACTGGTTAGAGTCACTAAACCGGTTTGCCTTGCCTTGCCTTGTGTCTTTCCAAAGAAGAAAACATGGGGAAAATTGACCCAGGGGAGTTGGGGTAAATTGAGCCGCCTCTGCTCCATATTAAACAATAACAAACTGCAGAAAGTGTAAATGTACAATTCTACAGTGTTTGCATTGTTTATTGGTGATTCTTTATTGGTCTTGTAGACACAAGGAAATTAAAACGTGACAAAATATGACATACAATGATTTAGTTTTTTTTTTAAGATACAAATTGTCATTCTGCAGAAGGAGCATAAAAAGAAATAAAACCGTAATAAAATTGCTAATAGGAAACACTAAATGTTTTTACCAGATATCTGGTGGTTCAATTTACCCCAAGACCTGGTTCAAGTTACCTGCTCCTGGGTAAAAATGAGCCACAAGGCAACTTTTTTTTGAAGACATCTTTAAAACCATATAATTTTTGAAGATGCAAACAACTGGAAAACATCCCAAAATGTATGTGAGTAGTAAAATGTTGTTTCTATATTATACTGTTTTTACACAATAACCACCAAAGCAACAAGTGGCTTACCCCACTCTCCCTTACTACGTATGGATGAAGGCTAAAGCCAAATAGTAACAAAGGAAATCCCACACACCATATTCTTTTTTCTTGCAAAAAATCTGTTTATCAAGGTGTAACGTTTCGACCCGAATGCGTCTTCCTCAGGAAAAATGCAGAACTTGTATAGCTAAGCGATTTATACAACAGAAAGATGGTTTTATTCATTTGCCACTAGATGCCGACGTTGTTCCATTAGTTGAAACAGCTGACTGTTGTTCTGTACCTACATAATAGCTGATGGAGCAGCGTCTAGGGGGCAGTCTGTAACCAGGTTATGGACTGAAGTGGAGCTGAACTTTCTGGTTACTTTTGACGCTCTGTTTCCTCAGCCCATCGGCGCGTTGTTTTTCCGACCAGTGTTGTAGTAGGCTATCTTTTAAAAGTTGCCAATCCAGTTTTAAATTTGCCTTTTGCCTCGTTATTGCATGAGCTAATGAAGCCCCCGCCTCTCACACACGCACACGAGACAACCAAGGCGCAGACATAACAATATGGTGCAGGTAAAGTCCGGACTGAGACTGTAATGGGAAAAAAGCAGGGGCTGATGATGCTTTGAAACTCCAGTCTGTTGACGCCGACGCCCAAGTGCACGTGGGAGTGGCTCTCCGCGTGCACGTGGGATGAACGAGGCTGAGGACAGTGAGGAAGTGCGCTCAGACTCCGGTGTGACTGGACGTGAGTATGGCCGCGAGATGAGGAGACTGACGCCGGGGGGCGGAGCTGTGTCCATTGCGCGCACAAACTCCAACAATGAGCTTTTGCTCCTGCGAGACGAGTCCAGTGGCTCAGTGAGCGGCGGCCACGGGCAGCATGTCCGCTTGGAGCTCCCAGTGTCAGAGGCGTTAGCAGAGGGGGCCACCGGAATGATATGCAGTAAAAACGGAGACTGTAGAAGGGAGCCCACCAGTTCAGGCAGTCTCTCCTCTCTCATCTCCCGGCAGGAGAGGGGCGCAGAGGCTGAGGACGCCAAGGGTGAGCGCATCGACATGGAGGGTGCTGTCACCTCAATGGGGCCCCTTGCTCAGGGGCCGGGGACCGAGGTCAAGACCAGCGCAACTGACAAGAAGGACTCCAGAGTTTCCTTCTCCGCCATCCCGGACGGGAAAGGGCACCTGTCCAGGAACTCTGTCTCTTTCTCCAAAGCGGAGGAGATTGTTGCCGATGATGAAGAGTCAAGGAACAACCAAACCTACATGCAGCGCCAGTTCAGTTCCATGCTTCAGCCTGGAGTTAACAAGTTTTCCCTGCGCATGTTTGGCAGCCAGAAGGCGGTAGAGAAAGAGCAAGAGCGCGTCAAGTCCGCAGGAAACTGGATCATACACCCATATAGTGACTTTAGGTGAGTTGAGAAAGCAATGGATGGTCATAGGGTCCATGACTTCCATGAAAAGTTATAGACTAAGAGGCTCCTCTGGTACAGTCCCACTAACTTATGCAAAGGGACCGGAAGAAGGATAATATGGAGGAATTTCAGCACCATGGTCAGCTCTTACCTGAGTGTAATGAGACAGGAAGTGTCTTGTTCTGTACCTACAGGATATTATGTATTATAACTATTTGAAATTATATTTTGTCTACTTTTAACTGCAGCCTGAGTAGTTCTGAGGGTTAAACAACTCATAGATTAAAATGTGTCAAATGTTCTTGCTCAGTTTTTTCTTTTTTTTAATCCACATTAACCTACACAACTTTCATGTAGT
The DNA here is from genome assembly GCA_007210695.1 of Neogobius melanostomus. Lineage (NCBI taxonomy): Eukaryota > Metazoa > Chordata > Actinopteri > Gobiiformes > Gobiidae > Neogobius > Neogobius melanostomus. Next base: position 3,824,754 of record VHKM01000113.1, on the reverse strand, counting down.
ATACAGATGGTTCGAGGAACAATAATACGTGAACTGTGAACAAAAGAAAAAAGAGGGCGCTTCATGGGCCTCCAGGCTGTGATGAAAAATGATGGTATAAGAGGTGCTCTTTCGTGAAGGGATTGTGTAAAAATACAGAATAAACAAGGCACCCTCTCAAATAATAATTAAAATGCTTTTATTAGTTATGGCATGTGTAAAAACGACTTTAACCTATAAGTGTAAGACTATTACAGCATGCCATAATCAATAAAACAATTTTAATTAATTTTTGAGAGAGTGCCTTGTTTTTTTCCGCATTTAAATAATATGTGAATTCAACTGAGTTTCAACAAAAAATTCATTTATACATATTCATAAATCTAAGGGGGTGATTTTTCATTCAGGTATGTAAGCAAAGCAAGGTTCCAAAAATCTGTACAATATCCATCCATTCATTACTGCACATGCACAACCAAAAATATGTTCCTCGTTGTTGCTCATGGTTTCACCTGGTGCGTATTGGACGACGCAAAGAGGGACTTGAGACACTAGTAAAACGGAATAATGTATGTCGTAGGTCTGTTTTGCCTGATGCACTGATGCTACAGAGATTTTGAAGGCAGTAGGATGTGCTTAGTGGTTAGGGGGGAAAAAAAGACACAGCATATGGAAACACACAAGTTTGACCACACTGTATGTAAACATGCCATTGCACATTTGGTTCGGTTCTGGGATTGTGGAAGTAAAATAGAATCCCTTTGTTTTGTACGGTGGATTTATTTGTAGGACCTGGCAACCCCAAGTGCTGGGCTCATTCAGCTCTCCCATAGGACCATTCAACTTAAAAACCAAAACAAAAAATGTAAAATGTTAGTTCTGTAAAATCAACATTTGATGGAAACATGTTGACCTCACACCTTGAGACACAGATAGGTAAAAATCGAACATACTTTAACCACAAACCAAAGATTAGAATTTTGTCATGTATAAGGAAAATTCTTTCTTAGAGTTCCGTCCTGTCCATCTCAATATTAAACTTTAGGCTCTATGGAATGTAATGTCACATGAAGTCAACCGCCTCAGCAATGTATATGTTTCTGTCACCTGTCCTAGATTCTACTGGGACTTCAGCATGCTCATGTTCATGGTGGGCAACCTCATCATCATCCCTGTGGGCATCACCTTCTTCAAGGAGGAGACCACCACGCCCTGGATCATCTTCAATGTTGTCTCCGACACCTTCTTCCTCATAGACTTGGTCCTGAACTTCAGGACGGGGATCGTGTTTGAAGATAACACTGAGATCATCCTCGACCCCAACAAGATCAAGCAGAAGTACTTGAAGAGCTGGTTCGTGGTGGACTTTGTCTCCTCTATCCCGGTGGATTATATCTTCCTCATTGTCGAGCGAGGCATGGACTCGGAGGTGTACAAGACGGCCCGCGCACTCAGGATCGTGCGCTTCACCAAGATCCTGAGTTTGCTGCGTCTGCTCAGGCTGTCCCGACTGATCCGCTACATTCACCAGTGGGAGGAGGTACGCGCCATGCACTCCACACACTCACGGTCTTCATATTACATCCTATATTCTATTACTGGAATCAGATTTGGGGTTTCAATACAAGTTTAGACCCATCACTGACATTTTCTATCTAGAGTTCAGAACTGTTCAAGCCCTGGTTTATTCCTGATTTAAAGTTGGAGCATATTGGCAGCCTCACGAGTATAGAAGTAATGAATAATGACAACAGTGTAGCTTTGAGAGGTTGGCCAAACTTGTAAAGCACAAGTGTCAGCAAAAATGACAGTCTTGACAGCTATTCATCCAATTCTTCTTGATGAGTTTTTCCTCATTCAGACGTGGTTTGGTCCATCTTTAAATCGGTGGCCGACCTTGTTTAGTCCTGTTGTTACCCTCTACAAACAGTATACTTTTATAGGCAAGACCATGGTCGTCTTCGAGACTCTCAGTTACTGCAGTTTGAATATGCATGTGTAGAGTCTCACGAGGTTTGCCTGCCTCACACACATGGACCTTGAATAAGTGAGTGAATATGGAATCAGGGAAAGCCCTTCTTTGTGTTGCGGGAATTAGTGAACAGCAGGAGGTGCACAACGTGATCTGCACACACTAATGTGCTCAATATTTATTTCTACAATTTTCCCTTGATTCGGTCCTTCTGCTAGTCAGTTTATTGAATAGTTTTGTTTAGATTTACCATAGACTTGTTTGTTTGCTAGCATCCTAGTTTGAAGAAATGTTAATATTTTAATATGGTAGTTTGAGTGGTCTTTCAATCGGTTATGGCTGGCAACTCAAGTTTTGTTCTAGTAAATCTGGTTTCTTGTTTAATCCCTCATTCAACATTCAGCCTTACTTAATGTTTGGTGTGATGCATGTTATCTTAAGGTGTTTTTTTCAATTTTGGGATTGAAATACAGAGGAAAGCATGTCAAATCATTTTAGTTTTCAAGACTCGGTGAGCATAGTTTTCCAGGTTGGAGACGTGCGACTGGAAAACACCTGCTGCTGATTCAGTACAGTGCGTAGTGAGAGCAGTGTGTGTGAACGTGTTAATGGGGAATCTATTTGCATCAGGATCAGAAAGGTGTGTCAAACTCATTTTAATATTGCCCTTCAGTATTCGGAATAGGATCCATGTAGGGGTGTGACAAAATGTTGATATTCCAAAACATCCATCTTTTTTTCAGTATAGATTTTGTGCAGATATCTATGAATAAAAAAATAAAGAGCATAAGGCTAAAAAATACCGCTATCTGACTCCCGGTCTTATTGTAAGAAACAGATGAAATCAAAAAGTCACGTGTTCTCAGAAGGCTCTTTATTGAAGATAGTTGTTACATGTTGCTTGCTCAGTTACTTTGAAAAGTCTAACGAGAACTGTTTTTTCCCAAGTATTTCTTTGTCTGTTAGCTCCGCCTGCTCAATGCACATTCACATACATTTCAGCATACAAAGGAAACCTGATATCCTTAAATGCTCATCCCCCTCCACATCAAAGCACATTCTTTAGCTTAGGTGAACATCTAGAAACCATATGTTGAACACAGATAAACACTTCAAATCGACCCGTCCAAACAGGATGTGTTTCCTACTCTCCCCTCAGCTCAGTGGCCTTTAACCTTTCTGGCTCCACTAGTCTGAAGGAGGAATCTAAGCCTTTACATACAGGCTAGCATATAATTTGTAGGGGGTAGTTAAAAGATACATTTTAATTATCGACATATCACTGTGCTTTTGCTGCTTATTTGAAGACGAGGGACTGCAAGTTATACAGTTAAACTCGTTTAATCAGCTTTAAACCATATTATGTTCCCTCATGGAGCAGTATTTCACTGTATTCATGCAGTTTTGAGTAATTGTTTTACTTTGGTTGTTTCTTCTTCTACAGCGCTTCCATCTGGCTTTCACAGATGAGCTCTTCCGCTCATAATAGGTGCTTTCATTTACATAAATAAAGCTCACTTTATAATATGAAGTCACAATAAATAAATCAATGACAGCAGGTCATGGGGATAAGAAACAGAAATAGTCAGAATTACCTACAGGGATTTTAATTTTTACCTTTGTCCCAGCAGGATGTTTTGAGATATCTTACCTGTCTCTCTTCCATGATTCTGCAGAGTCACTTTGAGCCGAGGTTTAGACACTCCCTGAGCTTGTCACACTCATTTTGTTTCCAAATAGAATATCTATTACACTATTTTGGTGGCATTTTTTGTTGGGTATAGAGACAGTGACCACTCAACTCAACTAGTTCTGGGTTCCTCGGAAGTACATTAATAGTTATCAGCTTTTGCACTATTGCAGCCAGACTATGCATCTCACAGAGAAATCAAATCTGAGGATGTGAAATGTACTTTTAATAATTAATAATCAAATATAAAGATCACTTTATATATCCTTACAATTCTGACTCATTGTATAGCTTGTATTCGTCCTGAGTTCATGCAATTTTAATTGCGCCCTTTTCCAAATGTACGCTCTATTTGCTGCTGGTGTGACCTCCACTAGACCCTCATTACACATGCAAATGGATGGATGCTCCGCCGCTTAGACTTGGCCCCATCTCACTCCAAACAAACATGACCATGAACAGCTCAGCCCGGTTTAGCCCGAATCAGCACAGCTCTTATCTCGGCTCGCCGTACAGTAGCTCCTTGGGATCAGCTCAAAAGAGAAAATCTGACGACTTGCATCGAAATCAATAAAAGGCAGAGACTTATGGACAACAATGGAAATAGATGCAGCGGTTTCCTGAGAGAGGAAGCTGAGGATACAGAGTGTAGTATTAAGTTTACTTTGTAACAATGGGGAATTCGACTGATTTTACATTAGTTTGAAATGCCCAGTAACGTTTTATGTTCTCCCTGTGTCTTGACTGGTCTAGACTTTATCCATTTCAGTTAGTGATAGGTTCATTTATTGCTTTAGGTTGGTTTAGACACAGTTCACTCCTAGATCTCTATCTTGGCCTGGTGGTACTTGGAAGGTCAAAAATGTAATTTAATGAGGCAGTTATTGGTGTGGGAAGATTTAGAAGCACTGTTTAGAGCATAATAAAGATAAAAAGCTACAGAGGTTATGCAGACTACATTTCAGCATGGCAACAGCATAGCAACAGAAAGCAAATCAGTGTCAACTTTATTTAGATTATTTGCTTAACGCTCAGTCTTATATGTTGAGGGTTCTATTTAGTAAGAAAATAATGAATACATACTCACCCTATATAGTACTACACTAATCAGAGTAACAGAAGTAGTAATGAAGTTAGGAATTGTATAGATTGTACTGTGAATGACGTTGGTAGAAGGTTGGAAGGATGATCGCAAGGTCAGGGGTTCAAATCCCACCTCCTGAAGATGCACACTGTCGTTGTGTCCTTGGGCAAGACTCTTCACCCACCTTGCCTCCACTGTGTGCGTGCATTAGTGTATGAATGAGAGTGTGGGTGACTTGTTCCTTCCTGTAAAGCGCTTTGGGCCGAATGAAGGTAGAAAAGCGCTTTATACGTTGAGACTATTTACCATTTTACAAAAACACGCGTACTTTTAGTCAAGTGCAAGTTTACAGTTGAAGCACTACTGTCTGAGGACAGTCTTCCCACACCTCGTCTTACGTCTAACCTCTGTTGTTACTACAGATTTGTTACCTCCATAATTTAAACACACATGATCTCCACCCAGAGAGTAGACGGCTCTGTAGTAGTGTTCGACCCAGTTTGTGCTGACAGTGACACATGGCCAGGTGCAGCTGTACCGTCAGGAGGAACATTAGTGCTGCAGCCTCATTAATCATAATGGACCAGAGCTTCTAATCACAGGCTGCGGCCCCACACTGTGTCCTTCCCTGCTCCGCCCGAATTAGCATGCCGGGCCATTCACAAAAGTGTAAAACATGGACACCAGAGACATAAACAAACACAGAGAAATAATAGCAATGGCATTTAGTGCAGGGAAATTGCATACGAATATTATAAATATTCTAAATATATCTATATGTATCTATATATATTTATATATCTATATATATATATATTTATATATCTATATATATCTAAATATATTAGATTAAATGTGCGGGACTATGGGAAATGATCCTTTGACAGCATGTTTACATCCATGTGTTTTATCATGTCTGCTCATCAACATGCACTGTCCCAATCACTTAATAAGTTAATGCCTTTGCACTCAACATGAAAACTATATTGAGACTGATAATAGTGTGAAAGATTAGAAGCATCAAGAAGCATTTGCTAGGACCTCTCTTTTTTAACTCTTCCAACGGTCTTATGGCCACGGAATCTGAATTTGTATTTTAATACTTGTTTGCTTTATTGTATTTTTAGATTAGATAAACTAACTGTAAGAACGAGTCTCCCACAAAGAGGTGAGATGGGGATTAACGCTAACATTGGGGTAGTGTACACTTTCTAGTTCAGTCACACTCACAATATGTGGTGAAAGAGAAGTGAACTAAAGTACATTATGGTTCAAGTACTCAAGTGTATTTGAAATTACTCAACCACAACAAACATGTAGTTATGATGTCATTTTAGTTAGTTCTGGTCTTGATTATCTGTTTTGTTATTTACACAAAATATACAACCAACTACATTATAGTTGTGTCCAATGGTCCGTAGCTAATTAGGTATACAGTATGTTGTGTTGGATGTTGATGTTTGACTGGCTTTTCCGGCCTGTGGGAGTTTAGGGAAGTTTCAGATTCAGCAAACTGAAGTCCAGCGAGGTCAACATCATTGTCCTGCCCCAGGCCCTGACTGAGCACTGTACCCTCCTCCGCACACTTTATTTGGACCTCATTATCTTGTGTGTGGATGTCTTTTTAGATTACGCATTCCCTTGGGACTAGCACATCTTAATGACTAACCTTTCACTAGCAAATCAAGTCAAGACCAAATAAGTTGTTGCTTGTTCTAAAAATATTATGTAGTTTTGTCCTCAACTGAATCATTAATGTCCCACTTCACTTATGTGAGCAACATGAAGATATTATCTAAAGCAGACTCTGAAATTGACCTACAAAACTGAGCTTTACAATGGGCATGAATGTACATATTGTAGACATATATGTATAGCTATAGCGTTTTGGCCTAGTTCCAATCTAGGCTAAGTCTCTGGTCTCTTGTGGCCAGTGCTTTCCCTGTGATTTAGCGGGGCATCCACTTGGATAACACGCATAATGCAAATTCAACCACATGTGCACTTTATACACATGTACACAGCCACTGACAGTAATGCTTCATCCAATGAACAGTCATCAACACTGGGGGCTGTGTACTGATAACGGTGTATACAGCCCACAGTAGAAGCCATCATGATACGTATGGACATTATTAATATTGCAATATAAACGCAATACTCACAACAATAGACTGAAACTCGGTTACGTCTTCCATCTATAACACAGGTTTAAAAAAAAATCTTATTTCATATTGTTACAACATTGTCATCACATTATATATTTTACTATATTTATATTATTAATCTTTTTACCTGGCCCATTTTGTTTATTGTCAATTTTGTGGAGGTGATGTGAGGTGAAATGCGTCCACCTCTAAAATAAAAATAAAAAAAATAAAAACTATCGTTACATCATTATGTTTTCATCACTCTGACTCTTCTGCTCCGCTGCTTTTGTCCTACAACTACCACAACAGAGTTTTTGACAGCTCAACCTCAGCCAAATTGTCTGCTTAGAGAAGACAATAGACACATATATGTTATATATAATGCTATTTGTTTATTTGTTCATAGGAAACCTCACTCTCAGGTAGCATAATGCTAGAAGCAACTTGAAACCTTTACTTTCTTTTATTATCTTAAAAAATACTTATTTCTAGATTGAACACAATCATAGAGCTACATAGAACTACATCTACTTGAAATAATACAAATTACTTTCATACAAATTACTGTACAGTTTTGCACCTGTTTTGTATTTATGTATATGTTTGATTCACTTCAACTTGAAGCCATTTATCCCATGAATACAATAAAATAATTTTGCATTTCTGTTGTTATTTATGTTATTACTGGTCAAAATATCTCATAAAACATGGATCTTAATTGTAAGCTGACTCACATCCTCAGCAGGACATCACCAGCTCGTCTCCATGGAGATGCTGCTGCTTTGCTTTGACTACAGGTGGCCAAACATGAGGTTCAGGTCCACTTCAATATGCTTTATTTTCATAATCTATTGCAAAGTTTGTTTGGAATCACTGACACGTTTGTTTATGTTTTGAACGACGTATAGCATTATCAAACCCAAAATGTTCCGCAGAGGGGCTTTAATCTACCTTTTGATTGAATGCATTCTTTGAGCATACAACACAATAAGTGGTCCCTGTCTCTCTCTCTCTCTGTCAGATCTTCCACATGACATATGACCTGGCCAGTGCTGTCATGCGCATCATTAACCTGATCGCGATGATGCTGCTGCTGTGCCACTGGGACGGCTGCCTGCAGTTCCTCGTGCCAATGCTCCAGGACTTCCCCTCCGACTGCTGGGTGTCCCTCAACAAGATGGTGGTAAGAAAATAAAGAAATGTGCGTCTGTTTGTCCTGTAAACATTCAGACATGTGGCAAAGGGGTACTATCATAGACGTGCAGCACATCTTTGGAAAGCTCTAGCCCTTTTGTGATCTGAAACAATGGTTCTCAAACTGTGCGCTTCTTCAGGTGGTCTTCAGGTCATCTGCAATATCAGACTTTATTCATTTTTAATAGGAGAAATGTTCGTTTAAGCTTTAGAAATGCTTTTAAAGGTGTGGGGAAAACTTGATATCAGTGCGTATTTGATCTTTCAGTGACCCAGCGGCTGTGTGGGTGGTTAGAAAAGCGCCTTTACTTTCCATCACAGTGGCCTCTATGACGTTCAGGACCAGGGTTTCTGGTTGGTTTTCTTACGTGTACGTTCCATCCCGGAAGCCTACCAGAAACTCTAAAAAACAATTGGTCCTGGAGCATCATAGAGGCCCCTGTGAAGGAAATTAAAGGCGCTATTCTAACCACCCATACAGCTGCTGGGGCACTATATAACAAATATGCTAGTTTAGACATGGTTTGCATCTAGTTCAGACACAGTTTAGTCCTGATTTGATTTTGAATTCTAAGTGCAGGTGCATTATGCAAATTATGCAAAAAGTTGATATGTTTGTGTATTTGACCTTGTAATGACCCAGTGGCTGTATGAGTGGTCAGCATAGCACCTTTACGTCCGATCACGGTGGTCTCTACAACGCTCCAGGATCCATTGTTGTGTCGGTTTTCTGATGAGAGGCTCCGTCAGCAGTGGAAACCTTCCAAACAATTGATCCTGGGGCGTCCTCGAGGCCACTGTGATGGAAAGTAAAGGTGCCATGTTGACCAATCATACAGCCACTGGACCATTACAAGGTCAAATACACAAACATATCAACTTTTTTTTTCAAACGTTTCCACTTGGTTTAACCATTTAAGAACCACTGGTGACTTACTACTACTAGCATTTCCAGAATTTAAATTTTCAGATTATTTTTTTATATATTGTTTTCACCTTTGAAAATAGAAAGGTGCATTATGTAACTTTTTATGCTGAAAGAAAAATGTATATTAGTGCGTACTTGAGATCTTTCAGTGACCTCGCGGCAGTAGGTAGGTTTTCACTGCTGGTGGAACCATCTCCATGGTTACGCATATACTGTATTCCATTCAGATAACCTACCAGAAACCCTGAAAAACGATTTGCCCTGAAGCGTTATAGGGGCCACTGTGATGGAAAATAAAGGCGTTATGCTAACTGGGTCACTGAAAGGCCTAATATGCTCTAATATCAACTATTTTCCAGATAAAAAGTAACATAAATGCAACTTTAAGTCACATGCAGAGCTGAATAGTCCATACCTTCCAGCTACAGCTTGATTACATAAATAACAAGGATTGAAAAGAAAGAAGGTTTTAACTAATTATTTGCATGACATAACCAATCAGGTCCACAATAAAAAACATATTCCCCCAGAGGTATGTGGTTAGCTAACAGATGGTAGACTCGCACAACCTCAATTAAACCCTCTGTAGTTGGGCCCAGGAGACGGCCAGTGAACAGCAAAGCCGAAGTTACAGATGGAATTAGGGATTTCGTGTGGTTTGTCTCCACTGCCCCTTGGTTCTGCGGTCGCCAGGTGTCTGCTGCACATCTGTACAACTTTACAATAGAAATGCCCAAATTATATCTGACATAATGAAGAGTCGAGTGAAGAAACAACACGAAACAAATATAACAAGAATCTAGTCAATTAAATAAAAACATACATACTCTTTTACCTACTTGTGAATCTGAAGCAGAGTTTATAACATCCTAGCTATCACACCATATCCAATTTTCTGCATAAGGTCATAAAACTAATGCTATTGAAATCCCACTCCACTTTATTCATGCCTACTGCACGTTTCTGTACTCTCGGACTCCTCTGCCAGTCTTTGCATCTGCTGTCTCCTCATTATTCCGTCTTCAAAGCCACATTATGTTGACATTCTTAACTATAACATTAATTATCACCGCAGGCTATGAATGCAGAAAAAACAACATATCCTGTCATCCTTGGATTACACTTGTCACTTCCGGCCTCCACCCTCCTGTGTCATGCTCGAAATTGGCGTGTGCTACTTATTAATAAGGCTTCACTGGAAATTCTAAGATGGGCGTGGTTTAGTCCTAGTTTGTTTACTCTGTGTGTAATCCAGGTTTAGAACTGCAGTTTGGTTATGGGTTTGTTTCATTCAACTCGAATGCGTCCATGTTTGCCGGGTGACGGATATTGGCACTGCTTCAGTCGAACGCAGCCCCCAGGAAGTCAAATATCGGCTTACTTGTGTCAGGGATATCCAGCGGTTTTGCCTTTTCAGACTTTGCAATTGTACCATGCCCCTAAGTCATGTTTGGTCCTGGTTTAGCAAGTAAAGTTTATTCATAAAGAGTTTTTCCTCGTTATTGTTATAGTAGCAATATTGTTTTTTCCGATGCCTGTTTCTGAGCATCACAGCGCCCTGTGTAGCTCCTTTGCTCGTGTGGGCGTGGCCTTTGTCCCGGTACAAGTAGTGACGCAGTGTTAGATGATACCTCTATAGTCGGATCTGGCCTAGTGCCCACACCGGATATTTACTGGACTCACTATTCAAGGAACGTGATAACCTCCAGCAGACAGGATACACTCTCCCTCTAAAAGCACAAGCTCATGACACTTAAAAGCCTTTGTACGAGTGTTTGAGTACTATGTGAGTGACTATTAATACACAGCCTAAAAATAGATGTTTCTTCCTGGGGTTATTGTGTTAATCTTGCGCTATGAGAGGTGTGTTGTCTTTGAAGGTACAGTACAAACTTGACATGTATACTTGAAACTATTCAAAATCATCTCGTCACATATCGTTTGCCTCATCCAAGTCATGATCCTGGTTTGTCGTTAGAATGAACCGCATCCCTAATCCCAATACATGGCATTACTTTCTAAATGTGAAATGATTACATTTCAAAAGCCTGCATGGCTGTTTTTTGTTTTTTTTACAGACCCAATAATCAAGGTTTTCAGCGTGTCAGTTCTGAGAAGTGCGATCATTGATGTCTGTTACATAAGTGCCACTGTTACACACACACGAGGACAGGTAGTTCAGTCCCTCTGCCTGATTAACTCAATCAATGCTGCTTTCTAACACTCAATAGCTCTGTATGTCTACTCTTGTTTAGCCATGCTGTCTGGGTATCTCCGGGTATATACTTTGCCTATGTCTGTACACTGCAGCTGCATGTGTGCGCAATGGTCTCGCCCTGAAAGTTAATAAGGATATTCTCCCCTCATTCAATTACTGCAGTGATGTAAGTGGCAGGTCGGGCTGTCAGCGGGTAATGGACAGGAGAGGCGTATGGAGCTGGAGATGAGTCTGTGTGTTTGACAAGTACCTCTTCCTCAAAGGTGGAGGTAACCATGGTAACTTCAGTCACATCTTGTGTTGTACCTTTGAACAAATGTGTAAAGTAAGGGTTGGTGACAGCTGTGTTGTACAGTATGGCACAGTGGCTGAGTGGTGTTTTCTCACCTCACAGCAAGAAGGCCACTGGTCCAATCCCGGTTTGAAGGATGGGTGAAATCCAGTGGCCAAATTACCCTACTGGGAGAGCGAAGTCTACAAAAAGCCATTTTCATGTCAGTTCCCTGGGGGGTGTAAATGGTCACATTTATATAGTGACTTTCTACCTGCTTTAGACACTCAAAACGCTTTACATCAAGGAACCAGTCACCCACAAATACATACACTGGAGGCAAGGTGGGTGAAGTGTCTTGCCCAAGGACACAACAACAGTGTGACACCTGCAGGATTTGAACCACTGATCCTCCGATCCTCTGATCAGAAGACGACTCGCTCTACTATCTGCGCCACCGTCGCCCCTAGGGTCTAGACTAGCTGCCTCATGGCATGTGTGGCTAAAGAGATATTATCACAAATGTTTTTTATGTAGAAAATGTACTGATGTGAAATGCAATGAGAAGCTTGGAAAGAAGAATAAAACTGTTGGAGCAATGGTAACAGGGAGAGTAGCATTAGCAGGAACAGTCTGCACGTGCCCCCCTGTTTATCTGCTCATATGCTGAGTGATGAGGCTCGCTATACATTTTTGTCATGTTTTGCATGTGTAACTGTGTTTGAGAAAGCATATAGGTTTAATACATGATAAACCCCAACAGGGTTAGACTATGTTGTTGTTTTCAGAGGATATTTGGTGCCAGTGAATTGTGAAGACCTACTTGGCCCGAGACTTCCTTGGCATGAAGCTTAAAAGGATATCCAGTTATTTAGTAGATATGCTCCCTGAAAGCTAGTTCACGTTTATTTTTGTTGATGATGATGGTATTTTTCATCCCATTGTGATTTATTTTGGAGGCCAAGCCAAGTGCTAGCTATATCATAAACATAGCGGCTTAGCCTGGATAATGCTGCAGTCTTTTTGGGGCAAGTTCCCCCTCTGAAACTGACCCCATTCTGAGAAGAAAAGTAGTCTTGTCACATTTAGCCATGCACTACTGATATGTCTGGCCTGTTATTCTAATAAAGCCAATATAATTTTTCAGACCTTTACGAGAGCATGAACTTGTTTAAAACTTTGTATAAATGGGGTACAGAAATGCTTACAAACAGGGGAGCTCAGCTCTGGCATTTATAGAACTAGACAGTCTGCCCTGCTTCTGGTGTTGTTTTTACACCAACAAATGGGTGCATCTCCATTCTCAAAACTTCCTTTATGTTAAATACATGGCACATCATACACTCAATATAATGCACAAGGTCCTTAATTGTTTAGTTACTCAATATTACATTAACTAATGTTGTGACAGGTTTGTAAAATTGTAAAATGGAGCTTCGACCATTCTAGCACATTATTGTTAATATGGAAACATTTCATGGTAAACCCAAAACAGAGGGGAATTAACATTGTACTTTTTCCCATCCATCCATTTTCTTCCACTTGTCCGTTGCCAGGTCGTGGGGCAGCTGTTGGAGCTGCCCAAATCCCATAGCACCAGTCCCCTATGGCTCCTCCTGCAGGTGGTGGGGCCATGATTCTAACGGGGCCTGTTGGTCTCTCATAAGGGGCTTCTGAACCACTCTTTGTCTGACCCGTCACCTAGGACCTGTTTGCCCTGGGAGACCCTACCAGGGGCACGAAGCCCCCGACAACAGAGCTCCCAGGATCATTCGGGCGCTCAAACCCCTCCACCACGTTAAGGTGGCGGTTCCAGGAGGGGTGTACTTTTTCCCAATTCAATTAAAAGCTTTTATTGCGGCTGAGGTGAAATGCAATTATAACAAATTATATTGTCATCACCTTACATAACTAGTATAATCCATTCTGCTCTGATGCTGTTTTCTCGGTAATGTGCTGATCTCAGTGCAGTGCTGTCTCCTGCTTGGCTGGTTTTATAATTTTATGTGGAAAAACATAATGCATTCTTTACAACATTTAAACCCAAAGTACTGCTTTATGCTTCACTTATTCTCTGCATTTCCAGCTGCTCTCTTTCAGAGGTCACATCACATCATATTACCATACATCCAGCCCCATACTCTGCATCATCTTCTCTCACACCTTTGATACATTCATAGAATTTCTTTATAGTCTTTCTCTCGCTCTCCGGCCTCAGCTTATAGACTGCGACCACTGTTCAATATGAGCTAATTTTTGTGAGGATGGAACTCCTGTATCAGGAATTTAAAATAAAGTTGTATTTTTGGTTCTTATGAACAGTTGGTGATGTAATTTCTCTGCCTCATGTGGACTTGGTTAGAGCTGCATGGCTGACTCCTATGATTGGCTGCAAGCAACATACAGTATGCAGCTGTAATGTTCCCACAATGCTCCTGTGTGAGTGATAAAAACATGGATTTATAAAAAACTACCGATGACAAACCTTAGTTAATTTTCAATATTCTTCGAGTCGTCGGATACAAAAGAATCACATCCAGTGTTACATAATTACGTTTTCATCTTTGTTCCACTTAGAGGAAAAATCAATTAAACCCAAGCTCGGTAATCAACACCCATTTTCTGTGAGACCGAATCAATTAGACTGGGCTAGTACTGACGACATGTGTTTACATTACACGTTATTAGGCCTGAGCGCCATCAGGGCTGGCGAAGGAGCTTTTGAAATCGTATAGAGTGCTCGGAGCGCACAAAACGAGCGCGAAGCGCTCCCCTCCTCTCAAACATGCACTAGCACGCTCTTCTTGTCGTGTGATATGCACATACATACAGTGCCTTGCGAAAGTACTAATACACCTTGAACTTTTGCACATGATTCTGTTATTTTTCAAAAAATAGAAAAGTGAAAAGTGGGGCGTGCATAAGTATTCATACAGCATGAATTAATACTTTTTGGAACCCCCCTTTTCTGAAATAACAGCAGCAAATCTTTTGAGGTATGACTACAAAATTTGCACATCTAGAGACGGACATTTTAGCCCATTCCTCTTTACTAAACAACTCAAGCTCTGTCAAATTAGACGGAGAGCGTTTGTGAACAGACGTTTTCAGGTCTTTCCACAGATTTTCAATAGGATTTAGTTCAGGACGTTGACTGGGCCATTCTAACACATTAATATGTTTGTTTTTAAACCATTCCATTGTAGATTTAGCTTTGTGTTTAGGGTCATTGTCCTGCTGGAAGGTGAATCTCCGGCCCAGCCTCAATTCTCTTGCTGACTCCAGCAGGTTTTCCTCCAAAATGTCTCTGTATTTGGCTCCATCCATCTTCCCAACTATTCTTCCCAGTCCCCGCTGAGGAAAAGCAGCCCCATAGCATGATGCTCCCCCCACCATATTTGACACTGGGACGGTGCACTCAGGACGATGAGCAGTGTTAGGTTTGCTCCATACATAATGTTTTGTATTTGGGCCAAAAAGTTAAATTTTTGTCTTTGACCAAAGCACCTTCTTCCACATGGTACCTGTGTCCTCCATATGACTTCTAGCAAACTTCAAACAGGATTTCTTATGGCCTCCTTTCAATAATGGCTTTCTTCTTGCCACTCGTCCATGAAGGCCAGATTTGTGTAGAGTAAGACTTATAGTTGTCCCATGTACAGATTCCCCCAGCTCAGCGGCAGTACGTCACAGCTCCTCCAGAGTTATCTTGGGGCACTTGGTTGCATTTCTGACCAGTGCTCTCCTTGTTCGGTCTGTTAGTTTAGGTGGACGCCCATGTCTTGGTAAGTTCGCAGTGGTGCTATACTCTTTCCATTTCCGAATGATGGATTGAACAGTGCTCCGTGAGATGTTCAAATCTTGGAAAATCTTTGTATAACTTAACGTTGCTTTAAACCTCTCCACAACTTTATCCCTGACCTCTCTGGTGTGCTCCTTGGCCTTCATGATGTTGTTTAGTGACCAATACACTCTGACCATAGCTCTGAGGCCCTCACAGAACAGCTGGAATTATACTAAGAGTAGATTACGCACAGGTTGACACTATTTAATGGTTAGGGCAAGGTGTGAACATTCTGCAGTCATTAGGAATGCTATAAAGGCAATTTAATGCACTCAGAAAAATGCTGTATGAATACTTATGCACACCCCACTTTTCACTTTTCTATTTTTTGAAAATAACAGAATCATGTATCATTTTGCTTTCACTTCACAGTTGTCTGTTACTTGTGTGTGAACTTTCAGTAAAAAATTCAAAATAAAATCTTTATGTTTATGGTTGTAAACATGACAAAATGTGCAAACGTTCAAGGTGTATTAGTACTTTCGCAAGGCACTGTATATAATGCAAAAATCAACATTGTAATTGTACAGAGCCCATAAAAGTCGCCCGTCAGTGACCCAGGACCTCTACCATGAGGTAAAAATGCGCTAGCGCTTTCCGAAAATATATAGTTTATGGTACGCGGGATCTTTCTTTCTTTCTTTCTTTCTTTCTTTCTTTCTGGATCTTTCCTTCCTTACTTCCTTCCCTCCCTCCCTCCCTGTACATAGGAAAAATAAACTGGTATGTAAGTTGGTGCTCTGTATTGCTACTACTTTTTTGTCATGACATTTGGTGATGTGTATGTAACTTTGCTGCATGTTTTGTAATTTTGGGTGTTAGTGTGGTCACTAACCATTTGCCCAAGACATTATTGAGGCTATTCTTGTTTTTATCATCATAAGCCCCAAATCCTCCGAGATGGGCCAGACTTGCTGTGTCACTTTTAGTCAGATTGAGGCTGCTCTGTGTCAGCAGGTCTGGCACATCCAAACGGACAGTTGCTTATTATAAACAGTGTAGAGGAAATTATTTAATCACATTTTTTTCTCCTGATAAGTATTGCAATTACATTATCAATGCAAAATAAATGCAACACTGGATCTTATGACATTGCAGAAGCTTACTTAAACAATGCCACAGCGAACTGTAATCAAAGTTAAAGTTGTCAGATTCAGTTGTGTCTACATCGCACACATCTAGGACACATTTGAGAGAGCATTGAAATCTGAACTTCAACAAGGTTCTAACAAAAGTCACACGCATTTTTGCAGCATACGTTTGTAGAGTCCTAGACAAAAGAGGGCATATTACCCAGCTAACTGCAGCCTTTGTGGCTTGATAATCGCCATCATTCATAATAGTGATTATGATTAATTCGCATCAGTCTTACAGCCACTTTGAGCATACAGTATGTGAGCGCACGTGCATATTCTCTCTCTTTGTTTTGAGAAACCATAACCACACCCGCCCCATGTACACTCTAAATGTATTTGAAACAATTAACTACCCACCAGTGGAGCGCAGCAGCAGTAGATAAAATTAAGACTAAACTAATTTCATTCCTCCTTCCTCCGCTCATTCAGACAGTGGAGCGAGGCATCTGTGCAGAATTAGTTTATTGCGTTTCAATGAGGGTAGTAATTTCCAATAGTAAGAGACAGCTGTGCGCCTCGTCAGGTGGAATAAACTCTTATCTCCTACTTAAGAGCAATGTCCGTATCCCGTTGCTTTGTGCTCACTTATATGATGGGAGTTCATGTTCGACTTATTTATGTTCGTGCAGCCTGTCGACTTTCAATTTGAGTTCTGTCATTTGAGTACTATTAACACTAACAGATGAGTTGCCTGTACATTTTTCAAACACTTGTGTTAAGGAGTAATGAAGAATGTGTGTGTTGCCTTTATAGGTTAGTTCTCTTATTTAAATGGCTTTCCAGTCCCCACTTATTCTAAGGACCTTATTATTTCTATATGGCATCACTTCGGTACGGAAAGGAAGCCTGTTTTTTCCTATTCAAATGCAGGACCAGTCATCCACGTTTCAGATCTATGGTTAATTGTATCGTGGTGCTTGATCTAAGTAGCTTTGACATGAAACATGCCTGAGGACTGATCTCAAAAACATTGAGTGTAGATATAACTGTCGTGTATATATTCAGAAGTCACTCCAATGATTGGAGTGTCTTCTGAATATATATACGACAATTATATCGACAATGAAGATTTTTTTTCTTTTTTCACTGTCAGTTTTTGAAGCCTTTTTTTTGTTGTCATGAACGATTTGCAAATACCATATAGAGTTCGAGTATATCTTTCAAAGCATGAAAACAGCAACGCCCACCACAGTGCAGCAACCGGGCACCCATCTCCTGGTGAATGGTCAGTTTCACATGAAGGATTCACCTATGATGCATGTTTTAGTGGTAGGGGAAACAAAAGTACTGGGAGGAAACCTTTGCAGACCCGGAATCTTCTAGATGTGGAGCACAAGCGCTAACCGCTGTTAGTTTTGCAAACACAGGGAAAATATTTTCCATTTTACCAAACACAACGATATTCATTCATAACACTGTTGTCTCTCAAGGTCTAAAGCTACTATGTATTCTTACCCACTTCCATTCTTTGCCAGCCTTAAATAAGTAACATATGCTTGGCTTTTATGTGAGGGAGACAGATTCGGCAGAGTGGAAGGAGGTGTTGATTTGTGCTTTGGCCGAGGCTGAGGGTCTGCTCCCCTGCTGCGGCGGCCCGTTTTATGATGGCTGACCAGAGGGAGTCACTCTGACTGTTAACCACCCGGGGCACTGGAGATGAGCCGCATCAACAAACTGGAAATTGCCGGAAAAATACTGTGTTTTGCAATAACCAAGAAGCCTCTGTCAGTTTATTGTTGGTGTAAAATCTACTACCAATTTTAGATTGCAAAGATTGACTTGACATTGGTTTATTTTGATCCAAGGCCAAGCTTCTTTTTGAATACATCGAGTAAACTTTTGTATCTGATGAGTCTCGCGTTAGAGCCCTATATCTTAGTATAAACTTTACATTTCATAAGGTGTGTGTTCTGTTTCTGTGCTAATTGTGTATGCAGTGTTTATTAACAACAAACAATAATCTAATTATCCTATATTATATTGTATTAGGGTCAAGGTTTCAGTGGATCTAGTTATCACCAAATGTTGTCCATGTTCTTTCAATCTGTTGTTGCTGCTGTTCTTTTTTACGCTGCTGTCTTCTGGGGAAATAATATCTCCGCTAAAAACGGTAACAAACTGGACCAGCTGATTAAGAGAGTTTTGAATCACATACTCCTTAGAGGTCAAGGAGTGCTCCTCTTTTCTTTCAAATGTTGTAACTTTTTAATTCACTTTTTGAATTGAATGAATTCAAATCATGCATGTGATTTTTATCTCCAGAACAAATGTACGAACAAATTCCACTGATAAAGAAAAAAAACCGTCCCTGCCCAACAGCTTATTTCCACAAATGTGATTGCTAACTCGTGCCTGTGCCTTGCATTTCAGAAACTTGCATTTGAATTTCAAATAACATGCAAACGGTCCGAGGGAGAAATACAAAGTAGGAGAGAGTGTCATGAGCCCCAGACAGTGCAGAAATCTGGACAGTGTTGTTTAAAGGAGGATGTGAGGGTTGAGCTTGTGAGCTGCCTGCAATCACCAAGACATTAACATGGACCGAGCAAGCAGTTAAACAGGCAGGGGAGGAGGCAGACGCTCGTTAGCGCAGCACCAAACAAGGAAGTTCTTGGAAAGAGATGGAAAGAATCAAAGCTTCAGAGCCTTCAGCACACTGCACTTGGGTTCATTGTTTAACCATTGTCGGGGGAAATACAGCGGAGAGTTTTGAAGATGCCAGTACTCCCTCTATGAAAGCTTCATCTCACTTTCACTTTGTGTCCATGAACCAGTGCAATAGTCAGCTTTTGCTCCATGTGTAATGAGTGTTTACTATCATTGCCGACTCCATAATCCCGATATTTACAAAAAGGAAACAAAACTAAATTGACTTGCTTGCAGATACTTGGAGGTTATGTTTACCCCCATGTAAACTATTTAGCTCAGTGGTTCTCAAACATTTCACATCAAAGTAGAGGACTCAACCATGTGTCTACATAAACAAATTGAGAAACACTGATTGAGATCGCATCATTCAGTCTCCTCTTGTCTTGTGCTTTCCAGAACGACTCGTGGAGTGAGCTGTACTCATTTGCCCTGTTTAAGGCCATGAGCCACATGCTGTGTATTGGATATGGTCGCCAGGCCCCTGAGAGCATGTCGGACATCTGGCTCACTATGCTCAGTATGATTGTGGGGGCCACCTGCTACGCCATGTTCATCGGACATGCCACTGCGCTCATCCAGTCGCTGGACTCCTCCCGCCGTCAGTACCAGGAGAAGGTAACACATCTGTGACTTAACTGAGTTAAATGGGTTTGGCTTTAATGCTCCTCAGAAGGACAAGTACATAATCATTTTTGCTTCATCTGAGAGTAGTTTTTTTACATTTACATTTTGCGCTCATCTTCCACTAGGGATGGGTCTTATTTACCATGGTATTTCAGTACTAATTTAATTATCACGTGTAAAGAGCAAGCTAATTTAGATTAATACAATGGATAAAATACATTTGCCCGAAGAGCTAAACTGTATTTAAGTTTTTTGTCTGATGTCATTTATTTTGCCACTTTTGTTTATTTCAGCATTTCTATTTTACAGTATATTGTGATATATATCACTCTGCCTTATTCTCCACCACTTATTGTTCCAGCATCTATTGACTTTATGTAGCACAGTTGTTCTCAACCGGGGGGTTGGGGACCTCGTCTGAGCTGCAAGATAATTTCAGGGGGCTGCCAGATCATATAAAAGCAGATGTAAAACATGTGCCACCACCAGTTGTTATACTGGGGTCGTGAAGGGGACCAGTACACATGCACCTTCAATCAACCATTCAGTCCAACATTCACATGTGAACATTTTTATGTTTCTATTCAACACATGCATTGGCACAATGATGCAAAAAGTTTGGTTATACTTTAGTTATACTTTATTAATCTCCGTAGAGAAATTCGTCTCTGCGTTTTACCCATCCTCAATGCCGCTGGGAAAGGAGCAGTGACCAGCCAGCATGGGCCAGTGTTTCTAACAAGTAAGGGCCTAGAATGATGAAGATACTGTAGCTGTAGTCACAGGGAAGACCCCCAAAGCATATCTGATGTCATTCACTCTCCCTTTAATTGACTACTGGCTGGAGTCTCCAATTAATCATAGTGAGTGTCTTTGAGTATCAGGAGGAGGTCAGAGCCTCCTGAGGGAATCCACTGTAACACAGGGAGCAAAGACAGGACTACTATGTGCACTTCTTTTACTTAATTGGTTTGACTGTAAAATGTATTTTGTTGGGTTCGTGTTTTAATGTTGTTGATGTAAATTAGGGCTGTAGCCTGGAGCACTGATAACACTATTAACAATTTGTTAAATCGCTGAACAGAAAATACACACATTAGCGAAATATCACTTCATATTACTTCATCTTACGACTAAACTTCAAGAAATCACACCAATGTTTTTGAATGATACACGGGCCTGATTTACTAAGCGTTCGCTCACGTGTTTACTAAAGCAGAGGAAAAAGCCAGCGCAGTTGATATCTGCGTGTCTAACAAACACCATGAGGCCGCTGTGCGAAGTTTGCGCATAAGGCAGTTTGTGCTCCAATGCGGCATTAAAAACGCTTTCAGATGTTTGGATCATGGTTCATATACAAAGATAAAATCACATTTGTGTTATTTTGATGGTGTGCTTTTATTTTATTTTATTATTTATTATGATGATTATTTATTGGTTTATTTGGTCGGGACAGTGCATGTTAATACGCCACACCAGATTGTAGCCTTGGGCTAATTTCCATCCATCGTCCCACACTCTCATTCAGCCTGGCCTATTGTACATGTTTTTTTGTGGTAAGGGAAACCGGAGTACCCGGGGGAAACCTACACAGACACGGGGAGAATATACAAACTCCACACAGAAAGGCCCCGTCCAGGTGGGAATCGAACCCGTGACATTCTAGCTGTGAAGCACGAGCGCTTTCCGCTGCGCTACTGTGCCGCCCACGACATCATTTCCCTTGACTTTCTGACATTGAACTGCAGTTCAGAGCCGCTGTCCATGAAACCGCTCCACCAGTCGGTCCCCTTAATCCTTACAAAATCTGCCGGGTCGGTGGACGACGGTGTATTGAGGAGGCACGAGCCTATGTTCACTGTTTACCTGTTCCTCTCATCCTCGGGCGTCCCCAAAGTGCGAGCCTGTGCACGTGTGTATTCATGCTGGATCGATATACTGTACTTTTGAGGAGTCTATGATAGAAACCTCAACATCTTCAGACAAACATTCAGCGGCGCTGATCACTCCTGGTTTTCCATCTCAGTTATGGGCGTGGCCTGTGCGCTCCGTACACACAGTACCTGACATGCTCCTTAGACCAGCTGAATGAGCGCACAGAGGGCATAGACGTTTTGATTTTTGTTTTACCTGCGCCAACACGAGTACATACACAATTAATTTTTGGAGACAACAGACACAAATCACATCCTGTATAGGCATTTTTTAAAGCCAAGATGATTATAAATATGATTTTTTTTCCCCCTTTCTTTTATTATTAAAGTAATAATTGTTAATAACGGACATCTGTCACTTTGTAAATGTTCCAGCAAAGGCGCTAAGTCAGGAATAAAAGCAGCAGCCGTTTTACGCAGCCACTACTAACGCAGTTTGCCTATTTGCATATTATATTTGCGGCACTAAAACGTGTACAGTTTCTAATAGTAAATCAGGTGCAACACGCCCATAAAATACTTTATACAGGCAGTGCATATTAATGATCATTTGCAATAGTCAGTATGCCAACCTTGCACTGGGTTATCAAATATGATAACCCTGTGTAGAGCTACACAGGGTTATCATATTTGATTTGAGAGAGGGAATCCAACACTGTAAAGGCTGGAGCATATGGTCGGGTAAAGTGGGCTGATAAATTTACAGGAGATAAACAATGACCATTCCGCCCCATATGGCCCATGGTGTGTGAAATTACCATGGCACACCTTGCTCTTACAAAACATGTTCCTAAAAAGGGGGGAAAGGCAGTTGTGGTCTCGGCTAAGGAATCGGGGAAGGGTTTTGTAAATGGAGGGTTATATCTGAGACCTCCGTGTCTAGAAAGTTTTCATTGATAATTAAAAGTTAAAGGGGGAGTATTATGTAAAATCGACTTTTTCAAGCTTTATATCATGTTATTATGTCATTCCCTCATTAAACACATGCCTGGAGTGTTGCCTTGGCTCATCCACATATTTTTGAGTAATCAGTAAAAACTTAGACGGCAGCCATTTTAGGTGTAGCTATGCCTCAGTCCTAGGAACGCCCCACCTCCTGGAGACGCCTCTGGACCTTTTGTCACCAGCCAAGCCACCAACCACTGCTCCTCAGCTCAGCAGAGCCCCCTCCCCGCACAGTGTTGTTGTTTAAATGCCACAGCAGTGTGCTGAAGGGGGCGTGTCGGAAAGCTTCTTAAAGAGACAGAGGCCTATTTCAAGACGTTCAGTACAGCCATTTTGAGAGAGCAATTTTATTCAAGGCAGTTATTTTAATTTACTGCATATACAGACCAACAGAAGGTTACGTCATCATTGTAGTATGCTATAGACTGGTGCTATGTGATTGAAAAAAGCATAATACCCCCTCTTTAAGTGTAGTGTAGAATACCAAACTAATTATTGAAACATTTTCAGTATTAGACTTCAACATTATAATATAACATAATAATAATAATTTAGCCCATGTTTCATATAGGCAATGGAAACTTCCTGAATCCACTTCCTCATCGCTTGGCTCACTGCACCTGCCTGTTTGAGGATCAAAGGGCGGGATGTCCCAGGACCAGAGGGCACTCACGCGCTCCCTGTCATGGTTTGGCTTTGTCTTCCGGGATGTTGTTGTGACTATACCCAGACAGACACATTGCTGGCTGCAGCGTCTGGGCAGTGTTGAGAACAAAGAGCTGTTAGATGTGGTTTTTCAGCCCGCATGTGTCTGGGACTGTCCTGGTCTCTACACCGGATAACGGCGTGTTTGCTGGGTTGCTGGGCGCGACGGGGAGGCAGTTTGCGCTGAGGCAGTGTGTGATGTAGAGGGATAATCATCGCTCTTTGTTATCTGCAGGTAGGTGATGAAAGCAGGGAGCGCACACACTGCCGCTGGTTACGAAAGTCACTGTCAGCTGAGTAAACTGCAAAACAGGGAATGTGGTTGCCATTTGCTACATTCAATTTACAGTAACATTTTGGATTCATTTTTGTTGCCATCTTTACTGTTTTTAGTTAGGTAATCATATGACACCCAAAACATTTAATGGCCAGATCTCTTTATTTTTTTGTACAGCATTGTCTTCAGTTTGTCAGATGATTAATAACACATCTAGCAAAGAAATTTACTGATGGCTGATTTTAAACACAATTTCAGAACATGATTGTTCATTAATTGTCCAAATTTATTATAATTTCCCGGTAACACTTCATAATATTGGTACATGAGTTCATGCATGATTTTCATGAACTTATGCATGATTTCATGATACATTCATGCATTACTGAATCATGACTTCTCAGGAACAAACATGATTACATGTTGGTTCATGGATGACTTCATCCCTGAATCAAACGTCTAACTACTATATTGAATGTACATGAAAATCTTAATAATTCATCATGATCATAAGGATCACATAAGAATACCATGAATTGACTAAAGCGGCAATGAAATGATAATAAAATAATCAACCAATCATGATCATGAGGATAATGAGACGGGAAGAACATGCAGACTCCACACAGAAAGGCCCCATCCGGCCAGGGATCAGACCCGGGACCTTCTCGCTGTGAGGCAAAGCGCCACTAATTAGGCTACTGTTTTGTTATAAAGTGGAAAGACAATAAAATGACTATCACTGTTATCATTTTCATATAATTTCTTGTTTTATTTTGGTGTGTAATGAAAACTAACTTTTATCCTGAGTCATCAAGAATGAATGGGGTGTGGATTTTTAATGAGAGGCAAACCACCAGTGCAGAGCGCATCGTCCGATAATGAATGTGTTTTTTAATAAAGATGAGCTTAACTTTCTTGTCGCTAATTCAACAGCACCTTTTATATCCGCTTCTCGCATAATAAGTTTGTTTTCATGCACTTAGCTTTTGATCTCGCCATTCTTCCTCCTTGTGCTGCTTGCTGCACATTTTTACAATCACTTTTTTATTTGCTGAAGTTTCTTTTCTTTTGATCATGCATTCTTTCCTGTTCTCATTAGATTTTAGGTTTTATTTATTTAGTCTTTTTTTTCTCTTTGTTTTCTCCTCTGTTTGTCAAAGAGGTTATAAAGGTCTAGTTGTTATTTACGTCTCAAAACTTCTCAAAGTAAAGTTCAAAAGATGAGCTCCTTCCATAGGCTCCGCAAAGTCAAAAACCTGTATGGGACATTTGACATTAGAGCCAAGATTACAATAGATATTTTTATTTGATCACTATTCATGTGCGATAAGTATTAATATATATATTGAAATTAATGAATAAATAAAACTCATGCTTAAAAACGAGAGCCTCGACTACCACACTGAAGACGTAAACAAAGAACTAATGGACTTTCTTACTGGGCCCGGTTTATGTCAAGTGTGATAAACGGCGATGTCTGACGTCTTCACAGTGAACATATCCGGCATCTTTCCCTGCACACGTCAAATCTGCCCCATGTCAAACGCAGCCTCTGCTTTATATACAGGGACCTGTCTGTGGGCCATTAAGTGGACCCTGCCTCTCCACAGTCTGCGAATAGCTCTCCATCAGATAACACGCTGGACACGCGGCCCTGAGTTTAACGATGCCTCACTGACGAAACAGATTCTTGGTACAAAATAGTGTAAATGTAGGAGACAGCACGGCCGCTTATTGACACAAAGCAGAGCAAACAGTTCGCATTGCACCCGTAATAGCTCCGGCACTAAGCCTTCCCCTCGCCTGCACGGGCAGACAGCAGCGGTTTTTGTTGTGTTTGTTTCTTTTTCAGGGGGAGGCAGGAAGGGTGTTATGGCAAGCAAACTTTGTAGTGGAGAATTAATACCCAGCTCAGCTACTGTTACCTGTAATCTTTCATCAAATGTATAAATAATCATTGATTATTAGAATGGTCATTAACTGATTTATTGAGTAATTTAAAACAACCAGAACAATGTACCACAAAAGGTTGTACAAGAAAGGGGTGCCGTTCTACGTTGTTAGCGGGACTTTCATGATAAAAGCAACTTTCTCTTCTATTTTTTTATGTTACTGCCAAGGGCCTATACTTCTAGCAATCTAAAAATCACCTTTATGCTTTAACCATGTTAAACTCTCATCAAAATGTAATGGTTTTGCAATCCTGCATATTCAGTCTGTCTCCCTCAGCCAAATGTGGCCAAATTCTCTCTGATTTGCACATTCATCGGTGCTTTTTGTAAGTTTCGTTTTGCACAGTGGCTCTGATCACACCGGTGTACAAAAGGACGAAGTGCATCTCCTGCTGGCCTTTAGTATAACCACACTTTATACAGTAATACCATCAAACATGTGGCTAATTTCTCAACACATTAATTATTTAAGTTTTACAACAAAACATTCAAAGTTAAGTGCTATAAAGTGGCCTAGTTGTAAAAGCCTGAATAAAGCATATTATAGGACCTTTCCACAACCTGTTCTTTGCTTGTCCGTTTTCTATTTGGGTATTAGCAGTGAGCAATATTTAGAGCAACCATTCATTTCCGCGTTGAGAGAACCTCTGCTGCTCCCATGTCCCGTTCTGACCAGTCCCAGGACGTGTCCTTTACCTTATCTGTCCGCTCGCTCTTCACTGCTGGGCCATACACCATCTGCCAGTGGAGCATTAGCCATTATGTAACAGCTCCCTCTCTCCTCCTCAGTTACTTTCTCCAGAGCAACACAGCCCCATACAGTTCAGAATTACTTCTGTAAACGATTAAACGTTTATTGGGTTTTCTTTCAGTTTCAGAAAATAATCTTAGTATTGAAATAATTAATACAGGTCTGAAGACTTGGACTTTAAATACAAAGAGCGATTCAAGCCGGGGTGAACATTGATAGTGGATTGCCGTCAATGGGGGTGACAAATGGAACATAGGGTCACTTTATGGGCAAAGGTATAATGCAGGGCTGGCTAGCCTGCGAGCAGACTGCAGAGTCTTCATCCAGGCCAGGTCCAACTGACTTAATGACAGCTTCGTACACCAGGGAGGTGTACTATATGTGCTGGCCACTATATGTTCTGGCCACTACACTGCAAAAGTAACAAACTGGATTAGTATAAATGCCTCAATTTGAGCATACTGTACTTTGACCTAGATTATTTCACTTGTTCTGATGTTTCTGGCTCATTTCAATACATTTCATCCTTATCTTTGGTAATTTTATTTGCCAGTGTGGTCTTATCCCATTGGCAGTTTCACTTTCTTATTTCAAGCGAGATTATCGTAGAATCAGTCTGAAATGTCGTCAAACAAGCAAAGTATTCTTGGTCAGATCAGGAAAAAAGTCTTCATTAGTGAAAATCGCTCAAAACAAGATACATTTTCTCAATTCAAGTCATTCAAGCCACCGCTTTACTACAAAAAGTACGCTTACTTTTTGTAGTGTATTTTATTTATTTATTTTAATCTTATTTTGTACCAAGGGTTTGAGACTAACTCAAATTGATTATTTTTCCCTTTCATTTGGTTAAAATGTTGATTCTCTGTACTTCACATTTTATGGAATTGACACTAAAATGGTGCCTATGGACATTTTGTAGGTGCGCGTTGAATCTAAATGCTCTCTCCAAATGGGGGAGGAAGCTGTAAGTAACTCATACCATCATGACGAAGACACATAACACATAAATTGAAATCACAATCTTGCTGAGCGAGGAGAGAAGGTGCACCCTGCCACCCTCCATTCCTTTAACCAGGAATAATTAATTGCAATAAATCAACCTTTGCCCAGCCCTAACAGCGAACATGCCAACACAGCAAGTCAAAATGACTGCTTGAGATTATTATTATTATTACACTACAATTTTACACATTATGTTTTATGCCTGGCACATGGACACTCACTCACACAGGAAGGATATAAGACTTTTCAAATCCTGACGCTCAGTGACATGTCTCGTTAATAGAAGAGCCGATTCAATTTCTCTGCCTCCTCTGTGCAGCCTGTAGCGAGAGCCGTGGATCATCCATAAAAGCAATGTCCCTTTATAACAATTCACCACATGGCAACTCCATCTGTTTGTTTAGAAACAGATGGGAATTAATGAGCTTTGTGCAATTTATTTGTGCTAGTAAGATGTACTCACTGTAGGAACATAATATTAAACGCACATTACATTTTGGTATGGATCTGGCTCACGACCGAAGTACTTGTTTTTATTAGTTGTTGAGCCGCACGATTAATTGAAACGGGATCATTTTAATGGTCGCAATTGGTAAACGATTATTTGGATAAGAAAATGTCTCACTTAGGATTTTGCCATTTTGCTGATGTTATAATGTGCACTATGAACTGTATTATTTATTGAAGTGCAATACTCGTCAGAAAAATCACTTTGGGGTTTTTCCAAAGCCCCAGGTAACAGAACGCACGCTGGCGATAAAGGGCTTTGTGGGGTAATACATTATGGAAACAAGGGAAATTAATTGTTTCCATTGCAAGTTTGGGGGAAAAGTCTTTGCTCTCCAAATATCCAAATCTTTTTTTACATCTGGAAAAAAAAAGCTCTCTGTAAATCCTCTTGTGTGAAAGGCGTTAATATTGGCCGCCTCTGCAAGTATTAAATGCATTGTGATTTACCATGGTGCCTGTCCCACTGGGGTTAGGCCTGTTGTTTATTTTCCCTCTTTGCGATGAAATGTAATATCCCACTGCGATGTCCTTCTCATTCATGTCATTGGACGTCGCATGCAAGGTCAGTGTGGGCGCCCCGCTGCTCCGGGCCAGCGAGTGTCAGTGAAAATTTTGATTGTCTATGCAGAACATTGCACTGCCACTCAAGATGATTAAATATAAGATGGATAGACTGGACAAAAGCAGGTGAGGACACTACTATATACAGGTCCAACCACACAATTTAGTAACAGTACACATGGGTATAAAGATTCTGCTAAAAACCTTTATTTCCAAAACCTTTAATCAGCTCACTTTACTTTCCCAGCCTCACATTTGAGAACAATACTCTAATTTGTATCACATTAATATCACTTCCCACGCCTCCATCTGGTTTACAAGAAAAGGTTGAAAGGATTTGAATTGGTCACCACACAAAGGCCCTTATTTATCAAACTTGCGTATGGTGATAGTATGTGGGGTGTACGAAAAATTACCGCCTGTTTGGCATTTATCAATCTGAGCGCACCTACACCTGGCATAAGGTGCGCTCAAACCCTACACCAAGTCAGGAGGTCCTGTACATGATACACCAATTTTAACTAAACACTAAACAGCGCTGGAAAACAGTTTTTAACAGCATGAATTGCATTGCCACATCGTATATTATCCTCATTAGTGATTTAAACACGAAACAAGGCTACAGCGTTAATGTTTATGGACAGACTTGATTCAATGTTGCGCTGCATCGACATGCTCCTGCACGCCACAGACCCAGAGGCTCAGCCCGGTGTAAAGATTTTAAACTACCCCCTATTCACCTTACCCCCCGGTACTTTAAAATTGATTTCAGATTACCGGGGCGTAACTTGAAATCGATTTCAAATTACCCCCGGGGGTAACCTGAAACCATAGACTGTTAAAAAGAAAACTGATTTCAAGCTCCCCCCCCCCCCCCCTGATTTCAGATTACCCCCGCCAATTACAATATGTATTGTTTGCAACCCAGTCTCTTCAGAAAAATGTACCCCAGGTACGCTTTTACAATATGGAATTATGTACCACTAATACGTATTTTTGCAAAATTACGCACCTGTTTCCTCCCAGAGGAAAGCTCTGCTCAGGCAGGCCCGAAAGACGCGTAGTCCTGCCCGGCTCCAGCCTGAGTCCACGGAGCTGACAGCTGCTTTTCGCTGGTTCAGATCATGGTCCAGAGTCTGCTCTGACTGCAGCGTTATATCCATGCTTTTTTGTTATGTAGTCTAATTTTATACCCTTTTTTATGTAGTCTATTTAGGCCTACAGCTTATTTAATAAAGGTCACTTTTTATTATTAGCCTATTTCTTTTCCCCCTCTTTTTTTATTTAGTAAATGGATTGTCTTGGATTGTCTATAAGGTTAACGTGGGCTACTGACAGATTTTTAAATCTTCCTCATGCGCAAAATATGATATTTGTTATGTTAAAAACAACTATTTTTCCTGGTGGGAGAAATGTTCTTTTTTGCCGTGTTGTGTGCGTGCGTGTCATAAAACCCATGGGTGAGGCCTCCTCATACATGAATATTTGTGGGCGTTTCATTCAAATGACGCTAGGATTTCTCCATGGCATTTACTATCAGCTGCTCTTGTGTACGTAAGATCTGAGCGAAAAGCACAGGTTCATAAATGTCACGCGCCCTCTGGCGTATATCGCAAATACACCTACGCATACACCATTTTTTTACGCAATGTTGATAAATGAGGCCCACTGTGTTTTGCATGGAACAGTCTGTGCTTGTTACAATTCTCCTAATTACTGGAATGTGCAATGTGGGAGTCACTTAAAACACCGTTCATTATTAAACAGAAGTTAACAATGGGGAATGAAATACTCGAGGCTTAATTTAATCATTATAGATTTATATCAATTGCACTTTCTGTTCCACCGCACAACACATGGTAATAGGATGTATTTTGTAACCCTGTGTCCATGATGTTACCAAGAAAATGTGAACCATGATTCCTTATTGACAGTCTACATTCTAGGTTATGTTTAGGAGGAGAATGAGGATTAGTAAACCTTGACACATTTTATAAGGAAAAAAAAGTCTTAATTTGATTTATTTTATAGAATCTCATTAAACAGAAAGCTACCTCCCTCTCTCTCGGTACGGCTGCATTTTTTGCCTTTTTCTGCAAACTGTATTTGTGGTTTCTGTGTTACACATTGTTTTACTGGATACTTTGGTACTTGCTTTTCGGTGGATTTTTTTATTTATTTTTTTTTACTGCAGAGAGTGCATAATGGTCCTGGAGAAAGCAGCTTTTTAAAAGTAAACAGTTAGCTTATCAGCTAAACCCATTTGAGACCTACACAGTTCTTCTTCTGAGACACTGAAGAGGCACCGAGAGCCCCCCACACCTGCAGCTCAGTGGAGGCATCATAAGAGGAGCGACAGGAAACAAGGAAGGGACAAAAGAGGAGGTATCCGGGCCAGACTCACAGCTAAGCCACACATTTCTTCTATTGTTCTGGCTAATGGACATTCTCTGGAGAATAAAACAGATTAACTACTAAGCTCTTCCCAGAAGATGGTGAATGACTGTTCAGGAGTCGAGGGAGCTGCAGGAAGAAGAGGAAGGAGGAGGTGGAGCTGACCAGTGCAGGACACCATGCTCTGAAACAGGGACAAACGCAGGAGGCGGTGTCTCAGAGGATCAGAGGAGACTGAAGGCAATCAGCCAGTTTCCCCGACCTCCAAAAACATGCTGGTCAGGTTGATCCACAGTGACGGAGCGCTCAGTCGCAGCAGCTAAGGACTAACACCACATTTGTATTGTTGTACGATGACAAATAAAGCGCTTACTTACTTTTTTACTTATTTCCTTACTTACTTACTTATTAGGCCTAGCTCTCTAACTAATGTCCTAATGTCTTGTTAGTGATGCTGTCTAGACCAGTGGTTTCTTGTAGTCTCCTTTGAACTTATATTGAAATGTATCACTCACCAAAGCCAGATACATTTGTCTCACTTCTTCTATCGTATAAACACTATGCAACCTGTCAGAACTGCCATAGCCACACCTAATACTTCTTAATCACAAATTTCACTAACTAGAATAGTCTTTGTTATAGGATGGAGCGTTAGGTCACATTTGCATTAACAACGCCCAGCTGTCCCCATTACAGTGGGGACAGATTGTATCTGTGGACACCCCTGCAGTTTTTGTGCTTGTTGACCAAAGTCTCCTCCTTTACTCCTCTCACCAGTCATCCTTCTCTATAGCTAGAATTTGCTGAATGTCTCTTAATGCCCTTTCACCCTGTGCTGTCCTGTCGAATAAAGCCACCGAGACAAGGATCCAACTTCAGCCAGGACATACTGTTGTTTTGTCTTTGGGCAGACACTTCATCCAGTGAGTAATTGACGGTCAGAGAGGTCGTTGACATGGATTGGCTTCGTTTTAGTCAGTCAGCCCCAGAGCGGCTATGGCTAAAATACTGTTGAAGCTTACCCTCATCACGTATAGGGAATGAATGTCTGGAAAAGCACAATATAAATATATCATAATGGAATATCACTCGCACACACACATGTAGTATTTTCATCACAAATGTTTGTTCCAGAGAAGCTGGGACAGAGCATCCCTTCCAAGCACTGCACATCTACAATCTTGAGCCAGGGCCAGCGCTTTGCTAACCTTTTAAACACTAACAAAAACAGGAAGTGAAAGCTTGTCTGGAGGTTGCTGGCCTTTTTCCCGCTGAAGAAAAAACATTTGATGTGTCCGCTTGTCCTCCGGGCAGCTGCTGCTGATGTGTAGGCTCTTGCGTTTAAAGCAAGGTGTTAGTGCGTGAAACCACATAAAGTGACCCATTTCTGAGCTTCCCCCACCTAACGTCATAGGTCTGTTGGCTACACTGTATATGAATAGAGCAATTGACTCCAGGCCATTCAATCTGGTTTTATGGAAGAATCTGCTCTGCCTCTATTTCCATTGTGAATCCAGGCATGTAATATGTTGTGTGCTTTTGTAATGAGATGAGAAGTGAACGCTCGCTCTGTTTGACGTACAGTCGATAAACAGAAGTCGTGAATGTGTGAATCTCGGCGGGGTTGGACTGACCTTTTGGAGCTGTACAGTGGTTACATACTAACTATGTTTTGTCCTATATTTATTTTGGAGCTGGGTACACAATAAAATGTCATACTTCGGGATTTGTGAAGACAAAATATTAAACTTGCCATTGATTATTGGACTTCTTGCAAGAGTTTCCGGACGGGTTTCAATATCATATTGCTCATTCATTCAGTGCTGTATTGGGTTATGTTTACTGCAGGGCAGAAAGAAAAGCAACACAATGAGCCTGTGTTGCTTTTCTTATGATAACTTTCTGTTCCAATCATATATTTCTGTTCTGTTATACGCACTTTACGCACCAAGCAAAATTAAAACTCATTGTGGCAAGACGTCATTACAATTGCAATCCCCCACCACCAAGTCGGAGTTAGTTCATATCTCGCTAAACTTGTAAAACTGTCCCATGTAAAGCGCTTTGTGACCATGTTTGTGAAAGGCGCTACACAAATAAAGTCCTTCCTTCCTTGCTACTACTGCAGTTGTGCCTTTGGGCAAGACACTTTTATGTTATCCACATAACCTGCTCTTGCTCCATTTACCATAGCGAAATAAATCACCATCACACACCAAGAATTGCCTTTTGTCTGATGAAACTGGAGCGGTGTACTGTGAAATCGTGCTTATGAAAGCCTTTTGGTGGCTTTCATGTTATGGCATGAACAGAAAAGACCTGCTCCCCGTCTCACACACCTCTCACTGTCTTTTCAGTACAAACAAGTGGAGCAGTACATGTCGTTCCACAAGCTGCCGGCAGACTTCCGACAGAAAATCCATGACTACTATGAGCACCGGTACCAGGGAAAGATGTTTGATGAGGAGAGCATCCTGGAGGAGCTCAACGAGCCGCTCAAAGAGGTATGGACACAGAGGGGCGGACTATAAGGTGCTCACTCAGCTGCACTTAACCAACTTATTTACCCTAAGCCGAGGCACTTTCAAGTCATACTCTGTTGAATAGAAATAACAGTCCGTTTTTAGAGGTTAAAGGAAAGTTTTCAAACTCACAAAGAAGTTTCATTACACCTGGGTCAAGGTGGATTTACTTTTTTTTGGTTCATATTTGTCATACACTCGTACTCCTGTCACACACAAACAATTGTTGAAATAGATAAGAGATGAGGTGTGCCAAATGGATGAAAGCAGCCGAAAAAACTCCAAGGCACTCAGATGATATTCAAGTGAAAAAGTCTTTATTGTTAAATTAAAGACGCAGCAACGCGTTTCACTTCCTTCGAGCCTTCGTCAGGGTGCATTCTATAGACACAGGTGAGAAGTGAGGACTATATAGGGATGAGCCCATTGGACCATAGTCCGTTAAAAAGAATAGACAACTCCTCCTCACTCCTCCCTGTTTACCATAATGACCACGTTCGAGGGGGAAATCATGGCGGATTTA
Organism: Neogobius melanostomus; assembly: GCA_007210695.1. Classification (NCBI taxonomy): domain Eukaryota; kingdom Metazoa; phylum Chordata; class Actinopteri; order Gobiiformes; family Gobiidae; genus Neogobius; species Neogobius melanostomus. The sequence continues at coordinate 3,790,933 of VHKM01000113.1, read as the reverse complement.
CAGACTCCTCCTCCCCAGCTCTGACGAAGCATGTTCCTAATAAGGGCATAAGGGCGGGATTTTCACTGTAGACTCGGCCCTTGCGTGACGTGTAGCTCGCGCAGCTCCAATGCTAACAGTCAGACCTCCGTTAAGTAGGAGATTTAAAAAAAAATATTTCGAAAACCAGCCTGGTTTCTTTTTTTGTGAGTAACCCAGCGTTATCTCAGGAGGAATATGTAGCCATAGAAAGTGTTAAAAAAATTGAAACCAGGCATTAAAGTTGTTTTTAACGTGTCTAAAGTCCAATGCTTTTCAATGGGGGCCTAGCGATGATATGGAGGTACTACAGCAATGGCGGAGCAATGGCGGCCTCCAGTGTTGCGGTCATAAAGCAGAGCAGCTAGCGGCCATTGCATTGGACCCACCTCTCACAACGGCACCACTCTATAATAGTTTTACAATTGAACAACAACAATAACATAGCACCAGATTAGATAAACCGATAAGTTATCTTTAATATCATCAGAGTGCCTTTGAGTTTTTTGTCTGCTTTCATCCATCTTCAGACCACACCTCTTATTTAATTTAAAGTAAAAGGAATCACCCACCTATCGCCAATGAGCACCTGATTGATCTGCTTACCTTTAATTCCCTCCAAGATGCGCTCACCTTTTTTCTTTTATCGCGTTTCTGTTAAAGCTGCCTTTTCACAGACATTGCTAGTATTATTGGTCACTAATACATAAAGTAAACTGTCTGCAGATGGACTTTACAACCTTTTCATCATTGGGTACATGGTGTCATTAAACAGAGGGTTATCTGTGTGTACAATTATGTTTTACAGTTTGTTGACCTGAACCATGACAATAAACTGTTACCTCTCTTCCTTATGTTGAACATGTTGCTTTTAGTTCTGTGCTGTCTCTTGTCCATCTTTAGGAAATTGTGAACTTTAATTGTCGAAAGCTGGTGGCCTCCATGCCTCTCTTCGCAAACGCTGATCCAAACTTTGTGACGGCCATGCTGACCAAGCTGCGGTTTGAGGTGTTCCAGCCCTTGGACTACATCATCCGAGAGGGAACCATCGGTAAAAAAATGTACTTCATCCAGCACGGCGTGGTCAGCGTGCTCACCAAAGACAACACTGGCATGAAGCTCCTGGACGGGTCATACTTTGGAGGTGGGTCAAACTCGGCATCATGGGCTCACTGGCTCTGACTGTGTTTGACACGTAGTTATACAGTATTATTCTGCCATGTGCATAGATAGGCCTATTGTATTATTGCACCAGTTTTGCACCGTTCTTAAACGGACAGTGGCCTGACGTTGACCTGAGTTGAGCAGCTAGTCCACACAACCAATTAGTTAATACACCGCTCTGTGATGACAGGCCATTGTAATAGTTCAGCGTGGACTGGTGAGTGCCATCTCTATTGAGAAAACTAGCTGAACTTGGATATATTGTTTGACTACAGCAAGATTTAACAACAATTTAGATTGGGCATGAACTATGTACATACACATACTCTACATTTCATACTGGGCATACTCTTTTGGGCACTGTTTAATGAGTAGTTGCATTAGCTCAACCTTTATTCAGTGCTTGCTTGGCCCTTACGCTAGCATGCCTACAGTATACAGCCGATAATAATGAAATGGACAGGGTTGTGTCAGTGCGTCAGAAGCAAAACTTTACCAAATTGTCATACATAATTGGGTGAATAGCTCTGTATAGATTTGTTTTCACTCGTTTAGTATTTGCACTGGGAACATACACACTGTTTTTTGCTGTCATTGCACTTGACAGTTGGCCAATCCACGGCCATCGGACAACCTTTTACTGCAGTCCCAGGGGTTTCATTAGTCTCATTGTCCTTTCCAAGTATTTGTCATATTTACAACCATGAACATAAAGATTTTATTTTGATTTTTTTACTGAAAGTTCACACACAAGTAACAGACAACTGTGAAGTGAAAGCAAAATGATACATGATTCTGTTATTTTCAAAAAATAGAAAAGTGAAAAGTGGGGCGTGCACAAGTATTCATACAGCATTTTTCGGAGTGCATTAAATTGCCTTTATAACATTCCAAATGACTGCAGAATGTTCACACCTTGCCCTAACCATTAAATAGACGCCACCTGTGTGTAATCTACTCTCAGTATAATTCCAGCTGTTCTGTGAGGGCCTCAGAGCTATGGTCAGAGTGTATTGGTCACTAAACAACATCATGAAGGCCAAGGAGCACACCAGAGAGGTCAGGGATAAAGCTGTGGAGAAGTTTAAAGCAGCGTTAAGTTATACAAAGATTTCCCAAGATTTTGAACATCTCATAGAGCTCTGTTCAATCCATCATTCGGAAATGGAAAGAGTATAGCCCCACTGCGAACTTACCAAGACACGGGCGTCCACCTAAACTAACAGACCGAACAAGGAGAGCACTGGTCAGAAATGTAACCAAGTGCCCCAAGATAACTCTGGAGGAGCTGCGACGTACTGCAGCTGAGCTGGGGGAATCTGTACATGGGACAACTATAAGTCGTACTCTACACAAATCTGGCCTTCATGGACGAGTGGCAAGAAGAAAGCCATTATTGAAAGGAGGCCATAAGAAATCCCGTTTGAAGTTTGCTAGAAGTCATATGGAGGACACAGCTACCATGTGTCAGATGAGACAAAAATTGAACTTTTTAGCCCAAATGCAAAATGTTATGTATGGAGCAAACCTAACACTGCTCATCGTCCTGAGTGCACCATCCTCAGTGTCAAATATGGTGGGGGGAGCATCATGCTATGGGGCTGCTTTTCCTCAGCGGGGACTGGGAAGATTGTAAGAATAGTTGGAAGATGGATGGAGCCAAATACAGAGACATTTTGGAGGAAAACCTGCTGGAGTCAGCAGATTCACCTTCCAGCAGGACAATGACCCTAAACGGCACGGTAGTACAGCGGTTAGAGCTCGTGCCTCACAGCTTGAAGGTCCGGGGTTCGATTCCCACCTGGATGGGGCCTTTGTTTGTGGAGTTTGCATGTTCTCCCCGTGTCAGCGTAGGTTTCCTCCAGGTACTCCGGTTTCCCCTACCACTAAAACATGTACAATAGGCCAGGATGAATGAGAGTGTGTTTGGGAGTGCACATGGTGGACAACGGACACAAATTAGCCAAAGGCTACAATCCGGTGTGACTGGTTTACATGCATGAGACCCATGTATGTTCATTAACATGCACTGTCCCGACCAAATAAACCAATAAATAAAAATAAATAAATAAACAAACACAAAGCTAAATCTACAATGGAATGGTTTAAAAACAAACATATTAATGTGTTAGAATGGCCCAGTCAAAGTCCTGACCTAAATCCTATTGAAAATCTGTGGTAAGACCTGCAAACTGCTGTTCACAAACGCTCTCCTTCTAATTTGACAGAGCTTGAGTTGTTTTGTAAAGAGGAATGGGCTAAAATCTCAGTCTCTAGATGTGCAAATCTTGTAGAGTTATACCCCAAAAGACTTGCTGTTATTGCAGCAAAAGGGGGTTCCACAAAGTATTAATTCATGCTGTATGAATACTTATGCACGCCCCACTTTTCACTTTTCTATTATTTGAAAAATAACAGAATTATATATCATTTTGCTTTCACTTCACAGTTGTCTGTTACTTGTGTGTGAACTTTCAGTAAAAAACATTCAAAATAAAATCTTTATGTTTATGGTTGTAAACATGACAAAATGTGCAAAAGTTCAAGGTGTATTAGTACTTTCGAGAGGCACTGTATAATGATGCACATGGAAATATGCAGATCACTGGGCTGAGCATAACCACAAAGACCTCATGGACCTACATCTGGGGCAACAATTCAAAAATGCTCTTCCAGTAGCATTGCACAATGTTGAACAAAGTATGATAATATACATAATAGATTTACATTTAGCCATTACAGTAGAAAAGTATCTACATGGATTACACAATTCCTAATTCATTCATTCATGTGCCATATTTAGCTCAGCGACTGACCAGAAACAAGATGAGTTTCTCTGTGTAGACTATCACATTTGTATGTATCACAGAAAATGCTTTAGCAGAAAGAACTTTCCGCACTAATGCACTAATTACATCCGGACACATGCACAAGTGGTTAATGTCATTATTGCCGTCTTCGTAGCATCTAATGGCATGTGCTGTGCTAATGTTGTGCTTTAGCTCAACTTTAGCACTAAATCTTGCAGATTAAGTGCTTTCTAGTAATTTCATATTAAGTAAAGCAGTGATTCTCAAGCTTTTTATTATTTATTATTTTATTATTTTTATTATTAGTAGTAGTAGTAGAAGAATCTAAGACGATCATCAGCTTCACCTTCCAAACTATAATCTCAAGAGATTAGGCGACATAAAGAAATTGCACAAAATCATAATGTTTAAAGCGGGATTAAACACAGACTAAACCTGAAACAAAACAAATTGGAGCATGACTAAAGAGGGCTAAACAGACACTCAACCTGGATTTAATCAAGATTAACCTGTTATTAAAACTGCTCTACTACAAGACTGTTCTAAAACCGTATTTTACCAGACCTTAACACAGTCTTTGCTGAGAAAAATATGGTGATTGAAATTGGACTGAATCAGTATAGACCTTGACTCTATATTATCAATTTAGGATCTATACTGAACAAAACCATGGCTATATCAAACCAGTTTGAGAAACACAGCTTATTGTGTTGTACACTGTAGCCTCCTCATATGCATGCTCATAAAACAATATTGAACTAAAATCAGAGGAGGTCACCGTTTCAGGTGCAAGGCATATGGTTGTCAAGACAACTCTTCATCCAGTTCACAGGTAGAATGAAAGGAGAGAGAGCAGTCCAAGAGAGACATGTAGTGTGATGAAAGAGGGAGCATCTGAATGTAATGAAGCATCTCCAAATATAGAGAGCTTCAGTCAGCAGCTGTCAGTGCAGCGCAGGACTGTTGTGGACACACTTGGCAATATTGCTGTTGTCCAGGCCAATAAACAAGCACAAAGTCCTGGCCAAGTCCACACTGTAGAGGCCAAGGTAGATTAAAAGATTTCAGTTTATGTCAATAAACTCCAAATGTCACTGAGTTGAGTATGTCCTACTCCCTATGATCGTGAATAAAGCTAAATGGGTAAATTACTGGAGGTAACTTGGTGTACTATATGGTATACCTCTGTCAACCACCATTACATCTACTATAGGTCCTAAGTAGCTAAGTGTAGATTATAAATTGCGTATTGGTAATAGAGAAGGATAATTGAAGAGTCTTTATTAGACTAAATCTGTATGCAAATGGTTATGTAAACTAATACCTTTCAAGGCATCTCATCAATAATTCAATAGATAAATAATAAAAGAAATAATGAAATGTAAGCAGTTCTTTTGTTTTATGCATATAAGCAGAGCCACAGTGAAAGCAGGTCAGTCCCGAATCCCATTTCTCTCATGGATTATTACTGAATGACTCTCGTCTCCTCTGATGTACTTTTGTTCATAGTGTATTTGTGGGTTTCTCTCAGAGATCTGCCTGCTGACCCGTGGCCGGCGCACGGCCAGTGTTCGCGCAGACACGTACTGTCGCCTCTACTCTCTGTCTGTGGACAACTTCAATGAGGTGCTGGAGGAGTACCCCATGATGAGGAGGGCCTTCGAGACTGTAGCCATTGACCGACTCGATAGAATAGGTAAGAAAATGTAAAGCTGATTTCATACAGTGCATTACTGGACAGTTGACTCTTATGAGAGACGTTTAATACTTGTCTGGCACAAGCAATCTTTTGTTAACCAGCTTTGGGACAGGGATGAACCAATGTTTCCCATTCTTTTCCATTCCATTCATTTCAGTTTTGTCTCGCTTTCATCTGTTGGCTACATCAGAGGTCCCTGTACGCCTAGTTGGAAAACATATAGGACTATCTAGTTTATTTTTAGGTCCACATCATTGTACATTGTATGTTGCTGTATTAATCAATGGTCTGTGAGTGTTACTAGTTACAGAAAAAATATATATATACATCTTTTTTTTCCCCCTTTTGTCTTGGTTGAGCACCTACCCCTCAAAATGTCTGTGCATGTCACTGGACAAAGGAGAACAAAGGAAGGAAATGCCAGTGTGATCAAAGTGTAATTTATGCGTCTTAACAATTTAGTCACAGATGATTAGCATTTGTTCAAACTGATAGCAGTCACAGGTATTAAGTTCATTCGTACGCGAGTCAGTCAATCATGCAACCAAATGAGGCATAAGGGAAATCTATTTGTCTATTACTGTGTCAAACTGGCTGCTCTCTTAGAGCTGGGACATTGAGCCTTTATGATATTGTTATCGCAGTATATCATTGATATTGTACTTCCTACACATTTCAAAGAAAGATAACGGTAACACTTTATTATAATGGTACATGAGTTCATGCATGATTTTCATGAACTTATGCATGAATAAATGCATGATTTCATGAAACATTCATGCATTACTAAATCATGGCTTCTCAGGAACACACATGATTACATGTTGGTTCATGGATGAATTCATTGCTGAATTAAATGTCTAACTACTGTAATGAATGTACATGAAAATCTTAATGATTCATCATAATCATGAGGATCACATAAGAATACCATGAGTTCACTGAATCAGCAATGAAATGACAATAAAATTATCAACCAATCATGATCATGAGGATAATGCATGAACATCATGACTCATATGGCGGAAATCTACTTGCAAAACAAGAACATAAAGTATAACTTTATAGGCTCAAATTTACGGTAATCATGAACGTATCATTTGCTAATCCTTAATTTCATTATGATTGTTCCCCCTCAACTAAAATGGTGCATTATCCTAAACTTTTTAACCTGTTAAAAACCAGCTCTGGAGATCTTATTTGGTTATGCTGTACTTTATAATTTGTAATAAAGGTTTTTTTCCACACAAATATTCCAATTGAGGAAACAATCCAGAAATCATTGCTTCTTCTTCATCACTAAGGTGGTCTATAACAGGTTAAAAAGTTTAGGGTAATGCACCACTTTAGTTGAGGGGACATCATTTGCAAGTAGATTTCCGCCATATGAGTCATGATGTTCATGCATGATCCTCATGATCATGATTGGTTGATCATTTTATTGTCATTTCATTGCTGTTTCAGTGAATTCATGGTATTCTTATGTGATCCTCATGATCATGATGAATCATTAAGATTTTCATGTACATTCATTACAGTAGTTGAGATGTTTAATTAATTGATGAATTCATCCATGAACCAACATGTAATCATGTTTGTTACTGAGAAGTCATGATTTAGTAATGCATGAATGTGTCATGAAATCATGCATTAATTCATGCATAAGTTCATGAAAATCATGCATGAACTCATGTACCATTATTATAAAGTGTTACCAAGATAACATACTGGTGAACTAGTCATGTGGCACTATCAGCGACATAATGGTAAATACTTTGTACTATAGAGTCATGTACTTCTTGTGTCTGTCTTAAGCCCCAGATAAATGGTTACTCCAGGAAATGTAATGTATTGGAAAATACACAGCACACTCGAATAGATGTCCAAAAGATCTAGTATTTATTAACGTTTCGGCCTTAGCCTTCGTCAGATCATTTTTATCTTATTCATTTGGATCACAATATATACTCCAGGAAATGTATCTGATTTATGACAATGAAATATAGAATTTACATCAAACCTTGGGTACGCATTACTACAAAGTGCTGTAAACATATAAAGCTTGTGTTCTGTGTTGTAAACATATAAAGCTTGTGTTCTGTGTAAAACCTCAAACGGCATGTATAAGGCCAGATTTATGGCTGTGAATCAAGTCTAGTGCCTGCACTTCTGAATATTTCTATTAAACAAGTGATTCACTGGCTCTTATAAATATAAGGAATAAACAGCAATAATAATACCTTCATCACTTGGTGCAATGCAATTACAATCAGCGAAGAAAAAGAAGCAATAATATAGCCAACACTACTAAGTGTTGCTATTTTCTTGGATTTTATATCCGTCGTCTTGTGGGTATGTTTTGTGATATATAGTATAGTATACAGTATACAGTACCACCCAGGGAAAAAAAAGAAAGAAATGTGTACAATGACATGGAGGAACAGCTCAGAGTGGTTATCAACAACCGGTAAAATCATGTTTACTTTATACCGCATCTGGGAAAACAGATAAATTAAGTTTATAAAATATGAATGTTCACCTCATTGTCACGGGTTTGTTTTCAGACGTTTCAGAAATGATGGCAAGGTTGAAGGTTTTGCTCCACAGGCTTTTATTTTCCAAATCCAGCAGTGAAAAAGTATGTACAGTGCAGTGAAAAGGAGTGCGAAAACAAAGTATTTACCAACTCACTCCAAATGCTCCCCTTTAATACCCCCTAGCCCCTCCCCCGGGCACATGGGCGTCGGACTGAGGGGGTAAAGGGTACTGAGTACCCCGGGCCCAGAGCAGTGTAGGGGCCCTCAAAACTTTCTATCCTCATAATTGATATAAGAATTGAACACAATGGAGCTTAAATATAATCGTTGTTAGACATAATTTTGCACAAACAATAATGATGGATGAATCTCGGGCCCTGACTCCCCTTTAAAAATGTGCCAATGGTTCAGTCCACACACTGGCGTTCAGCACCGAGCTTCAACTCAACAGTGACTTTGATGAGGTGGGCTCTGCAATGACACAGAGCTAGGAAAGAGAAATATAAGTCTTACCACGCTCTTATGTGCGTTTATGTAACACTGGCCTATTGTAGCTGACCTTAGATGCAACTTTCTTGTCATAAATGACAGTTAATGAGGTGAGGCGAGTCCTGCCTCTGCCTGCGCTGAGAAGTGGATTGTGCAGAGAAAGAGCCAGAGCTCCCCTCCTTCTCTCTTCGATTTAACCTCTAAAGTTTCTCTTTTCTTATATTTATTGTAATTGACTGCAATCAGGCCAATAGAGTGACAAAAGCTACAGGTCGCTCACGCTATTTTCGCCGAATTAATTATGCTAATTAGCAGAGGTGGGAGTAAGTCACTAAATGCAAGTCTCGAGTCAAGTCCAAGTCGTTAAGGTCCAAGTCCCAAGCAAGTCCAAGTCAATTGGTCATGGGCTCAAGTCAAGTCAAGTCAAGTCATAGCTTTTGCCAAGTCAAGTCAAGTCAAGTCTTTCTTTAGCCGGCAAGTCACCTCAAGTCGCAAACGTCAGCGTTAAGCCTAATTCTTCTTTTCAAAATGTGTTTAATCTACTTGAAAATATAAAGTGCTTTCTCAAGATTTAGCAATTTTGAAAATGTAGGCTAAAATCACACTTTTTAAAATATAATGGATTTGGATTTAAAGTCTAATTAATATTTAATCGCCACAAAATGTAAAATATATATATTTTTTAAATGCTCCAGTCTATGTACAAAATTACTGGGACAACATTTTAAGGAAGGGGGCCCGGGGGACCTACTTAAAAAAAAATTGAAACAGAGTCTTTTAAATATGAGCTGCTTTTCCCTGCAGTCTGAAAGATAAATATAACATTATATTAAAATTTTTGTTAGTTTCTGGCAGTTTTTCTGTCAGGGGTTCCCCTGTAATGCCCCAGTCCCTGTATACTCGGATTCGCCCCTGCTTAAAGTCGATTCCGCGCAGCCTTCAGTCCCGCTGTCACTGGGCTCTGTGTTGCTGTGGAAAATAGCCTTTAAATGCTATAACTTTCATGAGAACGCCTTAAAACAACGAAAAGCCCCCAAGATTTCTGTCATTAATCCAACTGTTACCATCGTCGTTCTGGAGGCCGCCTGTATACGCACCGTAGCTTCTATCATCGTTTCGAACGTTTTCCTGTCCTTAATAAATGTCTATGAATCTTCATCTTTTCACTCACTGTACAAAACTTTGAATGCATCCAAAGAAACACGTCGAATGTCCTCCTGCCTTTTCGCGCTGTATTGACGCGCTCCGTCGGTAGCCGAAAAAACATGTGGCTAATTACCATATGTAAACATAGATGCGCCGCTTTTACGCAATGAATCCTGTTCTTTCAACAGTTTCACTCAAATAAATAATGACTATAAAGTCACAGCAAGTCATTCAGAGTCACTGGCCTCAAGTCCAAGTTAAGTCTCAAGTCACAAACAGGCAAGTCTAAGTCAAGTCAAGTCTTTTTGGAGCTTTGGTCAAGTAAGTCTCAAGTCCCGAAAATTGCGACTCGAGTCTGACTCGAGTCAAGTCATTTGACTCGAGTCTCCCACCTCTGCTAATTAGCCGCGAGCATTTGGAGACTCGCATTATAAATGCGCAGCTTTGGACACGAGTCAACGTGGTTCCAGTGAAAAGGTGGAGGGCTCGTCCCTATTCCAGGGTAACTTTTTAGAACAAAAATTTACTGACAATACACTTGAAGGTCGGCTTCAATGTGAGAGACCAAATTAGGCTGAAGCCCTTCGCTTTATTGCTCAGGCCTGTGGGCCACAGAGACACCATATAGTATCATTGTTTTTGTAAAATACCATTTTAATGCCTATTTTAAAGTCACAAATGTGTTATTCCCAGCACAAATATCCTATGTCCCTGGTGCAGTCCTCCTGTTTAATGACCTATGCTAATAATCATTATGATCTAAACGAGCAATTTCAATTGGCCCAATGAAAGTAGAATATTCCACCACCAGTTTAAATATCTATATCACTACAGGATTAAAGCCAATTTCTGCAAACAAACAAACCATGAACTAAGTATCCAATACGAATCTGTATTGGATATGTGTTACGTGACTTTTAGGCCGATCAATTTTTTTCACCTGGTTAGGCTATATATAATAAAGTTATAATAGAAAATAAATGAACTGCACTGTCAAACTAAACCATTGTTATGTGGTTAAAAAATATAAAATGTGTATTAATTGGTGGCGGGGCGGGGGGTATTAAACATTCACCAAAATAGACAAGAAAAAATAGGAACCAGTGTTTCCCACACATTCGACTATTCTGTATATCAACACCGCCCGCCACATATTGCGTTTCGTGTTTTTTTTTTCCGTTTTATATTTTATTTTATTTTTTTATGCTATTTAAAACACGCATCGTATAGAACCGCCGCAGGGGTCAATTTGACTGCGGGGAGGGGGGTTTAAAATGCGGCAGCCCTATAAGCTATTCCTCCGTAACTCTCACTCACGCGTCTCTCCCACATACTTACTTCAATGCACACAGCCCACACACACAGCCCCTCCCCTTCGTGTACACCGCGTGTCTCCATCAGTAATCATCGCTGGAAGCATGGAAGCTGTGTCTATTTGATGCAGAGATGACGGCTGGTGAAATTCACTAAAGGCCTCCCGCGACAGTGTATGCTTTAAATCAACGTAAACAAACATTCAAAAAAAGAAAGAAAAGAAAAATAAGACACCCACGTCTTTGGGCGATGTCGCCTTGTCAGCAATATGATTCAATAGATATAACCCGTAAATCACGAGTGTTCTTTGATTCTCTTCTCACATGCGAGCATGGTTGGCCCATTATTGACTTAATAAAAACTTAAAGTTCTACTTCTCAAGATTATTTTTCACCCAAAATTAGCTCGTTCTGATAGACTCTCTAGGAGGAGATAGATTTTGTACGAAGTGAAAATAAAGGCGGATTCCCGCTTCGCGGGCTGTCATCCAAAATGGCCGAGACCCAATATGGCGGATGGCGTTGCCGTAATAATATTTTTTGCTCAACATGTCATGATGCACGTCTGTACCGATTTTTATGATTCTACGACAAACTCATTTTTGGCCAAGTCCTATCTCGCAATGTTAAAAAAAAACGGAGTGGCGCTATCGCGCCACTATTTTGAAATTCAAAATTTGGAAATAATCAAAAGTTGCGTCGGATCAGGTTTGAATTTCGGGCCAAAATCTGTGACTTTTTGTCAATGTTCACTGGGTGAAAATTGCGACGGTGCAAAAGAAAGAAAGAAAGAAAGAAAGAAAGAAATTCTCATACGAAAACAATGTTCCCGCTTACGCGGGTACCATAAACTATATATTTTCGGAAAGCGCTCGCGCATTCCTACCTCATGGTAGAGGTCCTGGGTCACTGACGGGCACTTCAGTGACTTTTATGGGCTCTGTACAATTACAATGTTGATTTTTGCATTATATATGTATGTGCACGGGACGTGCACGACAAGAAGAGTGCGTTAGTATTTTAGAGAGGAGGAGGGGAGCGCTTCGCACTCCAATTGTCCGCAGCAATTGGACTGTCCAATTACAATGTTTGTTTTCTGATACATGTGCACGTGCACAGAACGTGCACGACGAGAGGAGTGCATTAGTGTATGTTTGAGAGGAGGCGAACGCTTCGCGCTCGTATTGTGCGCTCCGCGCACTTTGAGGGAGTGCACTCCGCTTCGCTCTGCGCACTCTATACGATTACAAGAGCCCCTTCTCCAGCCCGATGGCGCTTGGGCCTAATGATCATAGTATTTTAAATTTCAACACTTATTCAGTCAAGCTTTTATTTGCACATATTAAAACGGCCACAAGTACATATGTGCCATAATTTTGAATTCAGTGCTTCTGATGAAATCTAAATGTGTTTGAAATAAATCCACTTTTCATGAGGCTATTATTTGGTGTGTGTGTCTGTATGTGTTATATTGTCATAAATAAAGGGGTTTATAGTTTCACATTTCAAGATTTTCATTCAGAAATATAATTTGCTCTGCTGTGGAAGGACTTAGTCTATTTCTTTTCTTACAAATAACTTCTCCTGCTTTAGAAAACACTCTCACACAAGGTACACTTGACGCTGGAATACACAAGTATTTTTTTGAGAGAATGAACAAATGTGGAAATCTCTGTCGTCTCTCACAAAACCCACAAGGGACAGATGTGCTGATGTCTTTTAAACTTTATGGGAGATAGGTTGAGACAGGTGCGCTGTTCTGTGGTTCGTTGAAATTCCTGTCAATCAAATACGTGTTCGGCACGCGGTGCCCCCTAGTGAAACACTTGCAAAACAGCGGGGTTTCATGAAACGTTTCTCAGATCCAGTCACGTGACATGCGCGGTTTGAACCTTGTTTTGATGCAGTGTTTTGATACGCATGCGCAGTGGCGTAGCAAGGGTACCAAGGGGCCCCAAGCAAGAATGTCGGTTGGGGGCCCTCTGGTGGCCGATCGGAGTACTGCGCACTGGGAGAGAGGATGTCATTTGGACAGGAGCGGGTCACCTGAAAACTCCCATAATGCAGTTCTCTGCATAAGTTTTCCTCAGAACAGAAGGCCGAGGTTATTTAGGTCATGAAGAGAGTTACACTAAACTGGTTTCACTATTAGAAATATAATCTGGTGGAGCCATGAGTAAAAACGTCTGTTCACTTCTCATTAAAAGTTAACATTAGGGAACCATGACTCACTAAAGCATGCAGCAGGATGGGGATAAACAGCGCCACAGAGCGTTGGTGGAGAGATGATGTAACTGCATCACCAAAATCATTAGGAAGGCTGTATATATCAAGCGTTTACTTAGCCTGGCTAACGCCAGACTGCTGTGTGCGCTCGAATCTTTTCGAACTTCACAACAGTCTGGGGACCATGGCCGACATTTTTCCATGGATTTGGGCACCAATCACAGAACGAGGAGGGACGGTAAGACGATGACGCGCTATTTGACATACGGAAGCTTGTAGTTTGTTTAGGGATAAAAAAATATATATATATTTACGGATCCAACATGAGAGCAGCAGACGCGATGCCATCTTTCGATCAAGCTTTAGAACGTGTTCTAAATAGTTTAGCTCAAAAGTTTACAGAAGGTACGTCATACGTCATCTGATACCATGATACGATTGGCTATGGCTACGTGCAGACCATGAGAGACATTCGTAACGCCCAATAAACGGCTATGGACAATCGTAAACCACACCTCTCCTACGAGAAAATGAATTGGTGGTCCCCAGACTAAATATCACTTGTGATTTTAGTCTGGCGTTAGCCAGGCTAGCGTTTACTGCAGGTATCTGAAAAACGGGTTGGTGCATGGCGGCCCTTCACAGTTGGGGGCCCCAGGCAGCTGCCTGCCTTGCCTTATGGCAAGCTACGCCTCTGCGCATGCGCCATGAGACTTCGACACAGTGTCGAATCCAATGGTCGAATCCCGTGGTTCAAAACGGCCATCCTTAGTGTGCACGATCGTGCGCTACAACGGGGAGAACCAGTCTTTAGCAGAGGGACAGTTTGTAAATGCACGACCACGGGACATGAGCGCGGCCTGCGGGGAGGCAGTCAGTGGAAACAGTGAGAGCGCACCTGAGCGCTCCCGGGCCAGGGGAGAGAAAAAGGCGCACGGGGTCTGAGTGACGAGGGAGTTACTGGCGCCCTGGCACACTCATATACAACAAAATATCTTCACTTGAGAATGAACTTTTGTAAATCATTTTTACAATTGCTAATACATAGCCATTATTAACAAGTTTTAAAGGGTTTATTTGGCTGCAGACTTCATTCTAGAAGAAAACACAGGGTGAAAGGGATTGAAAAGTGGGGAGAGACATGCAGCAAATTGTCAGAGACGGGACTCAAACCCATGACCCTGAGGACAGAATAATGTTCCACCATATGCCGCTGCCTTAACCACTACTACAGTATCTGCTGCACATCATTTTACAAACTTCAACAACTCCCTTAGAGATTATTACCAGCCTTGAATCACAGCCTATTTATATTAGATTTATATTAGCTCAGAGACACGTCCGCTTCAACTGTCCTCCTCGGGCTTTGCCCCCGATGAATATTAATCGCACATGTTTCATGTTTGTTTTGTTTCTTTCACTCAATAATGAACTGTGCAAACAAGAAGAGACTGACGGTGTCCATGCCAAGAATATGAATGTGACTGAAACAAATTTGCCCAAAGCTTCCTGGAAATGACTCAAAGCGAGCAAACTTGAAACTTTTCATCAGAGATCAAGCGACGCACATGCTCAAAACTTATAATGTATTCCACTTTCCAAAATGTTGTGGCTGGTTGAACATTGAATGGGGTAGTTTTCTAAGCATCCAAATCTGGTCATCCAAGATGACCAGTTTTTCTCCCACGTAATTGCTTAGTTTTGCTGGCTAGTTACAGAATCCGGCTATAGAATCTGTTATAGGATCCCAAATGTGCTGTGGGCTTTCTCGCTCAGCAGAAAGCTTCCGGAGAATCTTCTGTCCATTCTTATTGTATCATACAGGGGGATTTTCTCATCACCTCCTGAGCGTGCTCCCTACCACTGGCTCAAGTGCACACCAAAGAGGTTAAAGATGATGTGGCGGGCAAATGACTCCCCGCCACATCACCGTCTCGCCATGATCCTATTGGCCAGGCTCTCAGCACTTTGAAGTCTTTGATTCTCCCACACACACCATGACGGGTCCATACAATAGCTCAGCGTTAGAGTCGCCTTCAGGTACATGCCGGACTGGTGGTTGGTCCGTGTTGGCCTCGGTAAACGGGGACTCATGTGGAACCTGTTGTGAAGTCCAGGGGCAGCCAAATTCTGAAACCCCCACAAAAAAATTCATCATCCGCAGTAGCAGCTGGTGAGGAATGACATTTAGCAGCTGCATCATTGGCTTGGAACTGGCCATGTCCAACAAAATGGGAGAGGGTGGATCATAAAATGTCCGTATGCTGTTATTATTCCAATATTGTTTATTCATTGTAAAAGATGGAAAAATGAACATGTTTTTAGATGTCTGGTTTTGTACATGATAAAACCAAGAAGGGAGGATTTTATTTGCGCAGAATTTTCTAAATACTATAAATAACTGCAGGCCTTGTGATCTACTATTCAAATAGGAACCAATCAAAGAGCGATTTAACTGTGATATTTTGGCAGCCCCTACTGTAGACCTTTTTTGTGTAAACAGTGGGTGGGTCTGGAAGAATGGTTCCCTCAGGGAGATATTAGTCATTATTGGTTCACCCATTTACACTCACAAACACTAAAACATACAAACAAGTGTACACAGAGTATCTTATCCAAGGGCACAATGGCACGGAGTGGGAGTGATTAGCCTTTGGGGCACATGCTCTTCCTGTTGAGCTCCTTTACCTTAATACTTATTCATTTTAAAATGTACATTTTGATTTCTGTTTAAATGTTTAATGTTGAAAATATCTTCAAAGAAGGTACTTGAGTCATCTTCTGTACTTGGTAGTTGAGGTCTCCAAACGTTTCGCCTCTCATCCAAAAGGCTTCGTCAGTGAACAAGATTACACTCAGCACACAGCGTAGATAAACACCAGTTGGGAGGAGTTGGGGTTGACCCGGCTCCTCCCCTCTAATCACAGCTACTCTCCCCTGTGGGTAAACACCTTTGAAGTAGAGCGTCTGTAACGACCTGCTCACCCCAGTATCGGTCAGTCCTGTCCTATTCATAGATGATCACTGCTAATTACCTGCCTATTGTTCTTTTGTTAGCTGAGGTATCGTCTTCTTGGACTGGCCGTGCTCTGTCGGTTTTCCCCGAAGCAGATTGGAGTAAAAAGCAGAAAGATTAAATCTTAGTCCACCATTTCGGTTCATGGAGGGATTTTCTTTTCTGACAAAAATAGCTTTCAAACGTTGGTTTGAAAGAGGAGTAAAAGAAGCTATTTTTGTCAGAAAAGAAAATCCCTCCATGAACCGAAATGGTGGACTAAGATTTAATCTTTCTGCTTTTTACTCCAATCTGCTTCGGGGAAAACCGACAGAGCACGGCCAGTCCAAGAAGACGATACCTCAGCTAACAAAAGAACAATAGGCAGGTAATTAGCAGTGATCATCTATGAATAGGACAGGACTGACCGATACTGGGGGGAGCAGGTCGTTACAGACGCTCTACTTCAAAGGTGTTTACCCACAGGGGAGAGTAGCTGTGATTAGAGGGGAGGAGCCGGGTCAACCCCAACTCCTCCCAACTGGTGTTTATCTACGCTGTGTGCTAAGTGTAATCTTGTTCACTGACGAAGCCTTTTGGATGAGAGGCGAAACGTTTGGAGACCTCAACTACCAAGTACAGAAGATGACTCAAGTACCTTCTTTGAAGATGGACAACTCCTGTACGACTGAGAACTTACACAGAAATGTTGAAAATAGTTTAGTTAAATATAATATTGTCACTGCGTCATCCCTAGCACAGTATATAATAATATACAATTAACATATTGCCGTAGTCTGAAAATCCAATCAAATAATACAACTGCCACTTATTTTTGCTGTGTAAATTGGCACAAATGATAGTTTGATTTGATGGGGAAATTGTCTTTAGCTGCAGCATCATCTCTCTCAAGGACTAACCTCAATGATTTCACAGCAGTCGTTAGCGCTCACATTGATTCAGCACCTGACTGTGGTGGGAACACCATCATCATCTTTGGATTTCACTTCCTCATAACACCTGCTTTTTCCTTTGGCACTCAGAACCTGCCAACGCACCCGATCAGATGACTCTCACATAACAGACTTCACTGGCTGAAAATAGTTCTTGATGGATCATGACAACATTTGCTTGATTTGAATGGACGTATGGACAGGGGATCTCAATGAGGCAGCAGTTATATAAATCCTATGTAGCTGGGCTCATTAGCGCTTCAAGTCGATGGGGAAGCCGTCCAAAAGCAGGTGGTAAATATAAAGTAGCATATCGTTATAATGTGTGCCAATCAAGTACTGTATAAAGAGACACATTTCACAAACGTAGAAAGCTGTGAAATTAGTCCAGATTTAACTATCCCACTTGTCTTTGTTTGTGTCAAAACATAAACATGAATTCGTCTTTCAGACTCGCCGATTCTCCTGCTAACCTGTTTTCCCATCTGTTTCCCTCACAATTTCACAAACTAACATAATCATTTCTGTCATTAAAGGAAAGAAGAACTCAATTCTGATGCACAAGGTTCAGCATGACCTTAACTCGGGCGTCTTCAACAACCACGAGAACGAGATGATCCAGGAAATCGTCAAATACGACCGGGAGATGGTTCAACACGTGGACACGCCACGGCCCCGGGCTATGTCGATGTCAACCCTCACCCCGCCCCTGCCCGGTGGGATCTACCTCCCTCCTCCCCCTTCCATCCAGCAGCAACAGAACTCAGCCATCGCCACGCTGCAGCAGGCTGTGGCCATGAGCTTCTGCACCCCCAACCAGGGCAGTGCGCTGCAGTCCCCCCGGGTGGTGCGCCGCTTCCAGGTGATGCAAAGCCCCGTTTCGGTCACTCCGCTCCAGTCACAGCTCATTACTCCCGCTGCCTTCACCTCGGTCATGTCCAGCCCACCTATTCAGAGCCCGCTAACAACCGGAGGGCGGTCTTTCCAGTATGGGTCTAGTGGACTCACAGGGCCCTCGTCTGGATCTCAACTCTCACTCGTCCAGCAGCACTTATCCAGCCCCATTCACCGACCAAGCACCCATAAGAGCACCCATTCCTTACAAATGGGTACCTTGAACCAGGACGCAAGAGCTCTATCGGCATCCCAACCCTCCCTGCCCCACGACGGGTTTGCAGCCTGCGGCCCCCAGCCCTCCCCAGTCCACCCGAGTCTCCTCGACTTCCATAGGACCACCTCCTCAGACCCCTTCAGGACACACAGCTGTTCGGAGTGCCATTCCCACAGGGTGATTCTGCCACACCAAATGACTGTAGGGCGTTTCCGGTAACCTTGCCGACGCCCTTTCAAGGGTTCGGGGCAGTGGGAGGACAGGCAGTGGGGGGTTTGGGACAAGGACTTGGAGACTCAAGGCTACCCAAAAAGGACTCTGTAGGGAGTCTTCCGGAAACAGATCACGTCAAAGTAAGATCAAGGTTATCGTCCAACTTGTGATCTCAATAAAACAGCAGTGAGGGGGGCAACCGGACGATCCACTTTCTATGGTCCAACCCCTCCCTTTGGCTCTATGAATGTATGAATGTGAACTGAGGAGGGTCTGAATGGAGACAGCTATGAAGTCAGTGTGATGTGCTCAAACTCCTAAAAGCACAGAACTATAGAAGTAAAGTAGCATAGTCTCAAATATCATACATTGTTTTTATTTATATTTAACACTTAAACTTAAATTATTGGAGAAAAGTTTGGAGACCTAAAAATGATTAATATATTTTTAGTATTACAAATTCTTAACATTAATTTCACTATATAGGCCTAAGCCATACTTTCCAGAGAAAATGGAAACAAGTATCCATCCTGACTCATTATTTGTGAAGTATTCTTCACAAATGAGCACATGAGACAGGCATCTTTTGCTCTAAAAACTCCAGAAGTGGGACAAATTGCTTTGTTCCAGCAAAGCCATTGATTTTTACAAGAGTGTTTGAGTGTCATTTAAAGCTGCATCAATCAATATTTTTCATTAAAGTGGTAAATTATAAAATATGTTTTGTTTACTTTCCCAAAACAAGTCTCTGAAGTATGAAATATCAGTCTTAGAGACTGTGTTAGCGATCTGGTTCTATGCTAATAATGTTTAAAATGGTGTTTTCCTCATGAACAGTAAGCCTAAACATATTTGACTTGACAAAACTAAATGAATTGTAGCTTTGTTACATCAGTATCGTACTTGAATGACATGAAGCTCTCACCTTCTTCGCCTGTAATCTGCCTCAGATGGTTATATCTGATTAATGTAGCTTTAAAAGGAATAATCACATTTCCATGTGTAAGTTTGACTCCAACATTATCCTTTTGAAAAAGTTAAAGAAGTCTATAATTTTAGGATTAATTAGCTTATCCTTTCTCAACGTATGCGTAGTTCACTGCCAGTTATTTCCCAGGATTTTCTACTTCTAACCCCACATTCATAGTTCGGCCATTGTGTCTAAGCCAAAGCGACTTATAATGAACTCACTGTACACTACAGTCAGAGCTGCGCCAAGGTCAGACCGTCTGTGTGCCTCTGTCATTACTGCCTGTAGAAGAGTTTATGGGACACTGCCGACTCTGATCCAAAACCTTTACTCCTGACCTGCCACTCTGAAACTGCCACCTTCAGCTGGCTAATGCCGCCCCATTACAGGTGAATGAGGGTCTTTATAGACTAGTTTATCTTATTCTCCTTTCTCTTTACAGTGCCAATATACACTGCCTCTTATTCTATCCCATCCCCCCACTGTGTAGGTTTATTTTTCAAGAGTCCAAGTATTTTCATACAGCTTTTTGTTTTACGCCCAAATTATTCCCCTTGGAACCTATTTACTGACAAATAATTAAAACTATGTTTGTGTGTCCCCTTTCCTGGAGACAAAACTTCCAAAGCTGGGTTCTAGGCAACTTCTGCAGATTATGTAACACAAGATTGTGCAAGAGATGGGGAAATTCTCATCACACAAAGCTTTTTGGTCGATAGATAGACAAGGATTGTTCAATGTGCGGCCAGGTTTTCGTTAAACTAAAGCGACAGCCTGAAGACGGTTATTACCTGGTCCGGAAGTGGCACATACAGTAAGAAGCAAAAAGGCTGTGGCCAAAGTTGGTCTTGTATATTTATGCAAAGTTTTACAACATTGATCAACCACCGAAACACTACATAATTTCTGAAGACAGCAATAATCACAGGCTCATTTACAAGTCACTTTATCTGCAGAGGAAAGTCTGAACATTTTCATGGATTGTGCATTGAGATAAAAAATGATTTATAAAATTTGTTCTGAACTTGACAAATTGCCTGGTTGTAATTTTTGTGTACACATGTAAAAGGGACTATTTAGCCTAGCCGAGTTTATTGTAACTGTGGGCGCACTTAAGAAGTATGTTTTGATATTGGACAAATTGATATAGTTATATATTTATTTGGATGCAGACGGCTTTAGAGTATCACTTTTCACACCATTGCAGCTTGTGCTGAGCCGGCGGCACTTTCTGTGGTTTCTTCTCATTTGAGTTACACAAGTTCACAGCCAACTTTGACATCACTTTTACTCTATGCATGTTATCCTACAACTGTTTCTGCACTTTGCCACTCCAGCAGCCGCAAGTGTTATGTAAAAGTTAATGTCTCAGCTGTTAAACAAGTGCAGCCTGCAGCGTTTCAGTGGCATATGTGCCACATAGAAGAGGAACACAAATGTGAACGCTCAAGTCAAGAGCTCAAATAAATGCATTACATTGATATTTATTTAGATTTTTTTTTTACTTTAATGTTAACCCAAAAGGCGAAAATGTTTCATTACAAAATTGCGACATTGTGCAGCCAGATGCTTCATTCCTGTGGCAATGGTACCACAAAACGCACTTTCTGCCAGTTGTGCTTTCCTCAGATGCTGGATGTGAAATTTAACAGATACACATTGGTTTCCTACTGCTAAACTCGCTATTGAATCAGTAGTCACTAAGGGATTTGATTTCATTCACACTCGTGTAACAGTGTGCATATCTAGTGCCTAGAATACGCATCACTCCTGTACTATAATCTTTTTGTGTGGCTGTGTAGAATGCATAACTACCACAATGCAAGTGTTACTGTCACATGTAACCCACTGCAATACATGTAAAAGTACAATAATAAAATGTACTTCTACTACGGTACTCCAGTGTCTGGATTACATCTGTTGGATTTAAGAGTCTGAGGCACAGTATAAGTTTGTATCAATGCACTTTTTCAACAAAAGTAGCATTTTTAATAACAGCGGGGTCAATATTTCTGTCTGTTCAGAAGAACGGATGGCCTTTAATGGGCTACTTCTGGGCATCTATATTGTTCAAGGTAAAGTCCACAAATACACAATATCTGTGTACAGTGAAATATTGTTTGCATAAATGTAAAATATCTAAATAAAGCTGAGAGACTTAAATGGAGGGAAGAACATTGGTGAAAAGCTACTTCTGCTTGCTTCTTTTTGTGAAAAGTTGATCAGACTATTCCATTTGTCCTGTGTGACATCGTACAGGTTTCAAATGCATTACTCC
Organism: Neogobius melanostomus; assembly: GCA_007210695.1. Taxonomy (NCBI): domain Eukaryota; kingdom Metazoa; phylum Chordata; class Actinopteri; order Gobiiformes; family Gobiidae; genus Neogobius; species Neogobius melanostomus. Next base: position 3,769,011 of record VHKM01000113.1, on the reverse strand, counting down.
CACCAAACCTTTGACAGCTCCAAGAAGTTCAAAAAAGATGAACACAGGGACAGCGTGAGGTAACTGCTTTTCCTCCTGATGTCTCGTCCGATAGTCACTAATCCACCAATCTCTCAGGTCACTGACACCTATCACCTCTGTTTTATTCCTGGCTCAGTCCGGCCTGCTGCTCCATCCACTGCTGCTAAGTGCCAGATTCCCTTGGTGCCATGGTGCAGATATGCCGGGGCGACCCGGCAGCTTGGCAACTGAACGAAAGCGGTCTCATTCGGAGCAAGTTGAGTGCCGCCAATCAGCAGTGGCTCCCAGCTCTGACATCCCCGGGACGATAGAGACAGACACATTCTTACTGCGGATGGTGTGACTCTCCCAGTTTATCTTGTTTGAACCTGCATGCCGTTTAATGTATGCTCAGATATCAAGCCATGAGTGTCTTTCATAGTATCCCACACAGATATAAAGCACAGTCTCTTTTGCGGGCAGATACTATTTGTTAAAAGGAAGGAAAAATGCACTACTCAATATAGCCAAGCTGTCAGAATCTGTTTTGTACCATAGTCAATGTTTCACGCCCCAGGTGAAACTCATATAGATGTGGGTTTTGAATGACACATTTGGAAAACTGTCTGAGGTAGTTAGAATTTTACTGATATAAGAAATTGCTCATAACGGTACATGAAGGTGGGTCTGTCCACAAGGCCCATAGATTTGGACACACCAACTTATTCAAAATGCTACAGCAGGAATCACTTTCCTGGATCCCTGTGGGGCAAATATTCATTTTGAAATAGTTTCAAAATGAAACTGTATCTGTTACAGAGATAGTTTTGAAATAAAAAATGTATCTCTGAATGATCTTGCACTTACCTATATCACAAACATACTCATCGAGTACAGTCCTGCAAGTGAATTAACATCCTCAAATCTACAACTTATTTTGTACCCAGAAACCACCAAACTAAAAATTATGAATATAAGAGACTTTATTAAAAGCAGCTGAACAGAAATTCAGTCATTACTGTCCTATTCCACGGAGCTCACTACCCATTGAGGCAGCTAAAACTCTGACGTGCTTTAAAAACAAACTTTATTTGCATGAAATTTGCTCTATAAATAAAATTTGTTGTTGATGAGGCTTCATGCATAAGCAAATTAAAAAGTTCAAACAGTGAATGGAGGTAGACGAAACCATGTTTTATCTGTTTAATCATTGCTACTCAATGATTCCTCTGTTATTATGACTAATACAACCTAAATGTTATGACATTTTCTTAGTCCCATTTTTTAATACTTTCTGTTGACTGCCATTGTGTGGGCAACCATAATGTAATAAAAACTCATCAGATGAACACACAGCAGATTATTACGGCCATATCAAACACAGAGTTGATGAAGTTTCACATTCCCAAAAGGTCAAGAAGGAAGAAGTAGCAGTTTGATGGTTCTGCGACAGTGGCGCAGATGGTAGAGCGGGTCGTCTCATGATCGGAAGGTCAGGGGTTCGAATCCCGGCTCCTGCAGATGCAGACTGTTGTTGTGTCCTTGGGCAAGACACTTCACCCAATGCCTATGTGTGAGTGGTTGGTGGTGGTCGGAGGGACCGTTGGTGCAGATGTGTGCAGCCTTGCTTCTGTCAGTCTACCCCAGGGGAAACTGTGGCTACAAAATGTAGCTTACCACCATCAGCATGGAGTGAATGAACCCCCCTCCCTTTCATGTGAGAAGCGCTTTGGATCTGACTTGTGTCATATAAAAAGCGCTATACAAATAAGATTCCCTTCCCTTCTGTGGCCCGATGAGAGAAAGAGACGAGAGCTAACTACTCTACAGAAAAACTACAGTACTAGAATAGGGAAAAGAAAAAAAAAGCATACAGTACAGTATGTGAAATCTTGCTCTAGAAGCCATTTCCTGACAGTAGTTTGTGTCCATTACTAACACATTCCCAATAAAACTACAAATACATAATAGATTAACTCTTTCAGTTGGGTAGACCTTATCAAACCTAGGAGCAGTGGACAAACAGAAGTGCGTATCTTGGCAAGTCAAAGACTAAAGCTTCACTTGAAGGGCTTTATTTGTCATTATAGAACAGCATTGAGCTGCAGAAACTCCGCGTGCTACCTCTATGTGTCAACTTGACCCACTTGTTTTTGGAGGTAGGGGAAACCTGACAAACGAATTACTCTGAATCAAATACATGCAGTAATTGAGGCTGGCTTGCCAGCTTACACAGAAAGCCCCTGCCTAGTCCGGGATTGAAACCACGACTTTCCATTTGTGAGCCCAAAGAACTACCCACACAGCCACTGTGCCTCCCATTCCCAGAGACAATCTTTACTGGTAATACTTGACCACTCCAGCTTCCCCTCACAAATCCCACAGATGGTAATTGAGCTACTTTATCAAACTACACATTCCTCATCACTTTCAAAACTCTCCATAATTTGGCCCCTCCATACCTCACTGAGCTACTCCGCCAACACTCTCCATATGGCTCCCTCCTCTCCTCTGACACCAACCTCTTGTCCCTCCCATGTAAAACCAAGCACTGAACCTGGGAGACAGAGTTTTCTCCATTCTGGAACTCACTGCCCCAACAGCTCCGTGCCTGTTCTGAACTCCCCTCCTTCAAGAAAGAACTCAAAACCCACCTATTTAAAAATGCTTTAAATGTCCAGTAATTGCCCTCTAGTTTTTATGTACTGTTTTATGTTTGATTTTATTATTGTATTTCTGTGAAGCGTTTTTGAGTGTCTAGAAAAGTGCTATACAAATAAAATGTATTATTAAATTCAGTCTTGAGTCCTTGCCTCAAGGGGAGGAGTTCAAGTATTTCGGGGTCTTCACGACTGAGGGATGGATGGAGGGTGAGATTGATAGATTGGTGCAGCGTCAGCAGTGATGCGGTCGCTGTATCAGACTGTTGTGGTGAAGAGGGAGCTGAGTCGGGGGGCAAAGCTCTCGATTTACCGGTCGATCTACATTCCTACCCTCATCTATGATCATGAGATCTGGGTAATGACCAAAAGGACGAGATCGCGGATACAAGAAATAAATGAGTTTCCTTCGCAGGGTGGCTGGAAATCGGGTGAGGAGCTCAGTTATCCGGGTGGAGCTCAGAATAGAGTCGCTGCTCCTTCACATTGAAAGGAGCCAGCTGAGGTGGCTTGGGAATCTATTTCGGATTCCTCCTGGCCACCTCTCTCGGGAGGTATTTCAGGCATGTCCTATTGGGAGGAGGCACCATGGAGGGACTGTGTCTCTGAGCTGCCCTGGTGTTGTCTCGGGATCCTCCGAGAACAGCTGGAGGAGGTGTGCGTGGATCGGGAAGTCTGGGCAACAGAGACTCAGAGTGCTGCCTCCGCGACCTGCCCCGGATAAAGCGGAAGATAGATGGATTATTAAATGTATTTATTTATTGGTTTATTCGGTCGGGACAGAGCGTGTTAATGAACATACATGGGTCTCATGCATGTAAACAGGCCACACCAGATTGTAGCCATGGGCTAATTTCCATCAGTCGTCCCCCCATTTGCACTCTCAAACACACTCTCTTCATCCTGGCCTATTGTACATACAATAGGCCAGGTTTCCGGAGTACCTGGAGGAAACTGACGCAGACACGGGGAGAACATGGAAACTCCACACAGAAAGGCCATGTCCAGGTGGGAATCGAATCAAATCTTTGTTTACTACCCTTCTTGAATTGTTATTTATTTATGTATTTATTTGACAGGGACATTGCACAACAAATGTGTCAGCTACAAGCTAATTTTCATCTATAGTCCCTGGGCAGAGGCAAAGTGACAGCAGGTTTATACAGTGGCCAATGAGCATTCTTACTTAAGTCCATTCACAATATAAAATACAGATAAAACACTAGCAAATTGACAAACCTGTTAACCTCTTTTCACCTGTTCAGTTTGAGGGGCTGTATACAAAGATTGGGACAGTGTTTATGGATTTTATTATTCACTAATAATCATCAGCCATGGGAGAATTGAGGGAGTTTTTTGTTGCTATAAACATTTGCAAAAAGCAATCGAGAGCTCTTATGCAAAAAGAGTGTCTGGGAGCACAGATGTCAAGTAAGAAAAACACAGTGAACACTTTTGAAGTTCTGTGCAGAGATGTGTACTTGACAGCTCAAGTGATTACTGCCCCACTTATTAAGCACCACTCGACAGGAGAGGCTGCAGGTGATCACAGCTAATAAAAGGTCTAATGAACCAAAAAGTCAAAGGTAGCAACATTACGAAATTCAAACAGCAATGCGCACAATGCAACGCAAGTAAATCCTTTACATTAATGAGCCCATAGCTTATTCGTAACCTCCATTTCAATAGATTGTCATTCATCTGCCTGTGTTTGGAGCACTGTGGCTTTGAACATCAATGCCACCTTTAGTCTGAAACTTCTGTAACGTTTCCAGCAAATGAACAGATCTATTTTTATTTCTAGAAGCAACAATGGCCCAGAAAAATATGAGCTAATCAGCCAAGGCTTTGTGGTCGTCTTAAAAGCAGGGCCCTCGTTTTCTCACACACAGGATGGGATTGAAATATGCAGGTAGGACTAAATAAAAGCCCAGATGTCCCATTGAAGCTTGAGATGGGTGGCTACTTCTTTGAAATATGAATTGAATGAGGAGCCAATTTAAGAAACACGTTTATTTAGAGGCATTTATTAAGTGCCTAGTCATTCCAGGGACGGTGGGGAGACAGACACACTGCTGACTACATTAGCTGTAGCGCATTCTGTTGCCAGGTTCATTTGTAGCAAAGGTTTTCAAACAAAAGTCACCCATTAAAGGCAAGAAGGTCAAATATTTTATGAAGTGGTGCTTGGTCTGAAAAGCAAGTGCACCAGTGGAATAAATTACGGCTGATGCTGAAAAAGCTGATTAATTGCCTCTCATCCAAAGTGTCTCTTTAATTCTAAAACAACCAAGTACAGATGACTACTTTTATGAAAACATCTGGACAACTGAGAGCTTACAAAAACAAGTTTCCGGGCTTATTTTAGCAATTGGAAAGTCCTATGATAATCAGTCAGTGATCAAGAGCAGCACAGCAGGACAACGCACACACGCACCGTCCAATCAAAAGACATTACCGTCTGTTCAGCTCAGTCCAACAGAGCAAGAAGGTGTGACTGATGAAGAGGCTTTATAAAAAACTCCAGTTACACTCCAGCATAAAACAGAAATCATTGGTAAAGATATTAGCAGTGCACTGATAAAAGCTATCAGTAATACAGTGCGGTTTGCAGCTCAAGAGTCTTGTCATAATGTTGTGGCTCATTTCACAGCTAAGATCGTCTCATCTTCTTCCTATGTGGGCGATGGCCTATAGAGGCGCGCCCGCGGACCAGGAGGCAGAGAAGCACCTGGATCAATGCGGGCTCCACCGGGTCCAATGCCTTCCTGCGGCTCAAGTCAATTTCATTTATCTCCGTCCAATGGTTCACCTGACGGGCCTCAGCTGAAGAAATATATGGACTCTTTCACCTGCTCCAGATCAAAATCACCTGCGGAGACAGAAGGCGGGTTAAACATGACGAGCTGTTCAGTGAATCAAATATGACATTGAGGAGTGATTTGCAAACTTTTCAGGCAAAACGTTTGACTTTACAAAAAACAATGAACTGATAAACTCTTAGTAACTCTACTAAGTATTAGTAATGGAGTAACGTCATCGTGCCACCAGTGATACACAAAGGGGAAACCGGTGCCAAATAGCAAGTGCAAGCTGGAAAATAGTATATGGCTCTTTGTGGGCATGTTGCACCATATAGAGTATTTAACATAAATCTGATTTGTAAATTAAAGAATGCTGCGTGAGCTAAAAATATACAAATGACTCTGCTGCTGATCCACTTTTCATTCATAAATGACCCTCATAGTACGGTGCAGTTCTCCGAGCATTTAAGTACCTTTTTGTGGTTAGGATTCAATTATATTGACGCAGAACAAACACAAGCATTTTAATGGTGAAAATTCAGAGATGAAAACTTCTCCCTTTGCCATCTACCAGTTTAGTTTGGGTGAACTTTAGGAGTTGAATGCTAATTTTAGCCGCTGGTCGGGGTCGTGTCCTGCTCTGTGCTGTGATGTGTGTGCTCTCTGGCTTCCAGTCAGCAGTGAGCACCGGCAGAAGAGTTAATTATTAAGATGGGCCAAAAAAGTGAGTGACGGAAAGCGCGTTTACAGTTGTGTAGTAGGTGAAAAGTGCAGTTTGAAAATGAGCTAATGAAACTTACGTGGACTGTGTTTTATTTAACAATTTCACTTTCTGTTGTTTTTTTCTTTGTGTTTGAAAATGTGTTTATTGCGTCATCATAGTAACACGCGGACAGATTGTAACCATGATGACATAATGCTCTGTGTGAGAAAAAGGAAAAAACAGCCCCAAACAGTGTCAAGCCCGAAAAGAACAACAGTCAGTGCTGCTATCATAAATGTATGTCACGAGCGCAACTGCTACTAAACCCTGACGCATAAAAAAAAAACAGTGCCATTTGCACAGGACTGAAATTTCGAGACCTCAGGTAAAAAGTAAAAGGTACAAATGTTCTGGGATTGTCTTTGCCCCTGTAAATACAAGTACAGTATCTGTATAAAATTATACAAAACGTTCCAAGGATAAATGTAAAATACTCAGGCTTGTGATAGACTTCGCTTTAAAAGTGACTCAACAATAGCACTGGATTGAATAAACCCATTGTTTGTAAACCTTTACCAACAGACCATTATAAAAGATTTCTGATAGTGTGTTAAGCACTGAACAGTGAACACAATGGGCATTCAACGTCACGCTCTCAGCTCTCCGGGTCCACACCTGACTGGCCTCATCCTTCTTAAGCTGATTATGCAGAGGAGGGACAGAATTAACAACAATCAATTTGTCGGAGCCAGCTGTCAGACAGTCGGGCTACAGATGGAGGAGTTACACAAGAGCAAAGCTAGCACCCACCTGCCTCTATACCTGTGCCCTAGCCAGGCAACTGCACCGTTGGACAATACGAGTGGCTGGTGCGCACATTCCTACCATTCTTAACTAAAGCTCCGGGACATAAAAGCTCGTCGTTCACCCAATTAGGAATAGAGGCGACAGGAGTCCGGATGGTGCCCCCATTTCAAACAGCGGCGTGGAGCCCAGGACTGCATAACTAACCTGTCTGGGGCACCTTGGCCAGCAGCAGCATCAGCCTTCGGTATTCTTGGTGCTTCTTGTCCTCGCTCGCCGTCCTGCCACAAAGGGGAAAAAACACAATTGAAGTTAATGACCCTCTACAGACGAGCGTGAAGGTCACGGAGAGTAAACATACAAAAAGTCAAAAGCACTTCGAGCAGGGAGTCACCAGGGCCAAAAAGAAATATTGTGGGAACAAAAAAGCAAACTCTGTTTAGATGCGGCACAAATGGTATAGAAAAGCTTGATATTTATCTACCAATGGTCAGGCTGACGTGGTGATTTGCGCCCACACTGTACATGAGCTGTCATCATTTTGAAGTTCTTGTTTGGCAAAGTTGTTGGAGAAGTTTTAAGTAGACAGAGATTGTAGATGAAAAGCCAGTCACAGTCAAAACTCTGAAAGAACTTTATTTTCATCAGTCCTGGAAGACAACACTCCACAGATCTGAGGTCGTTTTACCATTTCAAGCCACGAGAACAATCTCGTCTGCCTGATCTTGGAAGCTAAGCCAGGTTAGGGCTGGATAGTATCAAGATAGCAGGCCGTGTGGGAAACCAGTCGCTGTGTGCAAGAGGGCGGCAGTAGGGCTGACACAAATTAATTACTATATCGACTTATTTATCAATGAATGACAGATAAACAATAGATTTTTGTGCTCAATATTTATCGTCACCATATTTATTTGTATTTCCCCCGATTTTTTCTCATGTAATACTTTATTTTTTACCCAAACTAATTTAAGTAATTGTGGGATGTTTTAAGATTAAGTACTTATAACAGAGTTTTAGAGTTAGTTTAATTATAAGGTCTCCAATAATATCATTTATCACTTTTTTTCCCTGCCTCAATACAGTCAGGTCCATAAATACTGGGACATCGACTCAATTCTTATGTTTTTGGTTCTATAAACCACCACAATGGATTTGAAATGAAACAATAAAGATGTGTTTAAACTGCAGACCTTCAGATTTAATTTGAGGCTATTTACATCCAAAACGGTGTAGGAATTACAAACGTTTTATGTGAGCCTCCCACTTTTCAAGGGACCAAAAGTAATGGGACAAAGTAGCAATTATAAATCTAACTTTTTTCTTTTTAATATTTGGTTGAAAATCCTTTGCAGTCAATTACAGCCTGAAGTCTAGAAGGCATAGATGTCACCAGATGCTAGGTTTCATCCCTGGTGATGCTCTGCCAGGCCTCTACTGCAAATGTCTTCAGTTCTTGCTTGTCCTTAGGACATTTCAGTTTGGTCTTCAGCAAGTGAAATGCAAGCTCAATTGGATTCATGTCAGGCGATTGACTTGGCTATTGAATGATATTTAACTTCTTTGACTTAAAAAGCTCTTTGGTGGCTTTGGCAGTAGCTTCAGGTCATTGTCCATCTGCACCGTTAAATACAAGGGAACCAGTTCCATTGGCAGGCATACAAGCCCATGCCATGATGCTGCACCACCATGTTTCACTGATGAGTTGGATGGTTTGAATCATGAGCAGATCCTTTCTTTCTCCATATTTTTCTCTTCAGAACTGTAAAGGCTTTTTAAGATGTTTTTGAGGCTCACCAGTGGTTTACACCTTGTGGTTCAGGGCTCGAAATTAACTTTTTTTCTTGGTAGCGCTTGTGCTCCTAATTCTGAAATTTAGGAGCACAGTCAAAAATTTAGGAGCGCAACCAAAAAAAACAGGGACGCTTTTAACAGGGATGAAGGGGATTTAAACGTATCACATGCCCCTTCCAGCCTTCTGGTGCATTTTAGAAGTATTATTTTAGATGTTTGCAATGATTCAGCAATCTACAAAACTCATTAGGCTAAATTTTAACATTATAAATGGGACACCAGCTTTTGTGCCTCCCAACCGCCCCTGCTTCACCGCACTTCATCGTCTCCTCTACACTCTCCTCACTCTGTGCTGCGGAAGAAAGCTCCATAGATCGCGCTACACGCGGCAAACTTCTTTGCCAGAACCTTAGAAGACGTGTTAAACATTGCGTTTGTGACTTTACGTTTTGTATTTTGCGAGAGCGGCGATGATTCGCTTTCAGCGCTGCACGAGGGGGCGAGCGGGTTGGATTGAAGTTTGCGCTGCTTCTCCGCCCGACAACGATTCGAGCGACATTGGAGAGATAGTCCCCAGTCCCAATGAGTTTATGAATGACATATATATTCCTCGTTTTCTCATAAAGAGACTACAGTTGCGTGGCTCATTCAATGAAAGCAGGCAGATGAATGAGAGCGGAGCACACACAGAGAACACGGGCTGGGCTGGTGCATGTTGGCCCAGCGCGTGTTACTGAGAGGAATGACAGCGGCGCTGAGCCACAACAGAGGACAGATCGTAGTTTATATGCTCTTGAACTATTTTAGAACAGAAAGTTCTATTTCATTCCTCCTGACCGCCAGAGGACGGTGCTTTAGCACCTGGATATCTACGTGTGCGCAGCACAGAGGTCGAGAATATATACCAACAAAGTCACGCCATTGGACGTCAGTGGTAGTCTTTATAAACCCAACGCACCCAGCGCTCATTTCTTTTCTACGTTCTCGCTTCGTGCAGAGGTTGGATAGTGGATACACATTTTAGATACGATTGCCACTCTCGCTTGTAGCTTCGCTAACCATCTGGTTGGAGTTGCATGTTTTCCCCACGTCCTCCAGAGGCTGCGAGACACGGCTTGACTGTCCTTCGTTGGAACTTCTTATCTTAAGTACCGGTTATAACTGCTAAGTTTGGGCTGACTGGTTGTTGTTCGACCTGGGCAAGCTAACGTTAAGTGTTTTTTGGCGCTTGCGGCTATTACCCCAATAGGCTACTAGCCTGTAGTGTCAAGTAGCTTACTGTGCTGTGCTTGTGAGTGCTGTCCGCTCTTTACGAGATATTTTTTCTGCGCTCCCGCAATTTTGCCAATTGTTGTGGCTGTGAGTGATTCCCGCTCCGTGCCTTCTCTACTCTGTTGCTGAGTGATTCCCGCTCCCTACTCCGGACCCGCTCCGTGCTATTGTACAAGCTAGCATTTTATAAACAATTTAGGCTGTGAGTGATTCTCGCTCCGTGCCTTTGGTTATTGCTGTGGCAGTGAGTGACTCCCGCTCCGTAGCCTCATATTGTCATCAGTGTCCGTGTGGACAGTGATGTCGTTGGTGAACAGTTGTACTAACTGCTTGGCTCCGCTGAGCCCTGAGGATGGACATATGATGTGCCCCTCGTGTCTCGGGATTGGACATTTGAGGGACGCCCTCACCGAAGATGCCTGTATTAATTGTGTCTGTATGCCACTGACGGAGAGGTCTGCTAGACTGGCGACGGTGGAGAGCATGATGCATCAGGGGACCTTGGTCTCCGGCCCCAGGAAGGAACCGAAGCGCCATAAGGCCACACATGGTGAAGCCCCCTCGGCCAAGAAGGGGCACCATGACGATGCATTGTCCGCAAAGGTTGATACTTTGGCTTCAGAGTTTGCTCAGATTAAGTCCTTACTTCTGAGTCTACAACCCAATGACCCTGTAACTCCTCCTCCCACTCTCTCTGATGGTTACGCTGACCAGACCAACTCGTCTCATACTGGTGTTCAGGAAGACGACACTATATCTATTGCTGCTACTGATTCTTTGTTCAGGGGCGAAGATGCAAATTACATGGAGGACCGGGAGGGGAGAGGGCGCTCCCCAAGCCCCTCTGTAGGGGGCTCTCAATATTCTGAACCAGAGTCCCTACCGGAGTCTGGGCCTGGATTATCCTTGGTTAAACAGGCTGTTCAACTGGCTTTATCCCGGCTGGGAATTGATAACCCACCTGCGGAAACTACTACTCAAAGTGCCTTCTTTAAGGTCACTCAGAAAATGGCGTTCAATGTGCCGGCCTCACAGCCGTACATTGAGGAGCTTCACCGATGTTGGGCGGACCCCAGGTCATCCACCCATTTATCACAGGACTGTAGGGCACTTGGCTCTATGCAAGATGCAGCCCAGTATGGTTTGAACCGTATGCCCTCTGTTGACAGCGTTATCGCTAGCCTGGTGGTAGCTCCGGCTGACGCTGCACGTCCGGACGCCCGCTGTCCGCGACCTCAGTGCAGGGTCACTGATGAGTTTCTTACCAAGAGCTATGACATAGCGGCTCGTATTGCTCGTCTGGGCAACTCGTTCTCCCACCTGGCTCTTGCCCTCTCTCAGTCCCTGAAGGAGGCAGGGGTTGATGATGCTACTCAGAGCCTGAGTGACGCTTCACTTCAGACTTTTGCTTATATGTCCAGGGAGCTTGGCAGGCTGATGTCGACCCTTACCATCACCAGACGTCAGGTGTGGCTGGCGCAGTCACCCTTGTCAGAGGCCTGCAGAGGTACGCTCCGCACACTGCCTGTCATTCCAGGTCAAGTGTTTGGACCTGCGGCACAGCAGACCCTGGCGAATAGATCTCGGCAACAGTTTGTTGACCTACATCGGCCTTCTAGGCCCCAGCCAAGACGTGCAGCTACCTTTCACTCTACATCAAGGGCCCCCTAGAAATGACCGGTTTCGACGAGCTCCCAACAGTCGCCCCTCAAGGCCCTCAGGCAGCCGTGGCAGAGGCGGTCGGGTCTGACTCCCGGCATCTGGCCCCAGCCGTTTTTCTCCAGCTCATCTCAGGTGCTGGGAGGCCATAGTTTCGGACCCATGGGTGCTTTCCACCCTGTCCGAAGGTTACAGTATTCAGTTCAAGCGTCGTCCCCCAAAGTTCAGTGGAATAAGAATGACAGTTGTCTCCGACCCAGTGAGGTCTGCTGCCCTAAGGCAGGAGATATTCGAGCTTCTCGAGAAGGGAGCAATAGAGTTAGTTCACAGTTCAGACCAGTTCAGAGGGTTCTATTCAAATTACTTTCTTGTTCCAAAGAAGGATGGCGGTTTTCGCCCTATCCTCGATCTCAGACACCTAAATCGTTATATCAAGGTGCTACGGTTTCACATGCTTCGCACATTGGACGTCCTTCAAGCTATCACACGAGGGGATTGGTTCACATGTGTCGACCTAAAGGACGCCTATTTCCATGTGCCAGTGACGCCTCGTCACAGGCAGTTTCTTCGCTTTGCTTTCGAGGGACAGGTATACCAATTCAGAGTCCTCCCTTTCGGCCTCTCTCTCGCCCCGCGTACCTTTACCAGATGTGTGGCTGCAGCGCTTGCCCCGCTGCAAGCCCGTGGACTACGAATCCTTCCCTACTTAGACTGGCTTGTGTGCGCTCCGACTCAGGAGCAGGCACGCAACGACACGGCCCTCCTATTGAACCATGTGTCTCAGTTAGGACTCACGGTGAATTTCGCAAAGAGTTCTTTGAATCCCAGTCAACAAGCGGTCTTCATCGGCATTGCCATCGACTCTCGGGTCATGACTGCCTCCCCATCCCCACAGAGGGTGGAGGATGTTGTTTGTCTCGTCTCACATGTTCGACAGCGTGTAGAACTGTCCTACGGTCTTCTTCTCCAATTGCTGGGCAAACTGACAGCCATGTCATCGGTGGTACCGTTGGGGCTTCTGTTCTTGCGTCCCCTACAAGTTTGGGTCAACAGCCTAGACCTCAACCCCGAGCTGCACCAACACAGGCTTGTTCGGCTCTCCAGCCAGTGTCTTGGGCATCTCAGTCCCTGGGGGAACAGGGACTTCATCTGCAGGGGCGTCCCTTTAGGCTCCCTCCCCTCACGTCGGGAAGTGGTCGTTACAGATGCGTCTCTTACAGGCTGGGGGGCTGTGTGGAACCACAGAATAGGCAGGGGTGTCTGGAGCTCTCAGGAGAGACTGCAACATATAAATGTGCTGGAGCTACGTGCTGTTCGGCTAGCTCTCAAGCATTTTCTCCCTGCCCTGAGGGGAAAACATGTCCTTGTCCGGTCGGACAACACGTCTACAGTCTATCACATAAACCATCAAGGGGGCACCAGGTCCACTCACTCACTGACCGAGGCTCAGAAGCTCCTCCTGTGGGCTTTACCTCGCCTTCAGAGCGTCAGAGCAGTTCATCTCCCTGGCGTGCAGAATTGTGCCGCGGATCTACTCTCCAGGCAGAAACCACCACCGGGAGAGTGGAGGCTGAACCCAGTTGTCGTCCAGATGATCTGGCAGAGGTATGGGGTAGCGGAGGTGGACCTTTTCCTCGAGCGCAACAACACATTGTCTACTGTGGTTCTCTCTGTCGGAACCAGACAGTCCGCTGGGGCAGGATGCTCTGGCACATTCATGGCCAGACAGGCTCCTGTATGCCTTTCCCCCTCTTCCACTACTAATGTTGACACTACACAGGATAGAAAAGAGCAATCACAGAGTCCTGCTGGTTGCTCCATTTTGGCCGGGGAGGATCTGGTTCCCCATGATTCGCAAGCTCCTCGATGGGGCACCTTGGGCTCTCCCTCAGAGGAAGGACCTGCTGTTACAACTAGAAGGGAGCATTTGGCACCCTCACCCAGAGCGCCTTCGTCTGTACCTGTGGCCATTGAAGGGCCGGACACCTTGTTGAACTCTTGTGACCAGGCTGTTGTACAGACCGTCCTTAATGCGCGTGCCACGTCTACCAGGACATTGTATGACAACAGATGGAAGCTGTTTGTGAACTGGTGTGAGAGTCGTAAGGTGGATCCAGAGCGTTGCCCTGTGCCAATATTACTAAACTATTTACAGGAACTGCTGGAGAAAGGTCTCTCTGTCTCCACTATAAAAGTATATGTCGCTGCTATTTCTGCCCGACACATCTTTGTAGATGGTCGGTCACTGGGTTCACATTCCTTAGTATGTCGTTTTTTGAAAGGTGCTCTGCGTCTGCGTCCTCCAAGGCTTCCACGCGTACCTTCATGGGACCTTCCCCTAGTTCTGGAAGGCTTATGTTCCACACCATTTGAACCAATGGACACTGCTGATCTCAAGTGGGTATCAGTCAAAACTGCCTTTCTCCTTGCAATCTCTTCTGCAAAGCGAGTGGGTGAGCTTCACGCCCTGTCGGTCGCTGGGAACTGTTTGCGTTGGAATTCTGATGGATCCGGGGTCACCTTGTGGCCCAATCCATCCTTTTTGCCTAAAAGACTCTCGGCCTTTCATATTAACCAGCCTGTGTCCCTGGCTGTGTTTGCCCCCCAATCTGGACCAGATATGCCCATCTCAAGTCCCTTGTGTCCTGTTCGAATGCTGAAGCAGTACATCAATGTGACAGCTGGGATTCGTAAAACAGATGCCCTTTTTGTTTGCTATGGTGGTCATAGGAAAGGTTGTGCTGTTTCAAAACAGCGACTTTCACATTGGGTCGTTGATGCCGTTTTACAGGCATACACATCTAGGGGTCTTCCGCTTCCTAAAGTTAAGTGCCATTCCACCAGGGGGATGTCCACCTCCTGGGCGGCGCTGAGAGGCGCTCCACTGAGTGACATTTGTTCTGCGGCTACGTGGGCTTCGTCCTGTACCTTCGCCCGCTTCTACAGAGTGAATGTGGCTGCTCCCCATGCGGTGGCTTCAGTGGTGCGGTCTGCTTCGTCTATCTGCAACTGATGCTCGGTGAGTGTAGACTCTTCGTGACTTTGTTGGTATTAAGTCATCCAGGTGCTAAAGCACCGTCCTCTGGCGGTCAGGAGGAATGAAATAGAACGAGAGTTACGTATGTAGGTTCTATGAATTCCGGATGACCGCCAGAGTTTCTCGTCACTCAGAGTCCTTTGCGAGTACTCCGAAAAGAAATGAGCGCTGGGTGCGTTGGGTTTATAATAGTAGAGCGGTTAAGCTTCATAAAAATGCACAATTGTGCGTTTTTATGAAGAAAGCATGAAAGTTGTATCACAGTTAGCCCATACCATAAGGTTTATTTTTAGATGTGGAGGTAAGCTGTATTTGACCTTTGATGACCGTGAGAGGTCATTGACCTCAAAATGCCAAAATGCTGATTTTTTTTATGCCTGTATCTAACAAAATCATATTCAAAGTGTGTAAAATTGTGCATTTCTATGCATTTAATATTTCTAACACATGTGGCTATATTATTTTGCATTGTCCTGTATAAAAAAATATGCTGTGCCACATGGTGAGTGTTGAATTTGCCCATGTTGCTATGGAAACGTGTACATGAGTAAACCACATGGCTGCAAATGGGATGGTCCAAAACACATGTTTAGCAGTTGTTCAGGTAATTACAAGGGTATTATATATATATATATATATATATATATATATAAGCATACAGTATATATATTATTACATATAATAATAGTACAAACCATTTGTACTACTTTCATTGCTTTTTTCTCCAAAACTGACATTATCTCACTGGAGAAATATAATCCCACTGAGCAAAATTGCTTACTATAAATAAGAGAGGCAAAAACATTTAAATGTACAGTACAGGGAGCCTGCCCCCATATGCTAGCGAGCTTCAAGGAGGACAAGCTAATGGTATGTGTTATTAAATTAGTGATGCACCGATCCAGCTTTTTGCTTAAATGCATTATAAATATGTTATATCAGTGATTCTGTAACAGTATTTCTCAAACTAAAATGCAAACACTAGTGGCCAATATTAGCCTATTTCACTACTTTAGGTACGAGTCATAGTTTCTGTCGCTGCCTTGACTGATTGAAGCTAGCATTAGCATGCTGCTGCTTACTGCAGTATTTTTTCGCGGCGATCTATTGTGCTATTACACAGTGTAAAACTAATTACATGACTGAATTCTGCAGATTAAGAACTATATTAAACATGTCCATATTCACTAAAAATTACGTTGATGAAAATATTGGTTCAGTATCGGATACTTGGAATCGATTATCCATAGACTGTTGATAAAGATGGATGCAGCCCACGTGACTTTCCCCGTTGTTCTCAGCGCAGAGAAAGTGTGCACTTCGACTACTGGCTCAAGACCCTGTCACTGGAGCTTCCCCTGCTGCAGTACATCAAATCCATTCGTGAAGGAAACTTTCAGGTCTATGTGGAATCTCTGACACAAATCATGCCTTGGATGATTGCTTTAGATAACACAAATTATTCCAGATGGCTTTCTGTACACATCCGTGACATGATGACCCTCAGCAACAAGCACCCAGATGTCCTGGCAGAATTCCAGTCTGGAAACTTTGTGGTACAAAAAACCAGAAACAAGTTCTCTGCCTTGGCTATTGACCAGTGCCATAAAAACAATGCCATGGTCAAAGAATCTGGTGGAGCAATCGGGCTAACAGGCAACCCCGGAGCACTCAGACCCTGGATGGTGGCAGGGCCTGAGATTGCCAGGATCATTACAGAATTTGAGGAACAGGCAAGAAGACCGCTCAACAGGGCAAAGGACACTGGAGATCTTCACCATGATCAGCATCCTGGTTTGCAAGAAGCCTTTCAAAAGGAAGTCAGATCTCTTGTGACTGTGCTGGCAGAGATGGGCAATCCATTCCTAGAAGGCAGTCAGGATTTGCTAGTCATTGACACTAGGGATGTTATGGATAATGCAGTGGCAGAAACTGTGAGAAAGGTTGAATCACTTGGTGAGGAGCAGTACAAGAAATTTGTCAATGAAAGGCTTGAACTGTGCACAAAAGTTTTCACAGAAATACTGCCCAAGAACAAGCTGCCCTTGTTCAGCCGGCCACCAGTCAAGGCCCACTCAAAACAAAAGGAACAGCTTGCTGCACTTAACAGTGACTGTGGTCTATTCTCAAGGCTGTACATTTCTTGTCAAACACGAGATGGGGATTTGGACCAATTCTTCTCTCATGAGAGCCATGCAGCCCCACCAGCTCTGTCAACAGGAGGCAAATTGCGGCTTGGGGTGAAAGCAGATTTGCTACCCTGTCTAGAATCAAACTTGCCTGAAAGACAGACAGAAGTGTACCTCTAGTTGATGCAACAGTTCTTGACGGTGCAGCTGTAGTTCAGATGCTCCAGGAACATCAAAAACCTTTCAGGAGTATGCAGACAGTGTTTGCATCATATATCTCCAATCAACTCAGGAAAACTGACCGCATCGACCTTGTTTGGGATGTATACCTGTCACGGGCACGGGCGGACTGGTTTTAAGTTGTTTTTAGTGTGTTTTATGGTGCATGTTCTTAAGGCTGTTTTTATGCATGTTTTAACTTTTAACCACCCAAGCTCATGCCCCTGGTAGCCCCGCCCAGGGGTTGATTGTCTCAACTGGGCACACCTGGGACAAGGTGTTTAAGAGGAAAGAGACTGAGGCACGAGAGGGAAAAAGGACAGACGCAGAGGTGGTGCGGAGGGCCACGGGCACCATGGGCCGCCGGGCGGCGGAGGCGGAGGAGAAGGACGCACGCACGCACGCACGGACGGCCGGACGCACACGGCCCGCTACGGGCGGAGACGCCGAGGACGCTGAGGAGAGGCCGGGGCTCAGCGCAAGTGAGCCAGGGCTGGCTGGCGGAGGAGGGCGCCGGACAGGACGAGACTCGACGATGCAACCGGACGGGATGCGTGAAGGCGGCGAGGGAGCGTTCGGGGTGAGGGAAGTCCCCCGGACAGGCACGGCGGGGTCGAGCAGCGGCGGCAGGCTCCCCCAGCTCACGTGCCCCGAGGCGGACCCCTGGACCTGGGGTACAGGTCCCGGAGCCGGCCAGACCCCCTTCCTGGAACACCGGAACGATATCACCTTACTCTCCTTTTTAGTCCTTTTTAATGTTTTATTATGACTTTTAACAGGCCTTTTTAATAAATTGTATTTTATCCTTTTAACCGCCTCGTTTCATTAATTGCACCAACCCGTAGGCTCCCATTGCCATTTTAACCTGTGACATACCTACTTGACAGTCTGAAAGAAACAACGAGAGAAAAGAGGAAAGGGCACCAGAAAAAGAGTCACTTCCTCTACTGTGATGCCAAAGAACTGGCAGGATTTCCTTCGTCTAGATGGGAACAAAACAGAATTGTTTGCTTTCCTTTCACAAGAAACCACTCGTCGTCCACAAGAATATGGCAAGGAACTGTATGCCACACATGGAAGTGATGTTCTCTGCTCTCCAGCCGAGTTGGACCTGACCAACCTTGCCCCTTGTTCACAAGAGGAGGCTGACACACGTCTACCTCTACATGTGGCAGATGCTGTTCTAAAAGGACGCAAGAAGGTGGCCATTCGCACAATTGACACTGATGTTCTAGTGGTGGTTGTAGCATTATTTGACAAAATCAACCCTGAAGAGTTGTGGATTACTCTTGGTACTGGGTCCAGTCTTCGGTGCATAGCCATCCATGAGCTGGTTTCCACGATGGATCCAAGATGGATCCAAGATGGTGCTCCAGTCTTTCCATCTTTTCATGCTCTCGGGTTGTGATACCGTGTCAGCATTTTCTGGCAGAGGAAAGAAGACAGCATGGGAAACATGGAAGGCTTTCCCAGAGGTGACTGCTGCATTCAGTGAACTCCAAGAGATGCCACCTGAGGTAAGTGAAGAGTCCATGTCACTGCTTGAAAGGTTTGTGGTGCTCATGTATGATCGAACCAGTGATATCATGGAAGTCAATGAGGCCAGGAAACAGCTCTTTGCACATAAGGGCAGAGCTTTGGAGAACATTCCACCTACCCAGGCAGCTCTAAAGCAGCACATCAAGCGTGCCTGCTACCAGGCCAACATCTGGAACCAGCCATTAATTTCAGAACCTGAGCTGCTGAATCCATCGGACTGGGACTGGACCAAGGACACATCTGGGTGGCAGCCTCTGTGGACCACTCTACCAAAAGCAGCAAAATCCTGTCAAGAGCTAATCCACTGTAGCTGCAAGAAGGGATGCACCACACGCTGCAAGTGCACAAAGGCAGCACTTAAGTGCACTGCATTGTGCTTCTGCTCCGGAGACTGTTGATTATTTATTATACTTATTATACTTAGTATATTTATTATACTACTCCCTCTTCTGTTCAGTGTTTTAAGTCAATTTTAAATACACATCTGTTTGACGTTTATCTGTTCATAATTGTATTTCATGGCATTAAAGTGTGCCATGATGCTTAGTTGAAATCAGTAAAATTGTTAATTAAAGAGTAAAACAGCATTGTGGTCAGGTTTAGCTTATTGAATTTGATTCCATTGGATTCCTTGCCCCTTAAAATGTAGGTTTTGACACTGAGATCAAAACTATAGGTCAATTAGAAGCTAAAAATTGAGAAAATTAAGTTTTACGGCGGCCATTTTGAAAAATCCAAGATGGCTGCCCTCAGAGGTCAAATCCAGCTTACCTCCACATCTGAAATTAATGCCTATGATATGTAGTAACACTGGTAGAAATTTTATGCTTTCTTCACAAAGTGCACAATTTTTATGCTTAACCGCTCTACTATAAAGACTACCACTGACGTCACCCAGGTCACGTCCAATGGCGTGACTTTGTTGGTATATATTCTCGACCTCTGTGCTGCGCACACGTAGATATCCAGGTGCTAAAGCACCGTCCTCTGGCGGTCATCCGGAATTCATAGAACCTTAGTTACATACGTAACTCTCGTTTGCTGTTACTGACAGGCAGCATTTGTGAAAACAATGACACAAGCCTTTTTAAGGTAGCACGAGAAGGTTTTCTTTTAAGGTGGACCGGAGCATTTGTTTGCAGTCGCAAACATGCGAGTGATTCTATTTTTAGATCGCAAAGGCATAATTTTGGGAGCATTTGCGACCAAAATGGTCGCAGTTTCGAGCCCTGTGGTTAATGGTCTGTATTCTCTCTGGTGAAGTCTTCTCTTGACTGTTCAACAGTGTTTTTGATCTGACCTATTGTTGTGAAGGGGTTTTTCTTCACCAGGGAAATAATTCTTTGGTCATCCACAATATTTGGCATCTGTGGTCTTATGGGTGTTTTGGTGTTTTTCAGCTCATCAGTGTGTTCTTTCTTTTTAATACTGTTCCAAACTGTTGATTTAGCCACACCTAATACGTTTGCCATCTCTCTGATGGGTTTGTTTTGATTTTTCAGCCTAATAATGGCTTGCTTCACTGATAGTAATAGCTCTTTGGATCTCATATTGAAAATAATAGCAGCAATATCCAAAATGCAAATATCACACTTGAAATTAACTGTGGACGTCTCATCTGTTCCTTATAAATGGGATAATGAGGTAGAGCCAGACACTGGGCCATGGAACAGCTGAGCAACCACTTGTTCAATTACTTTTGGTCCCTTGAAAAGTGGGAGGCTCACATAAAAACGGCTGTAATTCCTACACCGTTCATCCGATTTGGATGTAAATAGCCTCAAATTAAAGCTGACAGTCTGCAGTTTACGGACATCTTAGTTGTTTCATTTGAAATCGATTAGGCTGATTTATAGAGCCAAAAATATAAGAATTGAGTCAATGTCCCAATATTTATGGACCTGACTGTTTATCAAACTTTAGATTTGGTTATTGTTACAGGTCAAGGCGGGAGTGGCTGTGATTTATCAGAAGTCAAAGCGTTACACAACTGTGAGATGTATTCATCCAATATCACAGACAGAAAGTTTTTCATGGAATTCCAATACAAAGTTTTTAAACAGCAAAATGTTTCTTTATTGTGTGCAGCAGGACATTTAATCATCCAGAGAAGAAAGGGCGATAATACAGATGATAATAGTCTTGCTTATTTGTAATTGGATGTACTGTGTGTGCTGGCCTAATAATAACATCCCAGTGAATAGGATTTTTAATAAGATGTGCTCAAGGGAAAGAGAATGGCAGCTTAGTATTCATGGCTTTATGGACTATAGGCGCGTATGAGAATGATAAATTACTTAGGGACATTGTCAAAACCTGAATCTGTGTGACAGTATAGAGGTCCCTTTATGTTGGCATATTACCGTGAAAATACTTAATAGCAGCCAATAGGTAAACCTAATACAATGCCGCACTGAAGAAAGGATTTTGAGTGCTAAAATCCTGCAAAAAGTAAGAACCCCAAATTGTCTAAGTTGTCCCCCATGTCCTTCCCTTGGGGGATGAATGTGTTTTGTCGGCTTACAGGAAAATAATGTGCGTTTGGGGGACAGCGAGACTGAGTGAGACCAAGGCTGCGCTGGAGTCAAGGCTGAACCGAAAAGGTGTCCAATTATCCCAAAGAGAAAAACACGGCGTGATGGCGAGTGTAATCACGCCTGGGGCCAGTAATGCACACAGACACGCGTCCACTACACAAAACCATTTCATGTGTGAGAGGGAAAAGTGTGGCGCTAATAAACTCTTACAGCCTCATAACTTTCAGCGTGAGATGTTTGATGACAAGACAAGGTAGTGTTTGTTTGGATTGTGTAAATGGCACGTGAATACTAATAGAGTAGCCTGGATTTGGATGGACATTGGTGGCGATATGAGACAAGTTTCAGTCATATCCGCGGAGGAACCTCTGCCTTCAGGGACTCGACAACTATAACTGAAGCTCTAACAAGGACTGGACGTTCTTCTGCGGTCTTGGCCCTGCCTGCAGAGGGACATCCTGGGCCTATCTACTGTATAGCCTGTCCGTCTATATGAGGAACACTGCTGTGGGAAGTGCAGTACACTATTCTCTAGTAGTTCTTCTTACTGCAGACTTTGTCTAAATTATGATGCAATATTTCTTTTTATCTGAAGTCTGTTATTTACTATTCATATGGTGTCTCCTTTTCACTCGCCCTTGGGAGTGCGCGTTTCAGATCGAACGAAGGAACCCTACCGAACGGAGGAACCCCGCCTACAGGGATTAGACAGGAAGAACTGAAGCTCCAACAAGGACTGGACGTTCTGCGATCTTGGCCCGTCTGCTGAGGGACTCCTATCGGCCCTGGGTCCTGTCCGTCTATGGGAGTAGATCTCTCAGTCTGTGGTTCTCCCCGAGGTTTCTTTATACTTCCACTGGGTTTTTGAGTTTTTCATCACCATGCTGGAGAGTGTAATGACGGGGGCCACCCACCTGCTGCTGACTCTTATTTGGACATTATGGTTGCCTGGATACTTCATTTGCCTGAACTTGACATAGTCTTATTTACGGTTTTGTTTTATTGCCTTAATGTTTGGTGCAGCCCTGAGGCAACTCCTGTTGTGATATAGGGCTATACAAAACCATTGATTGTTTGATGGGAGTGGATCTCTCCTTCTGTGGTTCTCCCCAAGCTTTCTCTTTTCTCCCTCTTGAGTCTAAGGGCGGGGGACGCCCCTGAGGCTCGTCACCACCTGCTGCTGACACTTATATCAATATCAATACGACTGCTGTTACTATATTTACATTACAAAGAGAAAAATTGTGTTTTTCCAATCTATAACAAAAAAATAGCAACATGGAGAATAAAAGGTTTTCAAAAAGTAGTTGTCCATATTGGGTTGTATTAGTCTTCAAGTGGGGAGGAGTTTGACTTTCCATTTGCTTCATCTTGCTGTTTTGTTTTTGTTTGTTTGTTTGCTGTTCCCCTAGTCACTGATCACAAACCCACAGCCTGGAAGCCAAGTTAGGCCCCCATCTGGCCCTAAGGCATTCCCAAGCTGGTCTTTAGTTTCACCTTCACTCTTATGAAAAGTAGTTTTCATTTTTTTTATCACATTTTCATTAGGCGCGAGAGGGCAGATCTATCAGATGCATTGCCAAGCTTTATTAGAAGAATTTTAACCAAAAATGTCATTAAAGTTTACATTTGTTTTATCTAGTACTCACATGGGTCCAGTGCAGAATTTCCGGAGTAGGAAGGTGGACAGGTCTTGCAGGATGGGCTGGCTATGCAGTGCGACAAACTGTTCCCGACAGATCTAACAGGGCAAAAGGACGAGACAGGGAACAGGACTGTGAGCAAACACAGAGCACAAATGTAACCCAGACGTTAAGCCCACATCCAGCTGAGGGGACGTCGGTCATGGCACACAGCTCAACATTTAGGGTAGTGTCGAAACACTGCTCCCAGGACAAGCAGCATGCAATAATGACTTGTATCTTGGTGCATTAGACAGCCGTCAGCCTGTTCAACGGCATGGACAAACTGAATAAAATAAAAACTTTGGGACATTATGCAAACGTTAAACAAGTAATATGGTGACTTACTGTCATTCAGGAGTGTTTGAATACTGTGTTACAACTACGTTACAATGAATTTGACTGGGATATATATTACGCACCATTTATTTTATTCATGGACAGGCATCTAACAGTGTATTTTTTTGTGGCATTTTCCATGTAAACAATAATCTTGGATGGCTGCCCTTTCTCTCTCCAAGCTTGGAACACAAGGTGCCGACTCTGATTGACTTCAGACCTGGGTCATGTGCTTTAGAGGTGACTGAAAGATTTAGCAGCCTGTGCCTCTGCTGTGTTCAATTACGTGTATAACGAGCCAGGCACAGGCTCATCATGAGACACAAATATCAGGGAGGTTAAAAGGCTTTAGCCGACCCTCCTCAGCAGACATTAAAGTGTGACTGGGCCCAGAGTCTGTGCCTCGCTGAAAATTGGGACTTTATGGTAATTTGATCCATTTTATTCTGCACCGTGTCTCCATCTGCGCCTGTTGACAAGCCAGTCTTTTTTCTGGGCAGGACCACTCATTTATTCTGCACAACGGGCGCGTTTTAATGGTGCTACCTGCAGCTTCACGCCGGCCTGTGGCTTCAGGAAATAGGTGACAAGATGAAGAGTTTTTACCGGCATCATTAAAAAGATTTTAGTGCCCCAACACTACCATTAGATACAGATGCAACTTATGATATCTCATTACATACTGGGGAAAACCAAGAATTAGCTTTTTAAAAATAGACCTGTCTTACAAATAAATATCCTCAGATGCTGGGCTGACTCAAAACAATGTGCCGAAAATAAACCGACAAGTCACAACCCACACAAACAAGGGTTTTCTATGGACATTTGAATGGAATCAAAACATGCACATGTTACTATGGGCCAAAGGTGGAAAGTAATCACTTTTACATGAAACAGACAGAGTCTGTGCATGCATGTTTTGGTGTGGGAGAAAACCCAGAACAGATTGTATTTTGACTGTTGAGAGGCACTAATCATCACACTAAAATCAAGACCAACAACTAGGGATTACTGTAAAACGTAATTCGCATGTGCAATCAATTTAGGTGCAAGCGGTGTTGGTTTGGATATTTGACTTCATTTCACTATAATATTCTATTTTCAATCAATAATACATCACATTCAAATATATAAGTGTAATAAACACGTGTTCCACGACCCCACTTTGGGAACCACTGCACTACATCATAACAAAGACTACACAAACATGCATTAGCAAAAATATGAACCGTTACAGCACCTTGTTCATTGTGTCCACAGTCAGGGGATGGGTCCAGTAGCAGTCGTGCACCGAGACAAAGGTGAGTCCAGCACTGACCAAACAGAAGAAGAGAGTTCAGGACTGTGATGATGTCATATCGCTAAGCATCATGGGATTGCCAGCAAAAGGTGAAAGGTAAACTGGAGTTATTGTTCACATCAAAACACTTGGACACAACAGTGTGTTAGTTGTATTTACCAGTAGTAACTCAACAGCTAACAAAGTTGTTCAACGGCCTTTTTCTTCATGTTTTATACTGTATTTAGCTCATGTTAGTCAATGGAAAATGTATGCTAACAGCCACAAACATGACGGATCTCCATGGTAACAGTGGATTTTCCCAAACTCTCGGCATCTGTGATGTATTTTAATATTTCATCAGTAAAAAATAAAAATCTACCTGTAGCAGTGGAGGGATGTCAGCATCATGTGGGTTGAGTCCAGGGAATGGATAAAGTTTGGAGGGAAAGCGTTCTTTTGTTTGACTGTATCTGGCCTCCTGTGAACAAACGGGAAATGGAGACATACAGTGATTGATATGATTGTGTTAAGTCTGCAATAAATTGGAAGATACTCGTATATAAATTTCAACCTTACGTACTACTACGGTTACAATAAACAACGTAAATGTCGACATGCAGCTGCCTTTATAGCCACAATTACTTTCCTGTAGCGGGGCATTAGTTGTAATATAAATTTCCTTCAAAGCACTATACTTGATTTAATTCAGGCTCGTTTTCTAGCTTTTTTGTGAACGTGACGCTGAAACGTGACCGTACGAGTTGTGAAATGTGCCTATATACCTATCCCTGTGACGAAATTGGATGCTACAAATGTTAGGAAAGTTAGGAATGAGTTTGGACACAACTAACATTTTAAATTTAGTGGCTTTCTCTTTCATTGTTTCAAATAAAAATAAAATCTGGTATAGGGCCTTTAAAGGGACTATACGGAGTATAATGTTAAAATTAAGTATTTTCCTCCCTCTACATGTTCCAGCAATGTCCTCATGTGTAGAATGAGCCCAGACCTGTTCACCACAACTGCCTCTAAAATCCTGCACCGTCACTCTATAAAGGTGTTAATTCGGGTCCAAATTGCCGTCATGCACTAGCCTGGCTAACGCCAGACTGCTGTGTGTGCTTGAATTTTTTCGAACTTCACAACAGCCTGGGGACCATGGCCGAAACCTTCGCATGGATTTGGGGACCAATCACAGAACGAGGAGGGACGGGAAGATAGTTTAGCTCGAAAGTTTACAGCGGGTACGTCATACGTCATCGGATACGATTGGCTATGGCTACGTGCAGACGCATGAGAGACATTCGTAGCGCCCAATAAACGGATATGGACAATCGTAAACCACACCTCTCCTACGAGAAAATGAATTGGTGGTCCCCAGACTAAACATCACTTGTGATTTTAGTCTGGCGTTAGCCAGGCTAGTCATGCACAAGCTTAATATAGAGACTGCAGTTACGTGTAAGACCTGAGGTGGCAGTAGTGAGTATAAAAATTAACAACTTGCATCTAGTCCCTTTAAGTAAACAAAGGCTGCTTGGCCTGTAGTTAATTAACACATGCTTAAAGGGAATCCTCATTAGAGCTTTTAATATTAAAACAACATGGTCATAAATGGGATGTAAATGCAGTTACAGGAAATGTATAAGTTTAATCAATACCATGAACAACACACTATATTGACTGACTAATGGTCCCATCATCAGAGTAAATGGTATGTACACAAATAATAGTAAAAAAATATCAGTTCTAATATTTATTCTGTATCTTTTTGCACCTGTAAATTGAGTAAAAATTCAAGGTGATATAAATGCAAGGCTGCTGCAAATGAGTGTGGACGATGTGTAGCAAAAAAAGCAATCTGCATCTGCCATTACTGTGCCATTCAAATCCTCTGGGCATCCACTGAGCACCACAGTCTACAAATGGAAACCGATACAGAGAGAGACGCCTAATCTAAACACGCGCACACACAATACACACTCAACTCCCGTTTCTCCATCATTCTCACTTTACTAGTTTTATTTTTGGACAAGCTATTTTTCATACGGAGCTGAACAAAAACTTCATGACTTCTATGAGCGACGAGAAAGAAACCTTAGCCGTCTATTTGGATCAAAACTTCTTTCTCCTGACTCACAGAGCTCTGGTCCCATAGGTCTGACTCAGAGGAAAAGTTAAGTGCTAACGGTTACTAAGCAGAAAATAAACTAAATTTAGCTGCCCCTTAAGGTTGCCTAGTATTTGTAAACAATATGGCTAGAATCAGGCCATATACTGAGCAGATTGTAATACAATTTTAAACGTAATTAGCGTAAGGATTAGGAATTTATCATTTATAGTAAGTTACTAAAGCTGTAGTTTCGACCTCCACGAACATAAAACATTTTTGCACTTTGACCAGCCTCAGTGCAATGTGATATTTATTTTTAAACCATAAATTGAGATTATAGTACTGTGTTATTATTTAAAAAAAACCTCCAATATACTGTAATGCGCAAGAGCTATTTTGATTATGTAACTCCGAATGCACTTCAGATCAAGCTTATACATCCAACATCATCTGTTCTCAGCTAAATATTGGTTAGATGATGTAACCATGATCAAAATCTCACATCTCATTTGGCAAAGTGACAGGGAAGCTTAAGTCGAGTGTAAATAAATATGAGTTTGACGCCTCTAAGCTCTGGAACTGCAGCTATTTACAAACAGGACAGGCCCTTTTAAGAGCAGGGCCAGAGTGAATAGCTGTGTCATGTTTGGCTCAGGACACGGGCCAGTAAAACATTAATGCATGCGCTGACAGCGAGTTTATGACGAGTTGGGGATTTTTGGAGGAGCGTATTCCCCCAAGTTGGACTCGTGGATGTCACATTGTGGAAGATGGTTGTCAGTCTTCCCCAGTCTCTCTTTCCCGATGACCTCCCTAACCTCTCTCTGCAGTGCGCTGTCCCCTCTCGCCGCTGGAGCAGCCATCCACACTGCACACAGCCCCAAAATCCTTTTCCAGACAACATTTTCACCCCCCATTGAATTTCATTTGCTACAGCTCTGTGGCCAGGCGGAAAATGTTTGTGTTGCTTTGTCCAAAATTGTGTTTCTGGACGGCAATCCTCCATTCATCTACAGTACAGTGAGTGTTGCATATTCCACTGCTTTGATCAATTAGATTTAATCAGCTCAGTAGCAATTTGTGATTTTTCTTTTTTATTCTGTTCAGCTGGTCTGTTAGAAAGGGTTTTAAAGAACGTAGGTAAAGTTTTTAACATAATTTAAACTGAGGTTGATGGGCTGTGGTTTGAGCTCAGGCCTGTTCTTTGTTGTCCTTGTGTATTTTTACTCACTGCAAGTGAATCTCCCCACGGGGACAATACATTTCTACGACTACTAAATCTTGCTTCAACTGCTTTTGATTTCCAAGTTGAACCAGTGTCAAACCTTCGCCCAGTTCTGTAAATTCTGGGTTTATGAAACACATTTTTAGCAAGAAAGACCATTTTTCAAGAATAAAATATTAACATTTCTAAATAACACTTTTAGAAAAGACTTCCGGTACTTAAATGTTGGCAGTTATTAAAGAAAACAAAAAAATACACTTGGGTTTCAAGACTAAATGGATTAAGATACTCCTATGCTCTGTGAAAGAAGTAGATAGACAGGCCGTGCTAAAATCCAGGCTGGTTCTATTTGGCTAAGCGTATGATAAGTGTAAGTACTAGGGGTGTGTATCGCCTAGTCTCAGGCGATACGATACGTATCCCG
This sequence comes from Neogobius melanostomus, assembly GCA_007210695.1. Classification (NCBI taxonomy): domain Eukaryota; kingdom Metazoa; phylum Chordata; class Actinopteri; order Gobiiformes; family Gobiidae; genus Neogobius; species Neogobius melanostomus. Next base: position 3,740,792 of record VHKM01000113.1, on the reverse strand, counting down.
ATACAAGGGTCACGATACGATACGATATATCCCGATATTGAAGAATTAGACGATTATTGCGATTTTTTTTTACTACTTTGGAAACAACTATTCAGTAAACTAGTCCACCTTCATTAGATTTGTATAAAATACATTTGATCTATCCATCTTATGATATAAATGCTTTTCACTAATGTGCTTGTGACTGTGGTGTTTATGGTGATTATGTACCTTTGAACGGAAAACAGATTTCTTGGAAACCTAGTAATGAAACCAATTACTGGGGATGCACGTTTTCTAGTATTTCTATAGTTGGGAGTCCTTGGCGATCAGTAACTATTATGGGTTTCATCCATTAAAATATACAATAACTCAGACGGGGCATTTAAAATTGTGTCTACTCCACAACGGGTGTCACTCGTAGATCAGGGACATAATGACACGGGCATCACGCGCAGCAGTAGCACACAACTTTAGCAGAGGGGAAACTAACTACAGCAGGCTCTTTTTAAACTTGTGTCGTAGTACTGCAGTGGCGAGACACAGGTTTAACATGAGTATGCTGTATTTACTGTAGTTTCACCTCGGTTTCGTTTAATTCCGTAATAAAATGCTACGAAGATAAATCCATGCTACGAAGATAAATCCTCTCCAAACGCAGCGGCGACGCACTCAGCAATATGCACAAAGCTGTGGCTCTCGTAATAATCCAGGTCTCTGTCTTTGCTGTAAAAGCCAAAGCCAAATGTAGAGTTTTAAAAGAGCCCCGTAGCGTCTCATAGCTCATTCTTTCCGTGCTAAGCTCTTCCTGTGTTTCTCTAACTCTCACTAAATTCTAGTGTTACTCAAGCGGGCTGCGCGATGCGCTGCCATCTAGCGGGCGGGAGTAAAAGTGCAGGACCAAAGAGAGACGCTGCAATGAATATTTCCCCAAAAATAGATGTTTAAATATCGATACGGGCGCTTTTGTATCGATACGAGAATCGCGCGACGTAATATCGCGATATATCGGCGAATCGATATTTTTCAACACCCCTAGTAAGTACTTTATCCGTACGCTTTCCTTTAAATTTATATTTTATTTATAAGAGAAATGGATGATTCTCGAAACGACAACCATCTACATTAGGGATGCACTGAATCGATGCTGGTATTGGATATCTGAGCCGATACTGAAAAAATATGCCATCGGGTATCGGCTACAAATATCCGATACTGAACCGATACCAGTTTTGGCTCTCAATGCCTTCAAAACACAACTTTTACAACCTAAATCTAAGTAGATATGGGCATGCTGCATATCATTGGAAAGCTAAGAACCAGGAGAATTCAAATCGCTGAGTTAATTTACCGCATTTCGATCGCCGTGCAAAATGCCGTGGTTAGCATCACTATGCTAAAGCTAACGAAAACTAATCAAGGCTGGGACAGAAACTAACATAGAAATATCTAAAGTAGCCTAATAAAAATAAAATCGATCACTACTGGAGCCAAGTGTTTGTATTATAGTTTAACAAAAAGGATCGAACATATTTGTAATGATCAGATCACTTTATGTGAGTTGTTTATATTAATGTCACCCAAAACTTGTCATATTTGGTGTAGAAAAGTCCAGTGATCCTTGTTAAATGTTTATCCGAGAGTTTATCAACAGATATATAATTGGTAATTGATAATTGATCCGTAATATCATGACAATAAAATATGGCTTTATTGATCTTAAAATGGGGGGGGGGGGGGGAAAGAGTCAATTCAATGTTTCACACCACTTTTAAGAAAGTGGTATCGGTAAATATCGGGTATCGGCAGATACTCAAAACTCAGTGTCGGTATCGGTAGCAAAATAGCTGGATTGGTGCATCTCTAGTCTATGTACAGAAATGTCCCGTGCAGAATTCCTTTATGATTATTCATGTTTTTTATTGAAATTCCTGTAAAACGCTCTGAATTACTGCGAAAACAAACTGTGCCCTACAAATAAACCTGCCTTGTCTTTATGCTCTACAAGTGCGTCCAGCTGAGCTCTGAGCAATAATCTTTTCATTCTCCATGCACAGTATGAAACAAGCTGCACGAGACTCATAATACTGCACATCCGATTCCAACTGGGCAATTAGTGGAAATATCCGCAACAGGAGACTGTGCTTTTGTCAGGAAATATACGCTAATGGCCCATGGTCTTTATATTCCACCTCCATTGACCTCCACGGCTGAAAAGAAAGTTTCAGAACCCTCTACTTTTCAAACTTCTGCGGCAAAACTTTTAAAAGGTTTTTTATTTCTCAGCTGCTGATCCTCGTCTGTGTTCTGGATCACTAATGTAAAGCAAAAGGTGACAGTTTTGCACAGATGCCAGAGCAGTTCAGGGACAGAGGTAGGTGGAGAGAGGACTCACTCTTTGACGTCATGGCCGATCTGGAAGTTGATGTTCTGCATGGTGCACTTCAGCTGTGGACACAAACAGAAAAGAAAACATCTTTAAGTGCTGGACAGGTTTTCATGTTTTTCTAATTATTACTTAAAGTATCTAATGAACTTCTTTGGAAAGGTGTCTTTTCTAAATAGCAGTAAAGAATGGGCATGATCTTCAGCAGAAACTGTCTAAATGGTAGAAGAAGAAACTAGGCATTCGGTTAAAAAGTGTATAATCAAAATCACTCTACAATTTTGACTCGATGCATCAAAATTGGTATTCATTAATTTCTTTCTAATTGAAGGTAAGTCCTGGTGCGAGAGCTACATCAACACTCAACCTTTCCTCATCATAGACATGGATACAGACTCTACAGGAGGAGATCAGTACAATCAAATGTTTTCTCTTGTGTTTTTATTTTAAGCACTTTGGTCTGTCAAGTGTTAATGTGAAGTGCTATAGAAATTAACTGATTGATTTGAAATTACTTTCCACTAACACTTTCATTTCGAAAACAGAAACCTCAATTATTAGTATCAGTTAATCAAAAGCAGCAGACATTTGACATTGATGAGTGCATACATGTGAAGCACTGGCTAAAAGTTAGTTATGAAAGTTGAAAGCACGTGGTTTTGTGGAAAGAAGTTGTGCTAAAGTCAAACTAAATGTGGCTCTCCTTGACACCCGAGGTTTTTGTGTGTTTTCAAAGTTCAAGTTATTAATAGGTGCCGTCCCGGTCTCCCCGTTGCACCAGACTGTAGGCATTTTGAGGGGATTAAAGCAGGCCCTGAAGGATACAGTGCTTTTTCAGCCAGGGATTATCGCCCAAGTATGAGCTACGTTCACAACCTCAGTGTCTTCACAGTGTTCTCTGTCGGCACATTTTGGCAGCGCTGGCACCCACAGACCTCAGCTAAAAAGCAGATTAAATGAGCAACTGTAAAGCGCCGTACCAAAGGAAGACACCCACAAAAGGGACTGGTGCAAGTGTGTGAGTAGTGACCTAGACATGCCCTGTCAACTCTGTGACTGCGCCCATTGCTTTGCACGTTGCATGAAATTGGGTGCATACAGCACTTCATAGAAAACGTCAGGAGTCTGGCCACTGGCAAAATTAAAACAATTTGAGTGCTACTGTACTGTATTGTAAACATTATGCACAGATATTGACTGACTAATCGCAATATTAGGAGACAAAAACATTCTGCAAACACAACCAACACATAAAGGGTAGCTTTTCCTAATTTCAAGATTTTAGTTCCATGTTGTTGTTTTTTACATTTCACGAAAAAGCACTGTGTGGAAAATACTACTATAATATAGTTGAATATTGCCTTCTCACATTGTGCATCTCACATTGGACAGTTTTTTTCTTCTTCTTGTGTTTGTAATTCACATTCGGGATTATGCGGATCATGGCATATTGTCCACCAATTTAGGTGAAATTTTATTCAATAATTATCATACAGATGTTGAGCTTGACTTGTATTTAGCGCAAAGTACCAGCCATAGAACTGAAAAGCATGAGGAAAAAGCAAATAAAATGAAATTGTAGTATTTTGTAATTGTCGCCATGTTTCAATAATATTAGAAAATGTGATTATAATTTAAACTATGCTTGTATATCTGCAGCTCCCAGTCTACACATGTCTAAAGTATTGTACTGGAGGTAAGGTGGGTGACGTGTTTTTCCCAACGGTCTGGTCTCTGTATACCAAAACAACGTATTATCAGTGTGGTAGTCCCAGTGTGATAAAGAGCATGGAGGGTCCGTCCCCGTCAGGCTGCCCGCTCTGGCCCGCTGTATCTACGGCAGGGGCAGACTTTCCTTGACCTGCTGGACGGCTGCCTGGGTGAGAACAATATCAGGGGACTGATATGACCCAGTCTGCCCCGCTCTACGGTGCATACAGCATGAATGCGTTTACCATCCACTCACTCTACACTAATGGATCAGAGTGTGGCATCTACTCAAAACACCTTCAATACGTCTTGCTGAACTTTTGATCCATATTATACTCAAAAGGAAATGCAATTTTAGTTTAATTCACTAAAACAATGTTGCACAGCGTATTTGAAATAATACTAATCAGACTGGGCATAACACATTATTATGAATTAGACAAGGTTCATGAATATATTCACAATAATGAATGGCCCGATCAGCAGGAAAACTAATTTGCATTAATTTGCTTGTTTTCAGGTCAGACTGCTGCATCTTTAATGGACTTAATAAGGACACAATCAAATTATGTTGAGGCGCCGTCTTTGTATTTCAAATATTTATGAGAGGTTATTTAATTTACCTTTTCAGAACAAAGCCTTTTAATTGTATATTACTAATTCATGTTGGATTCCCCGATTTTATCCAATCAAATAAAACCTTTTTCAGATTAAGAAGGCCATAGTCCGACCAGTGTCTCCCTGTAAAGCTTTAAACTCCTGTGTTGGCTATAACTGGTTTGATGTGGCTGATTTCACAGTAGATCAGCGCCAAGAAAACCCATGGTCCTTGAAGCACTCATCTCTTCAGAAATCCTCTCCTCTCTGTCACATGGCCCTTTAGATCGGTAGTGACCTCCTGGAAGGCTGACAGCTTCCCAGTCCCTTGGGTGTGTCAGCTGCTTTAGGAAGGAGATATATAGAGGGGAAGTGTGTTTTCACGTGTCTAAAAGGTCTCACAAGAGATTTGGACCGTGTTAGTTCACAGACTCAAGATATTGATTTTTGTCAAGGGCAAAATAGGTTTGAAATTGGGACACCATGACTTTCATTAAGTGACATTGGGGGATTTTTATTGGCCAATGCCGATATGCACGGCCGATTTTTCCAAATGTCTTGTCTATAATCCTGTTTGATGCTCCTAAACTGTAAAATGTATTTGTGTTAAACTGTGACAGCAGGGGGCGCTTTATTGGGGCATAGGGCTGATATATTTATGTTTAGCACTTCAGAAGGAGCTTGTTCGAAAGACAAAAATCAGCTGATTCCAAAACAATAAACAGTAAGTCTCTATCTCTTATCTAATTAGAAGCAAAAGTCTGCAAAATAAAAATATATTAAATACAATCCGAGGTGTACAAACCTGTAACCGATTTTCATTGCAATGTTTCTCAGCTCCCCTGAGGCCTGAAGGCCCCCTGAGGTTGTGGGGGGCTCATATTCTCTATCACTTTTGGTTCCGGAGATGTCGGCCTTTTATCGGCTATCGGCCGACCGATATATCTACTGTGCACGTGCACTCTTCAGCAATACAATGAACAAAAGGACTGCACTGTTAGGGCAAAAATAAATGTGCTGATATTTCTAGCTTGGCATTTTTTCTTTTATCTTTGTGGTTTTTTATCCAAAACAAAATAATGACATTGTCGCTTGTGGATTCACACATTGATTTGGGAAAGGTTTTGCACTGAACTGCTTTGCAACCAGAATCCCCTTCGACTACTGATGGATTATGGGGATTGAACTGCAAATGCAAATGCTCCTCAAATGTATCTGTAATTCCAAAACTATAATATACGAGTTACACAAAATATGAACAACACACCAAAATAAAGTACAAGTAACTACTGACTAGGCTGCAGTTACTTTAGTCGTATTATATGTGTACAACTTATTAGCTCTAATAGGACAGAGGCAGGTATTGGTGCTTTAGTTTGGCTTTTCATATAACTTCCAATGTTAATGTTAGTGATTGTGTACTTTTAAATTTACCCCGTACTACCAATACATTTAGTGTACTTTATTTTATGTACTATTCAAAAGGGTATATACAGGTATATTGGCAATAGGCTTACAAGGCAAGATTGATAATCAATAAAATTATTACACATACACATACATGCTTCCATTGGGTCAGCTAATAAACAGCAACAATGTGTCGTACCACAACTACGCAGACGACCCTCAGATCTACAGTACATGTCACTGACGGCAGGTGAACATGGGCCTGTAGATACACTCTGTCACTGCATCGAACAGATCAGTTTGTGGATGCAAAACAACTTTCTCCAACTAAACGCAGACAAAACTGAGATCATTGTTTTTGGCCCACAGACACAAAGACAAAGTGTTATCAGTCACCTTGAGACTCTCGCTCTGAAACAAAAAAAAACAGGTTGAAAAACATTGCTAAGATCAGAGGAATAGTGTCAAAACCAGACTTAGAGAGACTCATCCATGCATTTGTCTCCAGCAGGTTAGACTACTGTAACGGCCTGCTCACTGGCCTTTCTAAACAAGCTGTTAGACAGCTGCAGTACATCCAGAACGCTGCTGCTCGAGTCCTGACAAGAACCAGGAAATACGACCATATTAGTCCAGTGCTCCGGTCTCTGCACTGGCTTCCTGTCACTCACAGAATAGAATTTAAAACAGCTCTGCTTGTGTACAAGTCTTTTCATGGTTTAGCACCAAAGTACATCTCTGACATGTTAGAGCCGTATGAACCATCTCGGGCCCTGAGAACTTCAGGGAGGGGTCTCCTGGTGGTTCCCAGAGTCAATAATCAACACGGTGAGGCTGCGTTTCAGTTTCATGCAGCTAAAATCTGGAACAGTCTTCATGAGGATGTGAGACAGGCCTCAACTCTGACAATGTTCAAATCCAGGCTGAAAACAGCTCTTTTTACCCGTGCATATGAAAACTGAAAGTATTTAATCTGCACTCTTGCCTTTTACTGTAATTGATTAATTTTGTTGTTATGTAATTTTCTGCAACTGTGAAGCACTTTGAATTGCCTTGTGTATGAATTGTGCTCTACAAATAAACTTGCCTTGCCTGGCCTTACACAAAAACAGCAAACAATTTACTGTGTGTCCACTAAATGAATTAATGTCAAACAAAACCGAATAAAAATATAGAAATAAAGTGCTGGTCTTTATGGTTGGAGGAGGTATATCAAAATTGTCAGAAAATGCAAGCTTTCAGTTGTCCAGTCTGAAGGTTGAGGCATGTTGTATGACTGAATGTCAGGTTTATCATGAAATGGTGATAAAGCATCATGTGGTAGAAGTTGCTGTCACTAGCACAGTCTCATCCATCATCCAAGATAGAAGCTCTTCTGGACTTTTTGTCCATCAATCCTATTTTTACACACGTCTGAGCTTGTGAAGACAGGTTATAGACAGCAGAAAGTCAGCGTGATATAAGAGGTGGTGAGGGTCACGCGAATGGCGGTTGCCACTGGCTGCTGTGATTAATAGACTTCCACATTGTGAATGAGGCCAGCAGTGCCCATCTCACTGCCCAATGTGTTCACAGGACCCGAGTCCAACCGTGAGGGTGATGGATGGGGCTGAGGGATAACCCTGTGGATAGTCTATGGGGAAAAAGCTACTGCTTCATCTAAATCACACAGGACATAGTGCACAGATGGCCTTGTGCATGATGGCAACTGCTAACCGCACACGAGCTATACAAGGGAATCCCCATCTATCACAATACAGATTAGGGCTGCAACTAACAATTATTTTGTAATCGATTAATCTATCGATTATTTTTACGATTCATCGATTAATCGCTTAGCTGTGAATGGTGTAGGAAAATCTTATTAAAAAAAGTATCACATAAAAACTAAAGTGGCGCAGTTTGAGGATGTGTTTATGGAGTAAACTTAAAGTGAATGTTTGTTGGAGGCTCTTAGTGCTAATTCTGCGTTGTGATTGGATGAGACAGAGACAGATATTTATGAAATGTACAATGTGCAAAACACTACAGACCCTAACTTTAAAAACAAAGTGGGTTTTTATCAAAAAATACTACATTTTCATATCATTTTTGCTTTATTTGAGTCTGTGTGAACCAGAAGACAATTAATCGATTACTAAAATAGTTGTCGACTATTTCAATAATCGATTAATCGATTAGTCGTTTCAGCCCCAATACAGATATACAGTGAGGAAAATAAGTATTTGAACACCCTGCTATTTTGCAAGTTCTCCCACTTAGAAATCATGGAGGAGTCTGAAATTGTCATCGTAGGTGCATGTCCACTGTGAGAGACATAATCTAAAAAAAAAAATCCAGAAATCGCAATGTATGATTTTTTTAACTATTTATTTGTATGATACAGCTGCAAATAAGTATTTGAACACCTGAGAAAATCAATGTTAATATTTGGTACAGTACCCTTTGTTTGCAATTCCTGTAGTTTTTCACCAGGTTTGCACACACTGCAGGAGTGATTTTGGCCCACTCCTCCACACAGATCTTCTCTAGATCAGTCAGGTTTCTGGGCTGTCGCTGAGAAACACGGAGTTTGAGCTCCCTCCAAAGATTCTCTATTGGGTTTAGGTCTGGAGACTGGCTAGGCCACGCCAGAACCTTGATATGCTTCTTACAGAGCCACTCCTTGGTTATCCTGGCTGTGTGCTTCGGGTCATTGTCATGTTGGAAGACCCAGCCTCGACCCATCTTCAATGCTCTAACTGAGGGAAGGAGGTTGTTCCCCAAAATCTCGCAATACAAGGCCCCGGTCATCCTCTCCTTAATACAGTGCAGTCGCCCTGTCCCATGTGCAGAAAAACACCCCCAAAGCATGATGCTACCACCCCCATGCTTCACAGTAGGGATGGTGTTCTTGGGATGGTACTCATCATTCTTCTTCCTCCAAACACGTTTAGTGGAATTATGACCAAAACGTTCCATTTTGGTCTCATCTGACCACATGACTTTCTCCCATGACTCCTCTGGATCATCCAAATGGTCATTGGCAAACTTAAGATGGGCCTTGACATGTGCTGGTTTAAGCAGGGGAACCTTCCGTGCCATGCATGATTTCAAACCATGACGTCTTAGTGTATTACCAACAGTAACCTTGGAAACGGTGGTCCCAGCTCTATTCAGGTCATTGACCAGCTCCCCCCGTGTAGTTCTGGGCTGATTTCTCACCTTTCTTAGGATCATTGAGACCCCACGAGGTGAGATCTTGCATGGAGCCCCAGTCCGAGGGAGATTGACAGTCATATTTAGCTTCTTCCATTTTCTAATGATTGCTCCAACAGTGGACCTTTTTTCACCAAGCTGCTTGGCAATTTCCCCGTAGCCCTTTCCAACCTTGTGGAGGTGTACAATTTTGTCTCTAGTGTCTTTGGACAGCTCTTTGGTCTTGGCCATGTTAGTAGTTGGATTCTTACCGATTGTATGGGGTGGACAGAAGTCTTTATGCAGCTAAAGACCTCAAACAGGTGCATCTAAATGTAGGATAATAAATGGAGTGGAGGTGGACATTTTAAAGGCAGACTAACAGGTCTTTGAGGGTCAGAATTGTAGCTGATAGACAGGTGTTCAAATACTTATTTGCAGCTGTATCATACAAATAAATAGTTAAAAAATCATACATTGTGATTTCTGGATTATTTTTTTTAGATTATGTCTCTCACAGTGGACATGCACCTACGATGACAATTTCAGACCCCTCCATGATTTCTAAGTGGGAGAACTTGCAAAATAGCAGGGTGTTCAAATACTTATTTTCCTCACTGTAAGCTAATGTCCTGCCTACATATTCAAACGGACGCAAGCCTCACCGCAATTTAGAGATCCTACTAGGTCACTTTGCTTTTCCTGTGAGCAAAGATGGTGCTTTATCTAACGCTGTGCACTGTACCGGACATTCCTGAGAAACTTTTAACCTCAGACGACTGTCCTTTTATTTTAGCACAAAATGGCACAAGATTTTGGTCAAGATCAGGGTATTTCTGTCCTCAACAATACTCCCAGTCAGAGAGGGTATCACACTGACATTGAGAAAGATGTGGGTCCATAAAACTGGAAAAAGTCAAACTACTCTGACTTCAGCCTGAGGGATTTTCTCTGGTTTCACTGATTCAGCACTAAAGAGAGGATGGTTTACGATTAAATACAGATTAGACGTCTGCTCAGAGTATTTTCTATTTAATAAACTGAGATATAATTATGTTTACACTACTCCCGTTTCTTTATACAAGCTTGGCTTCTCTCTGGTTCAAAGCCCCCTGTAGACTATATTTATCTATATAGTTTCAATTTTGAGGATAATTGACCAGACTCGAGGGAAATCATCAGTCGGCAGCATAAAGCCGGGATTACCTGATACTTCCCTTCTTCACTAAGGACATTAGATCACAGGCTTTTAGTCACACTATAGACTCCAAATCCACTAAAATCCAGCCAATCCAACTGATGAGGCCCCTGTGCCATGATATACTGACAATGAGATTCCCCGCTTCACCTCGCCAGAGCGGGAGACGGATGGAGAATAAACAAGAAACAGGAGCCTTAGTGACCTGTGATCCGATTAACATCTGCCTACATCTCCTGCAGCCTCAGTCATGAACAGCATCTTCATGTTATTTCAACTTCCTGCTCCAATTAGCAGCACCATGCCTGCAGCTAACGAGAACCACTCGGCACGAAGTTCAGTGCATGAGGCACCACTTCCGTACTATACATACAGTGAGGAAAATAAGTATTTGAACACCCTGCTATTTTGCAAGTTCTCCTACTTAGAAATCATGGAGGGGTCTGAAATTGTCATCGTAGGTGCATGTCCACTGTGAGAGACATAATCTAAAAAAAAAATCCAGAAATCACAATGTATGATTTTTTAACTATTTATTTGTATGATACAGCTGCAAATAAGTATTTGAACACCTGAGAAAATCAATGTTAATATTTGGTACAGTACCCTTTGTTTGCAATTCCTGTAGTTTTTCACCAGGTTTGCACACACTGCAGGAGTGATTTTGGCCCACTCCTCCACACAGATCTTCTCTAGATCAGTCAGGTTTCTGGGCTGTCGCTGAGAAACACGGAGTTTGAGCTCCCTCCAAAGATTCTCTATTGGGTTTAGGTCTGGAGACTGGCTAGGCCACGCCAGAACCTTGATATGCTTCTTACAGAGCCACTCCTTGGTTATCCTGGCTGTGTGCTTCGGGTCATTGTCATGTTGAAAGACCCAGCCTCGACCCATCTTCAATGCTCTAACTGAGGGAAGGAGGTTGTTCCCCAAAATCTCGCAATACATGGCCCCGGTCATCCTCTCCTTAATACAGTGCAGTCGCCCTGTCCCATGTGCAGAAAAACACCCCCAAAGCATGATGCTACCACCCCCATGCTTCACAGTAGGGATGGTGTTCTTGGGATGGTACTCATCATTCTTCTTCCTCCAAACACGTTTAGTGGAATTATGACCAAAACGTTCCATTTTGGTCTCATCTGACCACATGACTTTCTCCCATGACTCCTCTGGATCATCCAAATGGTCATTGGCAAACTTAAGATGGGCCTTGACATGTGCTGGTTTAAGCAGGGGAACCTTCCGTGCCATGCATGATTTCAAACCATGACGTCTTAGTGTATTACCAACAGTAACCTTGGAAACGGTGGTCCCAGCTCTTTTCAGGTCATTGACCAGCTCCCCCCGTGTAGTTCTGGGCTGATTTCTCACCTTTCTTAGGATCATTGAGACCCCACGAGGTGAGATCTTGCATGGAGCCCCAGTCCGAGGGAGATTGACAGTCATATTTAGCTTCTTCCATTTTCTAATGATTGCTCCAACAGTGGACCTTTTTTCACCAAGCTGCTTGGCAATTTCCCCGTAGCCCTTTCCAACCTTGTGGAGGTGTACAATTTTGTCTCTAGTGTCTTTGGACAGCTCTTTGGTCTTGGCCATGTTAGTAGTTGGATTCTTACTGATTGTATGGGGTGGACAGAAGTCTTTATGCAGCTAAAGACCTCAAACAGGTGCATCTAAATTTAGGATAATAAATGGAGTGGAGGTGGACATTTTAAACGCAGACTAACAGGTCTTTGAGGGTCAGAATTCTAGCTGATAGACAGGTGTTCAAATACTTATTTGGAGCTGTATCATACAAATAAATAGTTTAAAAAAAATCATACATTGCGATTTCTGGATTTTTTTTTTAGATTATGTCTCTCACAGTGGACATGCACCTACGATGACAATTTCAGACCCCTCCATGATTTCTAAGTGGGAGAACTTGCAAAATAGCAGGGTGTTCAAATACTTATTTTCCTCACTGTAGGTGGTTTGACAAGTGGCCAATTCCAAACACTGTAGTTATTTATTCCGTACCTCTACAACCAGGTTCTAAAATGCAAAGGATATTTCTATTTGCTTAGCAGCTCATAATTCAGTCTTCTTTCAAATGTAATGTTCCCTGATCAGGTTTAAGATGCGCACAGTGAGTTGATTTTCAAGAATACATTCAATTGCTGGTTGATGTTTTCAAAATTGTGCAGCCCAATATGGCACACTTGTTTACACATTATTTCAAACAAAAACTGTACTTCTGCATCACTTCTATATTAAATTATTAAGTTAAAGAAGCTGCAGGTAAATTGTCACTTTTTGTTTTACGCATTACTAAAAGTAAATGAACAAACAATCCTTGTTTGTTTTTGACTAACCACCTCTGCCTCTCGAATCCAATATGTTTCAAACACAGTTCATCCTCTGTTCATAATTACTAACGACCCTTCCAAATCCCAACCTTGAATTTAAGAGGCCGAGAGGACACCGGGAGATTGAATTTAATCCCACTATACAGTAAAAGAGGTGACCTTTCTGCAAGTTACTTTGATTTTTTGTTGCCCAGTGATGCAACTGGATTAGGGAAATTAAGCCGGGGATGAAGAAAGTTATCTGTGAAACATGAGCTAAAACCTCTGCGACAGTTCCAGGATGTCACAGCTTCATTCACTTATGTACTCATCCGGGGGTCTCGAAAAAGGCACAGGCTAATCAACTTCCACATATCCCTGTGCATTAAAGAAAAATCAGGAGGCCCCAGGGGACACAGCCATCTGTCACTCGGCCTCTTTTGCACCTGCTTATGAGGTGTCACTGCCACCCCAAAGCAGACTCCCGCTTGATGTCAAACCAAAAGTCTGGCTGCACGTGGGACGCCATACCCTCACGGTCTGTCGGCGTGAAGCATATGCCAGACTTCACATTTCACACACACACACACACAGCAGCCTGTAGAGGTCAAAACGCATAAATACTTTACCATGTGCGCTCATATGAAGCCCACTAACAGGACGTGTGCCTGGACATACAAGTCTTATCTCCAAGACATGCCACTATCGCAGTCTGAGTAGCAACGGGGAACTATATTGAAGGTGTTGGCTCTGCTTTTGTTTGGCCACTTATAGCGCAATCTCAAAACACCATCAGCGCTGCAACAGGCCTATCAAGACTTGGAACAGACAACCAGGACATTCCCTTTCACTATAGGCCAGCTTTTTGATAAAGGTTTAGTAGGACAGTCCTACAACATGGACAGCAAAGAGCAAATGACGGGAATAGCTAAATCTAAAAACAAAGAAAAAGCTGTTATATTTGCACAGAATTCAAGAGACTTCCACCTATTTCAAGCCAACATTACCAATTTAGGAAAAGTGTCAAAAATACCGGTAGACTAGACGTTTTGGACCTTTTTAAAGTCACTGCTAAGACCTGGTGTATCCAAAGGGTGCGTTGAAAAGGTCACACTTGGACAGTTTTGATTTTTAGAGCTGAGAAGATAAAAGAGCCAGAACGCAGTGACAGGGAACGAGAGCATAAAATGTCAAGACTATGAATTTCTGGCAGTATTGTAAAAATGCATCTTTTGGCTAAGACATAGTGAACGTATTGTGCCTGGTTTCCCGTTTTATAACTAAAACCGAAGTCTACGTATGGAAAGGACAGTGTATGAGCTCTTGTGACATCTCATTTCTTGCGTGGCACTCCCTCTGCCACCTGCAAGGGGAATTAAACACGGTGAAAACTAAATGCAAGCCTCCATTTAGAGCTAACTGCATGAAAGTAGTTGGCTAAAAGTGATGGATTGTGGATATAGAGAAGACTTCCGTGTTCTTTTGCGCTTCTGCAGAAGAAGTTCAACAAAAGTAAGCAGGATCACAGAAACCTGCGTGAATGAAGCAAAATACTGCTCCATGTATACTTTTAATGAGAACAATATTATTATTACGTGGTTAAAACCTCAAAAATTCAATAATGCATGGTATGTACCCTTTAAGTCCGTGCTGTGTGACATACATACTGTAAATATGTATGATCTGTACAGTACTTACCACCTGGTTGCGTTTGCGATGGTACGGCTGAATTATGGGTAATCCCAGGGGAGTCACCCACTCCACAGTGTGTCCCGACTTGGAAATGAGCCTGGCACTTTCCGTCAGCCAGTCCTGGAAACGGCGAGAACAAATACCAGCGTTCAAGAGCATATCGAGCAGGCATGTTCAAACAAGGTCATGAATTTGAAACATCTCTGTGCATAGTGTTCCTACCACTGCGTTAAACATCTAATAAATCTGGCTATAAAAAGATAATGTTATAGTGTTTGGTTTAAGCAGGGACTCCCTGAAGGCGCAAACAGATGATTTGAATGCATTGACTCTGCTCTGTTTCATAAGCCATTGTTACGGAGGGAAAGAGAACAGGTGAGAAATTGCTGCTTAATTTAAAAGTGCTGCTTGCGCAAGTGTCTGGCACAGTTTTATGTGAATGAAAGTCCTGACAAAGTCTCACAAGGATATTTTCACACAATGAGCTGCTGCGAAGATAAACATATGCCCTAGCAAACCAATGTAACAGCCTCGCCCAAAGCAGCCCCATTCATCACGGCTAAAGACGTCAGCCCTATCCCAGGCACAGTGAGAGAAAGATAGCTGCAAAGCAAAAGGAGGGAGAGATTAACTAGATAGATAGCTGGACTGACTGACTGCTCCAATCAATATGGCGGATACAAAGGAAGGGGAAATTTGGCAAAACAGTGTGGGTGCATAGTGATGGGGATGCCGAAGTTTGTTGCATGAGTAAGTGGACATTACCACAACTGAAGCTTACAACACTGGTTTGGATACAGCACCATTGATATTTTAAGTTTTGAAATCTGAAAAAATGATGACATATGTATAATATTAAAGAGGGGGTATTATGCTTTTTTTCAATCACATAGCACCAGTCTATAGCATACTACAATGATGACGTAACCTTCTGTTGGTCTGTATATGCAGTAAATTAAAATAACTGCCTTGAATAAAATTGCTCTCTCAAAATGGCTGTACTGAACGTCTTGAAATAGGCCTCTGTCTCTTTAAGAAGCTTTCCGACACGCCCCCTTCAGCACACTGCTGTGGCATCTAAACAACACTACTGTGCGGGGAGGGAGCTCTGCTGAGCTGAGGAGCAGTGGTTGGTGGCTTGGCTGGTGACAAAAGGTCCAGAGGCGTCTCCAGGAGGTGGGGGCGTTCCTAGGAGGACTGAGGCATAGCTACACCTAAAATGGCTGCCGTCTAAGTTTTTACTGATTACTCAAAAATATGTGAATGAGCCAAGGCAACACTCCAGGCATGTGTTTAATGAGGGAATGACATAATAACATGATATAAAGCTTGGAAAAGTCGATTTTACATAATACCCCCCTTTAAGAAAAGAGTAAAAAGTGAGCGCGGTCTGGGCTGGTGAGAATGACATATTACTAAACAAGATAAGCTTTCACTTTCCGCAAACGGCATGCTAGAAAATCGATAGTGCCATGATGAACACCGTTTCAAGCGCAGAGCAGCACAGAGCAGGTCCGGTGATAGATTATGGATTAAATTAATCAAATAATCTCTCACCTGTTCCCCTTTCCCTCCATAACAATAACTTCTCTATGATGTACAAACATAAAGTTACATTTATTGTAGTAAGATTTGTTTGAGTTCCCATTAGGTTCCCTTGCCTGATCACGTGGAAGTGACCCATTTCAAAGCAGCAGGTGCACACATGAGAGCGCGCCATAGTTGTAGGGAAGGGGATTTTTCATCGCAGAACGGGCCATCCCTGCACAGTCCCTAAAGGGTGCACGCTGCCAGCGGGTGGTGGTTCTATTAGCTATCCCAGACCAGGTGCACATCCAGAATCTATAAATGGACCATGTGATGAATGAGAGTCTGCGGCAGGGTAATAGTGAGGTAAAAAAGTCATTAATAAAAATAAAAGGTAGCCTACATTCAGGACTGGGTCAGGAGTGACGCGAGTTTGTTACACTACAAAATCATATTGGAGGCAAATGTGCGGCTGTGAAATGTTTATTCACACATTTCAAACTTCTTTTCTACACCTGAGCCTTTAATACATTTACAGCATTTTGTGTTTTATAACTTTAACATATTGTTATTTTTTGTGGGATACTTTATTGTCCTCAAGGGGAACCTGTTAGGAGCAGAGGGTGACAACAGTCCAGCTCCAGCAAATAAGGTTCAAGCAGGAGGTTTTACCCAACTGTGCATGTTTTGGTTGATGGGGAAAACCCACACTAAGCCTGGAGAACAAGCAAACTCCACACATAAAGACCTAAACCTAACCTAAACACAGAGGAGCACCACCTCATGACATCAGCAGGTGACAGGCGGGACAAGCGTTTTGAGCTCTTGGTAAGGAGAGACTGAGACTGTTCAGCGATGCATGAAGGAAACAAAACACCAGGTATGTCTTTTGAATGTGAACAACATTATGCCATGATTAAAAAGAAAAACGTTGATTTAGTAAATGAGAACTTGATGATTATATTATATTAATCTGGATATATCCATGTATTGTACAAACCTGGATTTCTCTTGTGCCAGTAAACATTTCTTTTAAGGCACTGAAGACGAGCAGCACCAGGTAACGAGATGCGACCCATATATAGTCCTGGAAGAGAACAAAGAGTTAAACCTATGTATTCATGAGGGATGCCCCGTCATTATAAATCTAATTAATTGAAACATTAATTGCATGCATATGCTCAATTTATTGGGGGCAAACGGTCAAACATGATGTTAAATAAAGCCATCTCAAGCAGCGTCTATGATCAGCAATTACTGTGAGATTAGCCTGCTTCTGTTTTGGGTTCATAGTGTCAGAGTGGTTAGCACTTTTCATAGTGGGCATAGTTCCACTTTGCTAGAAACAACTAACTTTAGTTCCATACTTTGAGAGGTACATATTAAGCTCTTTCCAATTGCTATTTTTCTCTATTGCTATTTGATCTGTGAATCATGTTTTTAAATCAAACTTCAATGCATATTTTAAACATGTCCAGAAGTAGTGTTGCGCCAAATAAGACCCCAGGGAGACAGGGTATTTTGATGTTCGCATTAGAGGCCAATGCAGATTTTGAGGGATTTTTATTGGCCAATGCAGTTATAGTCTTTTATCTCTTATGGTCCCGAAATTAAAAGCAAAAGTCTGCAACATAGAATTTATAAAATATGATCTGAGGTGTACAGTACAAACTTGTGACTGATTTTCATTGCAATGTTTCTAAGTTCCCCTGAGGCCTAGGAAGTTGTAGCCGAGTGACTGAGCTCTTTCAAATGCAAAAAACCCCCCACAAAATCTCTACCACTCTCGGTTCCGGAGATATCGGCCTTTGAACAGCGTCAGATCCGCCGATTCAACATTGTGAAATACCGACCTCCAGTTAGCATGTTGATTGTTGATGTAATAACTGAATGGACGTAATAATATTTTACAAAAGCAGGAACTAAACTCATGCATTGGAGCTTCATTTTTCCAGCAGAGATACAATCTTTCCCACAACAGCGGCTGCCTCTGCCTCCACCTATCCTAGCGCAATCAGTCACAATTACACTTCCCACTAATTCCCCGTTTAAACTATTATAGACATTAAGCAGAAGTCATTTGGCCCAATTCTCTAGCTGTGAGGCAGATACACAGAGGCACGACCCAACCAATCCCTTCAACACATACGAGATTAACTGTAAGAATTCAACTATCCATGAGCCAACAAGAATAACTGCTGCAGTTGTATGATTACCACTGCAAGACAGTCCCCATGTCATAGCTTGAGTCTCCAATAAACTACGGTTCCAAATCACCCTTTTTTGGGGATCTCACATATTTTAGGTTAATGCCCACCTCAAAGTAAATCATCTTAAATAATCTTCACATTTTTATAGACCATTTGAATAAAAATGAATAATCAGTATTTACTAGACTGATGGAAGCGAATTAGCAGTGTGGTGACTACTGATCAATAATAGTATTGATCTTGGAACTAAAAAAAACAAATTGTTCTAAAAGTATTAAAGCAGAACTAAGTAACTCATGCCCCTAGAGGCCATAAACACCAATGCAGGTGTTGTAGCACATTACTGTTTTTTACTCATTAATTGTCTGTGAGAGTAAATACTACGCTGACAGGAAAGACACAGGGAGAGAGGAATATTGTACACAATGGAGATCTTTTTTTTCCACTCAAACTTGGCTGTAAATACTGTGTAAGTGGCGCTAGCCCGCAGTTAGCTTTGCCCGTTAGACTGTTTGCTTCTTCTTCGTGATTCTATTAGTGTGTATTGGTGCTCTGGGTCGAGAGATGAAAGACCCCCCAATCAGCCCATCAACACTTGTATTACCCCCAGGGGACAACAGCCTTGTACGTACATGTACACAGGGCCTTAACGTCATGGGCAAGAGTCCTGGCTCTGGCAATTTGCTGAATATCACTGCCCACTTTTCACCCCTTTTCACTGCGTCATGACCAATAAAGTATTTTGTTACACTTGTGTTGACTAGTGTTAAGTATTTTCATTCATTAAAAATAATGGTGCTATGATCAGTAGTTAGCACACTGTTGTGTAGAGTAGTTAAAACCTTAGTTAAACTGTAATATTACATAGAAATATAAATTAGGCTTTATGCCCTTAATCATACATTAATTTTCAGTCTAAAATAGTAAAAAAAAAAATCTTCCTCAATGTAGATCATATGTACAGGAGTGAGAATGTATTCAATAAGAAAACCCATTTAGTTAAGGTTCCGAGGAAATGGGGGTAATAACATGGTAGGAACATGTACTTATAATAAGGAACGACAGGAAGTCCATATGGAGCTGATCCCCTGCTAAAGGGCCTCTCCGTCATGCCAGGCTAAAAATAAGATAACGCACATTCAAAGGAAGCCCCCCTGCATATCTCCCTTTCTCCCTGTCTCTCTCTCTTAGTACCTTGGGGAACTCATTAATCTCCTTGAGTCTCTTCTCGATCTGCAGGCGTCCCCCGTAGCGCGTGACCCCGTACACCACAGTCATCACCGTCTGCTTGACCATCTTCCGACTGATTAAGCCCTCCAGAACCTGAGCGATTTTTTGGCCCTTCTCTGCATCCCGCGCCCGCAGCTCCTCCACCTGAAAGACAAAGACAAAATGAAGTGTTAGTACTGCACTGTCGGCTGTAAAAGTCAACAAGTCATATGAAGTTCAAACAATATCAATTATTCTTTAACTCAACGATTCCTTTGGTATTCGCCATGGCATAATAGAGTTGACATAGAATGAATGTCTATACATAGCATTTCAGTGAATTGTGTGTGTCCTGGCTAAGGGCTTTTGATGTTGCATAAAGCTACTTAAACTCCTAACTCCAAGTTTGAAAAAAACAGATTTTAAGATCCCTTTCTGATGGCCCAGATCTCACCAGCTGGGTTTTAAGATAAGTTTACTGTATTACTAAAACCCTGATAAAACATCCCATGTGCAGAGCATCCAAATTAGCAGATTTAGATTCTTTCTGTGCCGTAATTATTCAATAACAGGACATCACAGTAAGCCCGCTGCTTTGATTGCATACTTTGCACACTTGCCCTTTG
Organism: Neogobius melanostomus; assembly: GCA_007210695.1. NCBI lineage: Eukaryota > Metazoa > Chordata > Actinopteri > Gobiiformes > Gobiidae > Neogobius > Neogobius melanostomus. The sequence continues at coordinate 3,720,750 of VHKM01000113.1, read as the reverse complement.
AGCTTTTTGATATAGTTTAACTTCAAGGCTGAGGTGCGTAGCATATTAAGTAAGCAAATTAAATGCAGACATTGTGCACAGGAAAACTTTAAGTGCTTCAAGTGAAAGACAGGTCTAACTATGCAATCTGATGAACCACCAGAATATAAATGATGCTTTCTTTGAATTACATATGAGCTTAAATTCTCGCAATATTTTTTGCGAGAATTTAAGACATTTGCCGACAAGAAGCACTTTTATTGATACTAATTAACAACGTGGCGAAGACAAAACACTTATATTTTTCCTTTTTTCCAAACGCAATATTCAATGGATTTGCGGTTTTGATGTGCTCTTAATTCAATCAGCAGCAAATGCTGGCCAAATGTTTGCATTCTCCTTAACAGTATGTGCTAGAGCCATAATATCAGTGGTTATATCAACTAGAAACAAGGCTGAAAACATATTTTAAACAGCTGTGAACCGCAGACCTGCTGCGCCACTCCACTGTAGACGTCTTGGGGCAGGTCGCAGGGCATGAGGTTGACGGATGTGGCACCAATAACATCTCTGCCCAGAGCGGCGTAGTGCTGCAGCCCATTACAGGAGCCATCCTGCAGCAGAAGAGGTAAGAAAAGATGAATGTGGAGGTATGAAAATAAATGAACCACTGAAAAATGAGAAACTAACTACATTAAAAGAGGGACCAAATGGAAATCATGATTTAACAAAGAACAAAAGATGAACTAAAAAGAACAAACCAGATTAGTGCAATTATTGTGAAACAGCTCAGTGGAAATAATTGATTAAAGCGCTTAATCATGAGATTGTTTTTCACAAGACCTAACACGAGATAATTAAACCATTTATAGCAAAGAAATTGATTTTTTAAATTGATTTTTACTGAAAACTGAACAGCACTTGAACAGATTTGACCCGATTGAATAAACAATTATCAAATGCAAACATTTACCAACGCTTCAGGAAAAGTCAGTAGCTTTGCCTGATTCATTGATTCATAAATGAAGTGTAATGTAGTGTTAATACGAGGTGAACTGTGGGCCTAATGCAGCTGGTAAAGAAGATGTTTACCTGGTGAACAGGAAAATGGGAAATGAATTGTTCGGGATCAGGCGATCTCACTGCGTTGGCTATTTCCATACAGCACGCCAGCGCCTGCCACCGCTCATCAGCATCCATCCACCACTTCTTCCCCTGGACACAAGTCAAATGGTATATTCAAACAGATTTGTAGAAAAATGCAATTTTACCAAAAAGATGCTCTGACAAGACAGTTATTATTGTTACATTTCAAAGGGTTAAAATTGTAGTAACTTTGCGTTAGCTGTAATGAACCTTACGTCTATGCTGAATCTGCTTTTTCCTGCATTATTCAGCAATAAAACAGCACACGCAATTTGATGTAAAAGTCTGTGCGTAATATTGTGACACTTAATAAAACAGCTTATTTTTAGCCTATGAACATCTTCAACTGCACAGAATGAATCAATTACACTGAGCAAAAACCAACTCACATTCAGAGGGTTGTCGGCAGAGTCCAGTATATCCTCCATGACGGAGTTGGCGTAGTCCAGTCGCCCCTGTAGAGCGCTCCTTTTCTTCAGTCCTGTCAGATTGACTAAGTGGATCTTTAACCAGTCCAGACCCTTAGGACCGAGGGGCTTTCCTTCCGCAAACAAAAGAATGGCTCGCGAGACATCGCTCCCCAAGTGATTAAAATGAGGTGGACAGGGGTAGATCCGACCTCTGAAGTCCATGTTGTGAGGAAACCAGAAGACCTGATCGCGCATGTAGTTGGCAATAGACAGTTTATAAAGTGCGTCCATTCGTAAACTGTGCATCTCGCCCCATTTCTTTTTGGCATCGACAACCTCTTTTCTCATTTGGGCTTTCTCAGTGGCCATATATGATGGATCTTGGGGGTTAAAATGGGGGATTTTAGGTGCCTCTGACATAGGTGGAGGGATATCTAATTTTACACTGCCTTTGTCGTTGAAAATTGAGATTATAATATCCAAAACTGGCTTGTTAACTTTCCAAGCACAGTTACCGAGCTGGTTTAGAGAGTCCATGACCGGCTGTAGGTTCTGGCTCTTCTCCAGCAAAGCCTCGTGCTGGGTGGCTCCTTCCATCGTGCGCATTATTTTGGTGGGGGTCAGAAGGTAGGCCCCGAACTTGATCGAAGCCCAGGGCACAGGAGGGCACAGGGTTGGGATCACGTATGAGTCAAAAGTCAGCTTGGTGTCCATGGCGTCCTGAAGGATCTGGGTGTAGATGGGGTGAGGTTTAATGAAGCCGACCTGCAAAAAAGACATCAAATTAACACACACAGACAGGTGGGTAATACAATTTTAGTTCTCCAGCTACATTTACATGTGACCCTCGATGAAAAGCTGAAAATAGAATCCATCACTCAGGGCACAGTGGCGATAAGCCCTCGGCTCTTCGATTATCAGCTCGTCTGGGCTTCTGTGTGGAGTTTGTGGGCTCTCCCCGTGTCTGTGTGGGCCAACAACCCAAAACATGCACATTAGGCTAATCCTTCAGCTAGATTATTCCTGCCCATGACCCTCGGTCAAGAACTGGAGACGGATCTCCAGGAGCTGATCGCTGCTCTCGACAGACTATCCTGCAGCAATGAAGGGGTAAACATTTTTCCCTACAGGGACATTTAGGTAAAATGCAAACCTTAAAACGATTACAGTCCTTTTAAGTAATTCAATCAATCACAAATTATAAATGACTTTAAATGAATTAAAGTACAAACTATGCTCACTGCTAGAAGAGCCAATTATGGAGTTTTGACCCAAGTAAACTATGTAATTAATATGAAGAAAGAATTTGTATCGCTCGGATTTTATAAGCTAATATGTCCGAATAAATTATCCTATGAACTTGCAGACAGAAGAGAAACCAACAGAATAGACGTAATAATACTAAGGATTATGTTCTGTAATTGATTTATCTACTAAATGGATCTCTGGTGCAAGTTCACATTAAAGATGAATCTGTAATTGACCTGGACATAAATGTTAACAAGCCAAAGTTTAAATTGCTCTAGTTTTTCACTGTACAGGTCACAGGGAACTGTATATGTGACAATTTGATGAAAAAAAATTATCCAGTTCAGTCAAGCCTGCATGAGTCAGACTTTCCCGCTGCGCTGTAGAATCATTAGGATGCTCCCCCGTTGGCCTGACCTCCACCAAGAGAATAAAAAAAAATGGACAGAACTGACAAGGGTAGAGAAATATATTTGTGGGATAATGTCGAATAATTTGAAAATCTGCCTTTGTTGAAAACTGCACAGACATCACCTTTTCACAAAGTTCAATCTTTTCCCTCCTTTGACTTGTCCAGCCTTCAGTCAGGCCCCAACGGCAACAAATCAGAGAGCCAATTAAGGGGACAGTAAAAGAGGGATTAGCCGGCCCGGGACCCTATTCATCTTACTTCACTGCCCCCTGCCAATTCACTCGGTGGGAAGTGGTTTGATAATTCACACTTTGCACACGGGAGCGGAGGGTAACAGGGCTTTGAGGCGACTGACAGGGTCCAGAGTGAAGGTCAAACGTGTCAAGCCTCTCCTTATTCAGAGAGGTGACAGACGAGTGATTCAGTGGGTCATGGCCCATCAATACAAAGTCAATATACAGAAAGCAACGGTTCCAAATCATGCCAAACAGCATCTTTTTAACAGACCATAAGTAACATATCAGGTAACATGAGCAGAAGATATTGAACACATTTGATTTGTATTTTAATTTAAAGTGGCCATAGTTGTGGCTTATAAACTGACATGTGTATATTGCCTGTCAATGGGTGAATGTTGCCTGGAGCGCCTTCCGCTGTCAGGAGGGGGAATTCCACACGATAAAAACAAGATACAAAACGGCATGCTAACAAATCTAGGGTGCAGTAATAAAAGCAGTTTGCAGAGACTACTGGTTGATTCTGACCTTTAAAAAGATAGTTCTCTGTTCTCGCAACAAAATCTAAGGAAATACAAAACTTCAGCTGTAGAAGAAGAAACAACTTAACCTTAACCCCGATTTAACTAAGCAAATTTTCTCCAGTTTGACTTTACCCAAGTCTAAAAGCTTCTGGAAAAAAGTGTCAAAATAGCGACAAAAACAAGACAGAAACTCCAGGTGAAATTTTACATCGACTTTGCCCTTTCAGTTATAGGGAGCTAAAAGGAAAGGACGTAGCAACTAATAAGATCACATAACATAAATGAGAGAATTATTCAAACAATTTTGCCCAATCTTTGTTAAAATGAGATATGTAAATTGGACTAATGAGAAAATCTATGATCACAGAGTTACCGGCAGTCCGATTCTCAGTGCACGGCATTTTAAACAAGCAATTTACATGCAAGAGGTAGAGCAGGGGAACATTTTTAAGTGCTTCAAATTAAAGACAAATCTAACTACACAATATATTTAGTGCATAACCATTACAGCCAGAGTTGTATTTTCAATTATAATTCAATATAGAAAACCCTTTCCTTTTAACATCTGATTTTTTTTCCGCTTAATTACCTGTCTGGTGCACCTGAACGTGTACATGTGGTAGAGGATGGGGATGAGTTTGCGGTCGTGCGCAGAGCCCAGGACGTCGCTGTTTATTTTGAGGTTTTTCACCATCAGATCCACCAGGAATGTGCCCACCTGCAGGGTCACTATGTAGGGCCAGGAGAACTCCACTCCCTTCAGTATGGGCCCAGCCGTGTGCTCAGCCTCGAGTTCGCACCAGCGCTCCCTGGGGAGGACCTGGCCTCCTAAAATGCAAAAACGCACAGGACATTTGATTTTTAGTTGGGGGATTGGGAAACACTGATAGATGAAATTCAAGATTCAGTCGACTGTGCACATTTTAAACCTGTCAGGAACATAAAAGACGACTGAAAAATGCACTTCTAAATGAAACTACAGGGACATAAACATAAGTAAACATCCAATGGAGACAGGATATTTTATTGTAGTACTGCCTAAAAACTGCCGCCTTTGTGTTTTGCTAATTGCAACCATTAAAATTGCAAACTCTGAGCTTAAAGTTTATGCTGGAAGCAAGAAAAAATGGCTTAGCATAGTGATGATTAGGTTTTGTCTATAATTATTTTGTTGTTGAGAAAGTTGTAGGAAGAATAGTTTTTCTTATCAATGCACGTTAATTACTTTTTGCATTATAAATAGGTGGGAAAAAATACACTTTAGTCTCTCACAGTCAGGTACAACCTCAACAAAAACAGGACAGGCCTGTTTAGCCTTTTAATGGAAGCAAGATATGCAAATACAAAACCTTTCTAACATACAAAATCTCAAATAATGTTTAAGGTTATCACATCATAAAAACAGGATAACAAGCTCAATTTTCACTACAAAGGGCTGCATGTAAAGTACCTTAGAAGCAAACACCTTCACTAACTACAGGTGGGGAGCCACTGAAAATAATGAGCAGGGGCTCATTATAATAAACAAGAGGGTTTTCTCCAGTGAGCAGCTGCAGCAGCGTCAAACAAAGTGCAGCCTGACTCAGTGGAATCGCCTCCAACTTCCCATTGAGAAAACACAAACTAGCATTTTAATGAAAAGACTCACCACAAAGTTAACAACAGGCTTAGCTCGTCTTATCAGGGTCTGTCTTGTATGATTAAAATACTGAGACATCCGTAGTGTGAAATCCTGATAATACTTAGACTTACACTTTCTTCAGAGCCTCAAATTTGTAACAAAGATTCCCCCCAGGTTGGAAAGTGGAATTAAAATGGAGAGGCAGCATCAATCCTAACGAATGCAGATAATTAGCAAGTCGGCCACTCCAGGGAAACCATTAGCCTCCTCAATGTATATTTCATATAGAGTTCTTCCTTCAAACATCACAAATTATGAAAGATTCACATGATGTCAGCGTTTATCAACCCATCGGCCACATATAGATGAGGTCAAAACCTGGACCTTTTACAAATTGCGTACAAGAGTGGTCTCTTTAGTATTGGAACCTGGATTCACCATTTATTTCTATGGGGACAAAATGTACACATTTGTCGGAATAGATGCAGATAGCTAAAGGCATTTCTATTATTATTTCTATGTGAGAATGGACCTTAACAGTACAAAATAATTAATAGTTACTCCTAGTCACCATGGCAACTCTGTCCAAATTCCGATTCAATTAATCCTGTTGGGAATAAGGTGATTGTCATTTGAGAAAAAGAAAAGAAAAAAAAGAAGAAAATTCACAATGTTGAACTTTAAAGTGCATATGACAGCTGTTAATGCTGTTGATAATATGACTTATTTAGAAGGATAACAACAGTTTGCATAATTATCATTTTATTACAGTGAAACAGCAGTTTTAATAAGGAAATGTTGGGCAGAATTTTAAATTTTGAAGCTGTTGACAGGAAGTGACATAGAAGAAAGTTTGACTCATTTCCCATTGACTTACAATGGTTGCACGGCAACAGTTTAAAATTGTTTACCTTCTTCTATGTCACTTCCTTACGTTGTCCGATAAGGAAGTGAAACCATGAGTGAAACTATAAACATCACAAACATGGCCAAACTAAAGAAAGCCGGGTACAATCTTTAACAAAATCTTAAGTATAATCGTGTTAATTATGTTTTTGCAAAAATTGTGTCTAATGTGTCATATGCACTTTAAAGATTATATAAGCAATTAGGAGGACACCGACAGCTTTATTAAAGCTTTATATTAGATGGAATCGATTGAAAACTGGGTTCGTTTTTGGCCTTACCTCTGTGTCTTTGGCTAAAATGTCTATATACGAGCTGTAGATGCTGCTGATCTTCTGCACCATGTGGTTCTGCTGCTTCAGCCTCACCGAGTACTTGGTATAGACTCGGTCTCCAAGGTCTTGGGCCAAAATCATCAGGGACTCTCCACTGAGCGGCATCTTGGTCACACTCTGGGACAGGAGCAGAACAGGTTTCAAAAACGTTTAACGCAGGAAAATCTTTTGAGTGTCATACAGAAAGAGGAAAATAACCACAACGCACACCTCTGATCAGAAGTGACATAGGTTTCTGACAGAAATTGATCAAAGTAGATGCTACTTTGATACAATTATGTTGAAGTCTTGTCAAAAAGATTATCCAAATTTATGCCCGTTAAAAAATAAATTGAATAAACCTCAATAAATAAAACTGACATACAATGGGATTCAATACTGCATTTCCTAATACGTTTCACACAAGTTGCATAATGTCAGGGCACTCTTTACCTGAAGCATGATGTCCACATACTCGCTGTCGTTCAGGAGACAGATGTACGGATAGAGGTTGCTCCTTAAGTTTTTGGAGCTGGTCTTGAAGAGGATCATCTTCTTCTCCTTAAAAGCCTGTAGAAGAGTCTTGTGCCACTGTGCCCTCAGCTCTGAAAGCAGCTTCCTCTGAAAGCAAAAAACTGGACTAAACAAACTTCGACAGTACACGGGCTATAGATGCACATAATAGTTATACTGTTTGTGCATCATTAGCCAAAGGTGCTTTCTGATGATAATGGTTCAATTTGGTATGGCCACTTAGTCGGTATATATTTGGCATTTTTTTAAACACATACAACCTGAACTGTACAGGATTGTGTCCAAACTTTCACTGAGCTGACCTTGTAAGAGCACTTGCATAAAGTCAAAAACCTGTAACAAAAATGTAACTTTTATGTTACTTTTTGCAACAATTTAACACTTGTTATTTATTGTCATTTTCCTACATTTGTACTGGTTTTACAGTATACTATAATTAAAATGTAAAGCAACTTTTCATTGACCAACAAAATGCTGCCTGAGGGTAGGCCAGTCTGATTTGAGTATCCCTGGACACCCAGTGTACAAGAACATGGCTAAATACACAGTAAATGCTGTAGATGCTTAATAATAGTTAGCAGTACCTCTGTCTATGTGCATTGGGAAATCTGCAGCTGTAGGGTAAAATTGTGTACATTTAGATTTTATAAGTAAATAGTTTTGTGCCTGCAGCAGCAGTTGTGGATGGAAAGGTGGCGTTTTCCCCACTGGCCTGCCTCCATTACAATGTATTATTATTCTGCTCTGTCTGTCTGTAAATGCTCCCTAACCACCAGGGGCTCTCTGACTGCTCGCTTCCCACGTAGCCCATCTGCAGAGGCACACCGTCCGGGGCCAGCTCCAAATGCCACGGTTGGAAAGAGCCTCAACATTATGTTTACTCAGTTTTGTCATTCATATTACCAACAGTTTGACAGAAAGATCTAGAGGAAAAGTAATGCTACAAATCCTTTGACATTATTCTGCCAAGAAAACAGTTTTTGTTTAGCCTGTTAGTCGAAGTAGTAGTTATCAATCCATTATTGCTTTTCAAAAAAGGTCATTTCATTTAAGGTCCTGCTCATAAACATAACTAAATTGTATAGTGATGTCCACACTGCCTGCACCATGTTATAACTAGAGTATGGCACTAGTGGGTAGCGCTAGCTCAGCGTGTTTGAAGCTCAGAGTGTTTATAAGTAGGTAATCTACCATAATTACGTAGGTAATCTACCATAAAAAATGGTAGATTATTTTTTGAAATCTACCATTACAAAGGTAGATGAATATATTCCTGCTTCCTCAGTGCCAATACAGGATCTTACCGGACAAAGAATTGACCCCCGGACCAGCGGGAGCCTTGTTTGAGGTACAGTTGACTCTGTGCATAACATACACCAAGCTACCAGAAAAGTCATTTCCGGTCCAGCAGACACTCGGCTAAAATTGTTATCAGCGTACTATCAATGAGCTGAGAAAATTAATTTCCAGGCTTTCAAGTTGCAAAAAAGTGAATGTTCCCCACAGATCTTTGATTGTGTGTACCATTTTGTCCACGTTTTCAGTGGCAGGTTTGGATGCCTCCACAGAGTCGATGGTGACGGTGCAGGCCTCCTCCATGCTGAGCTGCTGGGTAAAGCGCTCCTGTAATTCCTGTTTGGTGAAGTGCAGTTTTGGATAGCGGTGCTCTGTCCTCTGAAAAACAAATCAAAGACGCAGATGTTTTACTGCAGTCTGTATTGGGTCACTGTTGGGCCACAATGCTGTGATTCTACCAGACCAGGCCCAGGACAGAAAGCAGATAAAGACTTATGAGGCCAGTCACCTGAAGTCAAATCGTAAGCCCATCTCCGCAGCTGCCAGAGGGGAATGAATCTAAACTTTAACAGCCACACAATTCTATCTTTTTGAGATCACACAGACCAGCGGCAGACAGTTGACAGGCAATGCGCAATGAAATATCCCACTCTCTTTTTTCTTTGGACTTTTTATTGTACCGAATTTTACGGTTATGTTTTCATATTTTTTTTTTATGTGGCATTTGTTTGTTTTTTTATGTTGTGTAATGTCCTTTTATGAGTCAATAATAATCAATAATCGTTTACTTATCTTTTTACAGAGCCCAACACATGTTTAATCACAAGGACAGCGCCACAATAAATTTAAAATGGCACAACAACCTATTTACAAACATTCTCTTTCTACACACCCTGCCCGGCATATTTTGTATCTTTAAAAAAATTGCAAAAAAAAAAAAATTCAAAGTATGAATAGTATAGACAAGACTATGTTATGCAATGTTCAACAGCATCTTGAGTTTTAACGGAAAAAGGCACAGAGGGCTTTGTTGCAGCATAAATAATAACAAAAATGTGTCATAACAGCTTGACATATGGGTCGATTTTCTGATGTAAAACTGAGAAAAGCGTCAAATGAACGAATGCAAAAAAACACTTTCTAGGGACGAACCACAGCTTGATCAAACGGCATTTTACAAACTGTATTTTAATCAATTCCATCTCGCCGCGACAAACATATTCTAATGCGCGTGTTTGTTGTCTAGACATTTGCCAGCCGTGCACGCTGTTATCATGAGGACCAGCCTTTCCCCGTGCAAATACGTCAGCCAAAATGTTAGTTAGTTCACCAGGGCGTCCACTTAGCTAGATTTCCAATCACAGGCATGAGTGACGATGCAAGGACATGATTCAGACTGAACTTTTATCGCAAAGCACAAGCCCCACTCCTCTCACCATCACACCACCAGCCTCGGCCTACAAAAGGACAACTCCGAATGTGTCAAGTCCAGAGAATATGGAGTGTGTGATGGGGTTAAAAATAGCACAATTCAACAAAAAAGCTGTTAATGAATCATGTGAGATTGAATGGGGGGGGGGAGGGAGGTGAGGAGAGAAGTGAGAGAACAGACTCAAAAGGGGAGCACAGGAACCATTAGAAAGCAGCATTGGCACGCTATAAATAGGGCAGAGCCAGCGCCTGACTGCAGCTGGCTGTGAGGGGGTGACAATCATATCTTCAGGAGTCACGTTGGAGCTCTCTGACAGCTCTCTCAGCCCTGTCAAGGTGTAATACCCCAAAAACAAATACAAGACTGAGTAACAGAGGACAGGAAATAAAGTCCTTTTATTCTTTGGGATCACAGAGTCACCAATACAGCTGCCATATGCAGTACAATAATTTGCATATTGATTCATTTAGGGGTTTTAGTAGACATGATACAGCCTTCTTCTTTTACACCGGACTGGAAACGCCTGAAAACTGAATTGCAATTTATTTTTGCATTCATGTGTCGTCATAATAATTTTAAAGAAATATCTGGGTGTTTCGGTAACATTTTTTATGCCGTGGACTGTATATTGAAGACTTTTGTCTAGTCAAAAATGAATTGTTCTGACATGTTAATTGCTATGAATACAGTCCAATGTTTCCCTCGCTTGAGACACCTTGACAGTTTAATATGGAGGTGCAGCAAAGACTTCTATGTGGAATTTGCCTTTCACTAGTCACTGCAGAAGTTTGGACTTGGGTTTAAAGAGGAACTAAGTAACTTGTTTATCTTAATAAATCCTTTTCGTAGTCCCTCTGGGGGTAATACAAGTGTTAATGGGATGATTGGGGGGTCTTTCATCTCCGCCTGGTGTCTCTGGCCAGAAAACCACCCTTGCAACTTTCCTGCACCGGGTCGGAGCAACCAATACACACTAATGGAATCACGAAGAAGAAGCTAACAGGCTAACGGGCAAAGCTAACTGCGGGCTAGCGCCACTTAAACAGTATTTACAGCTGAGTTTGAGTGAAAAAAAATTATCTCCATTGTGTAATTGTTTGTACAATATCCCTCTCTCCCTTTGTCTTTTCTGTCAGCATAATATTTACTCTCACGGACAATTAATTAGTAAAAAACTGCAACAGGCTACGACACCTGCAGTGGTGCTTATGGCCTCTAGGGGCATGAGTTACTTAGTTCTGCTTTAATTGCTATGAATACAGTCCAATATTATCCTCACTTGAGACGCCGCCACAGTTTAAAATTTAGGTCCAGCAAAGACTTCAATGTGGAATTTGCCTTTCACTGGTCACTGCAGAGGTTTGGACTTGATTTAAGGTTATCTACTACTAAGCCTATCCACATTAAACAAAAACTAAATAATGTCTTTTCTGCCGGTATCAAATGAGTAGAATCAACCATCTTTTCAAATTGCATTAAAGAGTGGTAGCATTATTCCCATCTTATGTGCAAATGTTTTTAGCTGAACACATAGAGCAACTAAAGACGAAACTCTGCCCACATTTGCCGTTTCAAAACATTAAGTGGGAGCAGCAGATAATACTCTAAAATCATCAGATATGCAGTTTATCAGCAAAAAAAAATTGGTTTGGCCTTTAGTTGCTCTTTAACAAACAACAATATGGTTCAGCGTTGAAGGATTTTCCGTTTGGAGATTTCTTTGAAAAATAGTGAGTATCCCAGAGAGGAACGTAGGCTCCTGCCCTGCAGCTGTCACAAATGCGTTACATTAAACATCACTGGTCATTTAGCCTTTGGGGTTTTGGCCCAGTTACCTGTGTGTAGTAGTTCTCCACCACCGAGGGGTACTGCTGATCCCCGTTTGTGGTGAGGGTGGGCTGGTATTGGGGCTGCACGACGCGGATGGCATTCAGCACTAGGTCCTGTTCATCTTGCCTGAACGCACACCGACTGAACAAATCATCCACAGAGAGTCCATCCTCCTCCATCTGGTTCAGGCACCTGGGTGACACAACACACACAACTAAAATCTAGTCCAGGAGCTCAACATAAAACTGCAATTTGTGAGTGAGTGCTCAAGGAATTCAGCCACAAGATTTTGCAATAGCTAAAACTGTGGCCCTACTTCTGTGGACCCACCACCTGCAGGAGGAGCCATAGGGGCTGGTGCAATGTGATTTGGGGAGCTCCAACAGCTGCCCCCACGACCCGGCAACGGACAAGTGGAAGAAAATGGATGGATGGATGGATGAATAAAACTGTGGCTTTATGCAATATGGATATTGCAATAACGGTAATCTGTCGACAGTCTTGTGCAGCACTAGTACTACCTATAATTAATTAAAGCAAGAAAAGCAATATATGCGATTGTAGGATAGAGCGACTAGGTTGGACAAATGTGTGTCGCATTCAGAACAGCCCATTAGAGAGACACTTTCATTTGCATCACAGATAAGAGCCACCGTCATGAGCACAAGACGAGAGGTCAAAATCATAAGACCTCTGACCCGTCTGATGGTATGGGATTTGACTCCTCTCACGTCTGATTAATTCAAAGAAAAAAGCCCTATGTTTTATATATTCATAGGCTTGGGATTGAACGGGTTGAATATCAAATTGTACAAAATAAGAGGCTTGTTTAAGGCACTCTAAAACTACAGCCTTAAATACGATATGGCATGATGAGAGACGCACATTAACGCATTCATGTGGACCGCTTTTTTCATTAGGCTTCAGTAATTATTTTCTAGCAAGCAATTTATTTCCGAATCAGGTTGCACAATGTCAGTAAAACTGGCCGAATAGAGTAACTATGTTGAATATCGCATTAACACAATACTTGCCTTTGGTCATTGCACAAAGATCAGTTCACACACTGGTATGTCAGTTGCAAAGCTGACACAGAAACTTGTATTCTTATACTTTTCATCAGGGTCAACACATAAACACAAGGGCTTCAACCATTGTACTTCTTCCCTGATATCTGAATGCAACACTGTTTGATCTAGAGTTCGGATTAGATTACTGAATTCAATCATTTTGCAAGTTTGAGCCTTACAGATTAAATTCAACATGAACAAGACATTGCAAAACCTTTGCTCGACTCCTTGTATTTTAGTATATGAGCAACCTTTTAGCTGACACATTTCAAACACTGGGGTCACACTGCTGCTGAAAAAAACAAAAATGGTGAAATCCCCATTTGTCATCAGACGCCTAACTTTACCTTGTTATGTTCTCCTTCTGAAGATAATTATAAATAATAGTGTGCAAATTATGCCTTGGTGGAAACCCTGGCTCAGCAGCTTCCTCGGGACTAGTTTAATCAGACACAAGCAGAGTTCTGCAACATCAAGTAGAATCAGTTTAGGAAATGGAGTCATAATGTATAATTGTAATTCAAGATGTGTAGGACTGAGTATATGGCAAGTATATTAATACATTGCTTCACAATGTAAAATGTATTACCAGTTAACACAAAAAAGACATGGCACATTTTTAACAAAATAATAGGAAAATCTCACTGTGGACAACAAAATGTTCTAAAATAAAATTCATTTAGTGACGGAAAAGTGAGTATGGCAAGCGTGTTATCTGATTAATTTACTTAAACAGAAGTGCTTTAAGAATTTTTCTTCATACTCAATTAGATTAACAAGAGTCTCCAAAATACACGACATCAAACAATTCTTGGCCTGGTGCAGTCCGACTCCCCGCTGTAGTCTATATACAGTAGAATAGAGCAAGAACTCTGTCTGGTCATACAAGCTACCCAATTCCCATTGCTGCAATCACATACAGGAAAAAGGAATATAACTCAAAGCTGTTCCTGTTGTTTATAAAGTCATGCACTGTATAATATAAAAATAAACATATTTTGTAATTCACAAAGTAAATACAGGCGTTCATAGTAGAGAGTGTCTAGTTTCCTTCACCCGGTCTTGGAGTCAAGTGTGATGCCTTGTGCAATTGGGGCTGAACTAAAAGAGGCTTGAACAAAGGGAGGATTAGTGTGGGTGCTGGCAGTGTGGTCCACATGAACAAAAAGGGCAAAGAGGTTGAATGATAGAGCATAATCAGCCTGGTGAGTGCTCAGCGGCACCCTAGGGAGCGCAGAGCTGTGGGAGAGGCAGCACTTACAAAGGCAAAACTTTGACGGATATATGCAGAGGGCTGAAAAGATTGAGAACAGAGTAGACTTTAATGTTTGATATGAGACAAGTGCAAGAGAAGACAGCAATATATTTAGAGTGCCACTGGAGAGAAGAGGTAAATGAGTAGGACTAGAGTCTGCCCATGTCATGAGAGCATACATTTACAGTAATCGATGAACCAACCAGAAGCTTCAACTGCCCAGGCCCTGCTATTGACTCACATTGCATTAGGTGAAATCCCCTATGTATGTTTGGATGTGTGATGTGATCCCTGGGGCTCATGGAGCTCACCAGCAACTAGTCGAGCCAACTGCAACTCTGGGAGTCTCCTGTAATCACTGGTGGGCACAGACGTGACAGAGGAGTGTAAGTCTGGAGCAAGGGCTGAACGAGTTTGACCAAAGACTAATTTGGTTGTTTGTCTTGATTTTTTGATTAGTATCGTAGTTGCATTTCAATATGCAATTTACTTATACAATCAAGAAATAGTTCACAGTGTACCGTTTAAACAAGGCCAGAATCATTAACATTTGAGAGAACACTCAGGTAAAGCAACAGTTAAACTAATAACACAAGTCACAAGTATTTCTTTTCAGAACTACTGTAGGGGTTTAGCAGGTTTTATAGCACATACGACCAAATATGGCAAGGCATACACAGGATGCTGGTTGCTTTTAGTGCTTCAAAAAAAGCAAAAATTACTATAGGGTGCTCTTGGAACAAACGAATCAAAGATGATCAAAATAAACTGCAGATCCAGGCACTCCAGTAAATATGTGCTGCACAAGGAGGTACTAAAGGCCTTTTGTTTTATGGGTAAGCAAACAGGTTGCGACCATTGCCAGTCTTCTTCAGGGCTTGTATTCTTGTATTTATGTGTATGGCTTGGCCATTAAGGCCTTTTAATTTGGCATGGTGTGATATTTTGTTGTTTACAAAAGACATATTACCCAAATAAGTTTGCCTTTGCAACTTGATAATTGCAACCGTACTAATTGCAAATTCCCAAGTGATTAATCTTGCGGCTTTATATGGAGGTACATCATACATCTGAGGACAGTTATTTGAAAAAAGTGCTTAATTACAAGACATGAGCAGAGCCATCTACAATCTGTAAAGTGTACAACGATTAATTGTGACCTTTGCTGATTTTGTCAAAAATAATGAAGGTCCACAAAGCGTTGACATGAATGCAGATTGAAATTGCCCACAGTAAATTAATGTAAACAAGTACAATCAGATTCTCAGCCCTTCCTCTGACAGGTCATACAGGATCATAGTTGCAAAATGGTGTTGTTACTAGGGATGTAACGATTCACTTTAGTCACGATTTGACACGTATTTCGATATGAAGGTCATGATTTTGATTTGATTGAACACAAGAATTCAGATAAAATATATATGTAATAATGTATTTTGCTAACAAGCACAAATACCTCAAAACAAAATTACACTCTCAGCTGCAGTGTGTCAAAATACATGAAATATTCAATAATTGTTACAGTACTACTTCCGATAGTAAAGTTGTGGTAAAATGTACTTTTACAAGTATATAGTTGAGTGCAAGCTGATATTCATAAACTTTTTGAATGGAGCGTTGGAGTGTTGAATTGAACGTTACCATGGGAATCCGGAGTGTTAGGGCAAACAGGAAAACACTATCCATTTTGACTAACATTAGGTATGAACATAAAGAGTAGAGAAAAGAGCCTCTGCCAGGTAACTATCGGTAAATACATCTAAACACACGGTCTGAATAATATCTTCAATATTTTGCATTCTAAAATCTGTAATTATTTTATTATTAAAGAATGTGCCTGGAATATCTGTGATTTAAAGGGACTAGATGCAAGTTGGTCATTTTTATACTCACTACTGCCATCTCAGGTCTAATGTGTAACTGCAGTTTCTATATCAAGCTCGTGCATGACGACACTTCGGACCCGAATTAACACCTTTTTGAGTGACGGTGCAGGATTTTAGAGGCAGTGAATAGGTGAATAGGTCTGGGCTCATTCTACACATTAGGACATTGGTGGAATATGTAGGGGGAGGAAAATACTTAATTTTAACATTTTTAAACTCCATATAGTCCCTTTAAACAATTTTGACATCACAATCCTGAACTCTATAAGAAAAATAAGAAAATAACACGTCTGCAAATAGCGCTACGGGTGTGTCGTCAGAACCACAATTCTGGAAAAATGGGTTGATTCCAGTAACATTTTTTAAATGTAAAATACTGGGGTTATTGTTCACATTAAATGCTACAGTATGTTAAGATGTAATGTAGTGACTCGGCAGCTAACTTTGTCCAGAAGTTTTTTTTATTGATTTTAACTAATTGTTAGTCAATAGACAAAGTTCACTAGTTCCACCTAAAATGGCGGATTTCTATGATTAGATGACAATCCTGTGTTTTTTATGCAAGTAAAGTTAGATACATTACTTGCATAAAAAACATTAATTGTGAGATTAGGGCTGGGCAATATATCAATATTTAAGATACATCGATATATTTTTAAATGAGATATGGAATTAGACCATATCGTATATATCGATATAGTTCAAATTCAGATAAACTATTAAGTTAACAAAAAGAAACAGGTAATCTCAAGTTGATGTTTAAAAAAGTTTATCTTAAACTGAGCAGAATAAGATTGACCTATTTTATTTTATAGGCTATTTTTATGATAATTTCTTTATTTAAATGTGCACCTTACGGAGCTTTGTTATACAGTGTTTATGTTTACATTTTATAGTGAGTTTTCAATTAAACTACTGTACTCGTATTTGACTTTGACTTGTTCATTTCACAGCTCTCACTTTGCGGAAAAAATATCGGGATAAATATCGTATATCGATATTCAACCTAAATATACCGGGATATGACTTTTGGTCCATATCGCCCAGCCCTATGTGAGATAGAAAATTCCGATTAAAATAAGAAAACGGCTACAACTAAAAAGACAATGACTTTGTCTTTATCTTCTTACTATTCAGTTTTAACGTTTATGACTATTGTATTCTGACAAAGTGAAATAATTTAGATTCTATACAACCATAAAGAGTAACTATTTAGTAACACACACTGACAATGGTTTGCATTTTTTCAAGCTAACAGAAGTTGCCACTACATACAAGGATGATAACAAGGATTGGAAATAGAAATGCCATGGAAAAAAAGTACAGTACAAACGAAGGCCAAGTGTGCCCTCTGGTGGTGAGCACATAACAGTACACGCATACATCATTACTTTCAAGTGAAACTATTGACTATAAATTAATGTTCTGTACATACCTAGTAATAATTTCTGGTAAGCAGTTTGTATTGCGCCCCATACACTCCAGCGCTGCACTGTAGGATCCAAGGTTTGGCTTTAGACCGGCCTCTTGCAGCAGAATAAATATGTGGCCAATTTGATCCAACTTTCCCTATTGGGAACAACGTAAAGAAAATTTAAAAAAACAACAAGTTGCATCACCATCACACACAGCTTGAGATTATAACAAAACAAAAATGCAAGTAGATGGGGGGGGATTCTGTAGGCGTATCTAGTAATTCATCATGACCAGGAGGGTGAAGATAAATTTAATTAATTTGATTGTTTTTGTGCATCAAAAAGGGTGACAGAGCTAAATTGTAAACTTTTAAGCTTTTACTTCTTTCTAAAAAACAATCTTGAGTTAAAGTCTGAAAAAGCATGCCCTTTAACTTGAAGCCTTCATAACACATACTGAAATGTTAACCTCACCTGTTTTGACCAAACTCTCATCATAATGTTATAGATGTCTGTGTTGAGATGTCTGCGCCTCATGCCTCTGTGATAATTAAGCAGGCAGCGGCGTGCGCGGTCAATGTCCCCACAAACACACAGGCCTCTAGGTACGAGTGGATGCAGGGCTGAATGTCTGATGTATGTGTCTCATTGTCCTGAACCGGCACTGCTGCTGTATTCAAGGAAGACCATTGGCTCAGTTGTTCATTTAGTCTTTTCTCCAGCTCCTCAGCCTCCTCCAGCGCCTTTAGCTCTTCCTCATTCCTAGTTAGGAGATTTTGTTTCCCGTTAGGAACCTTTTGTGATAATGCAGCAGTTCCAGCTGCAGTGGCGGAGGTTGAAGAAACAGCAGCACGAATTTCCTCCGACAGTTTTTCCCGACTTTTCTTTTTCTCGTTTATGGGTGCAGTCTTTTTAGCTGTGGAAGATATAATTTCATGTGATGTACCAGGTAGCATTTGGCTGCCTTTGCTTGCTTTAGATTCCTTAACTTTTGTCTGTATTTTCTGTAGATGTTGCTCTTTCTTAAGCTTGTTTTTCTTTTCCCGAGACGGTTTCTCCATGCATTTTGAAGAAGCGTTTGACTTGCTTGATTTAGGCACATCTTTTGCCTGAGGTTGACTTTTGGGACTTTTACCAGATAAAGTGCTTGCTGTTCTTGACGAAGGAGCCGAAACAAACTGAACCTTTGCATGTTGAACGTCTACAACATCAGATTGGAGCTGCTGGATTCTGGCTTCAAGTACTGAAGAAGAGATCACAAACAGGTTTAGGTTATGTAGCTGTGATGTCAATGTGCATCACATCATAGTAATAACTGTATTTGACGAGTATTTTATTGTAGGGTTGTGCATTTTTTTTTTTTTTTTTTATCAAATTGTGATTAAATTCATGCTCAAAGGCCTTTTTATCAATGGGCTTACTGCCAAAGCATTCCTTTGTAATTTAACCTAAAGTTTAAAAGTATATTTCATCCCAACAAAGTAGGCCGACTAACCAGGCCAAACTCTGCTTTGCTTCCAAGATGTGACAGGTTCAGCACTCACAGGGTGATATGTCTTTGTATGACCTCAAATGGCCATGAACACAGACATGACTAACCTTTAATAAATTGTTGTATAGAAGAAAGGAGTGGGACTTCATGATCTCTACATTTCACTTCTACTGATGTGACAGGTGGTACCATTGTAATGATGACAGCTTACCATCAACTAGAGACTGTTCCAACCGACGTTTCTTATCGTCATTGGTCTTGGGAATAAAAAATGACAGCTTTCTTCTTTGCAGGGTCAGATTACTTTCTGCACATAGAAATTGAACACACATTAAGCCAGTAGTAACCACGTGGACATGTGAACAGTTCCAGAAGAGGATGAAAGTAGCCTCATACTGACAGTAGGCTGCACGTGTCCCATACACAGAGGTTATAATATAATAGTGATGTATCCCCTTCAGCTCACCTGTTCGTGTCAAGGCACCGTTTCTTGTAGAGAAACACAGCGGGCAACAGCTCACGGGAGGGGTCCGGGCAGCACACTTTCAAAAAAAATGCGGCTATTATTCACACATTTGGTTAAGACACACACTCTGAGTAGTGACATGTTGACACCTTTTATAACCCTAATTATAATACATCCATGTTATAACCGCATTACTCTCCCCCCTGCATGTAGGACGCCATTTTGCTCCAGACCAGAGTAAGCACGTGGTGGACACGTCGTCGAAGATAAGGCGAGACGAGCAGATAGTCGAAAAGTCGATTATGTAGCCGAAAAGTCGATTTTAGACTTCGACGGCAGAGAGCATCAGGCCAAGATAAAGTCAAGTGAGTAGACTAACAGAATTATAGTGCAAATAAATTATGTTTAAAAAAAAAGGCAGGTAAATTATAATTATATTTAGCTACTAGCGTTTCACTTGTGTTTGTTGCTGTAAACTACAGTAATCTTACTTGTGTAACAAAGACATTTAACTCTGTTTATCTGGTTTCATTATATATATTTATTTTTGCTTGCGCTTGCTTTTGCATGTTTGTTATTTTAACCTACAGATGGCACTCTCACTATGACCAATGAAGAAGTGGAGATCAAACTTCAAGCAGGTAAAGAATAGTGCATTTTCTATTGGCTGGGTTCTTGAGTAATGAAAAAACAGGCTAGCTGTTGCATTATAGGCTCTTGGGAGCAGATGCAGTTTCAATTTTTATAGTTATGGCGCTATTGTGGTTAGAATAGTGAAGTAAGGTATAAGGATACTATAACAGTTCATTTTGAGGGAGCAATTCTTTAACTTTTACAGAGATGCGCAACCTCTCATCGAACTAGGATGAGTATGAGAAAACAAGAAGCACAGAGAGTAAAACAGAAAAAAATGTAGGGGGGAAATTTGCCAAGGAAGGACTTCCCTCTGACCAACTCCTTTGCAGCTCCCTGAATCTGATTAGCCCTACGATTCACCCCGGCAGTGTTTGAAGTTCAAAGATCATACAGTTGAAAATCAAGTGTGACTCTGCTGCTCTGAGCCAGGAGTTATACTAAATTTATCTTATTCATATCCTGTATACTTTCTGACCCCCAGCGGCCCCCCTCCCCGTGTCATCCATAAAGCATTCTGAAACACTTTAGCAGCCCTTTGTGTCTCGGCAGGCTGGAGGTTAACACAAGCACTACTTGACAGAGAGGCCGGGAGAGCGAGGGAGGGCTGGTGGGCGCACGGGGAAATGAGGTCCAGGCAGTACATCTTTTCTCACTGGAGGCAGAGGCTGGAGCTCAGCGGTAGGTGTCTGCTGCTGAGCTGTAGGTGAGGATCAGGAGGTGTTTGTTGCCACGGTTCACGAGCAGGGCCCCTCCACGCTGCCGTTTGATGTGGTCGGCCCCTGTCGGCGGCTGGCTCTTAGCGCTGGTGTGACAGTCATTGCCGGGTGAGTGACTGTCAATGCCTTGCCGCACAAAAGAGACGAAGACAGGCATTCATGGGGCCTGATAATGGCCAGGCCACGACAAGGCTGCCATTCTCATACACTTTGATCATGCGGATTCTTTTGCACACCTTTGTAGAGGACTCCCTATTTGTTTAACAGATGGAGAGGGCCGCTTTCAAATGGCTTCACCTGGCAAGGATACTTGATGGAGATACTTTTCAGTGAAATGCTTGGTAAATGCCTTTCACAAGGGGCTTAACATCACTTATACATAGGTCATTTGTGGCCAATTCCATGAAGCACAAACGTTTACCCCTCATATATGGTTGTTAAGAACTTAAAGAGGATAGGAGATATACTGTGGCTGTTGGATAGCACAGGGGCCTGCAACCTTTTGGATCCAAGGTGTATTTTTCTGGAGAATATTAAATTTTTATCCGTGATGAGCTGTGATCAAGTAGTTCTAAACTTAGGCTAAATCAAGTCTAAACGAAGGTCAAATCCAGTTTAGAACAGGGCTAAAGAATGTTGGCCTGGATTGAATCAGGACTTTACTATGAATTTATACTGCTTTTACAAATTAGCCAAAGAGCAACAAGGCCAGTTCTACAGTATCCTGTATAGCTCCAAAATCATAGGCCATTTAATTCATATAAAATTGAATTTGCATCAGGTTTAGGCTGGCTCACTAACCGATGTGTTAAAGTTGTTACTCAAGTCTCTCCATTTATCCAGGCTTTGGACTGGCACAAAGGAGAGACTGGCTTTTGACACATTTGCCGACTGAATTAAAGAAGTGTACATCATTCGAAGTAAGCAATACCGCTGAATGACTCCACACAAATACTTAAGTCTATTAGTGCTAATTACACCAGCGCAGACATCAGAGACTACAGACTAATGCACAGGCCTTTCCTGGACTTCTGTGACTCACTGAGCTTCCCACACATTTTTAAGATGGCTTCAATTAGTGACTCATTTTATTTACAAGCATATCCCAGCAGCATAATGCTTTCAATTTACCAATATCCAGTTATGATACACTTGACATTTGAATATGGCTACTGTACTTTCTCCAGTCAACACAGAACCACTTCAGAAATACGTCTCTTTTAATACTGCACTGATTGTATTTCCTGACAAACTGCACATTGGTTCTTGTGGGCATGAAGGTCAACACCCAAAATGTGGATTCATATTATGAATATGGTTGCTTGTGTTTATTGAAATAGTTCTTCAGAGCTGCATTAAGGTTACAGCCCATCTAAATGTACACAGTAATATACAATTTATCTAGTGACAGAGCCTAGACAATTGGCTAGAGTTGAATTGGGAAAAGCATCTGGGGAAAATCCCACATCAATCTTCAAATTCAGAAGCCACAATACAAGTATAAAATTTGCAAACTCAGATTTCTATTCATTTATTGTCTTGTAAAGAATAAGTCAATAGTTTAGATGCAAATCCCCAGCCTTTAAATTCGTTTCCTTTCGGGCTCTTTTATTTGACATCATATCAGCAAACTATTCAATGGCGTGGCTCAGACAAGCCAAAAAGCTTTGCAGAAAAAGGAAGTAAAAGATAGAAAGATATAATGGCGAGTAAGCAGAAACACAATTAATAAAAGGCAGCCATTAGCTGGGAATAGTGGATGCTAAGAGGAAGATCAGGTTTCAACTCTTTTGAAGACTTTGATGATTCAAAACAGGCCTCATTATAGCGATATTATCTCTATTCATACACTTACAGAGCTCTTGGATACCTGCTGGGAAAGATTAGGTTCCTACACTGGAGAGCATCCTTGTTGGACACTGTGGCCCATAGCTGCGGGCACACCTACCTAACCTCAAAAGTGTATAAAAGAAAGCTGTGTATCTGAAAACAACAAGAAGAAGACATGGCACTTAGGTCAGAGCCCAAATATTTGAACAGCACCACAAAGTAATCTGCTGCTGCATCTGATACGTCTTCAGGCCGGATTTCTCCTCGTCTTAACCTCGAGCACACTCGAGCACACTAAACATCTTGAATAAGTTTGGCTGATTTAGGGGCAGGTATTGAAAGAGAGAATACGGAATAGAGAAACATTTTTATAGACATTATATTTTTGGACGAGTACAGCAGTGTAAATTCTCAACCATTTATGTAGTGAATTCAATCTTGTAAGATTAAAACAAGACAACTGGCCAACGTTTCACTCACCATCCACAAATGAGTCTCATTGCAGCTAACTTGTAAATACAACAATACTCAAAATTTCACTTTGCTGTCCGGCCTAGTGGTCTTTCCTAACATTTCTGCAAGTCTAGATTAAAGGAAGGTGTAATAATACCTAATAATATCTTAGGAGCACTTTGACTTTACTGCGCGGATGTCGAAGTGCTCCTTAGGTGTTATTACGCCTTACAATATAGTACCCCTTTTTATCCGCTTAGAAAATCGACATGTTTAATTTTGTGTGACTATACTTGGATTGTGTAACTACTCACATAATCGTATTTAAATAGGGGAAACGTGGAAGAGCTTGTTCGTTTCTAACTGCACCCCCGTTTGGCCCCATAGAGGAGAGGAGGAGAGGCTAAATGCTAACAACATGTTCGGTGTTTTTGCGTGACTGAGCGCACGTGTAAAGACCAGACAGGTACGCGTGAAATCGTCTAAGCTCAAGTAAGAACATATCTCAGTATGCAAAAACGGTGGCCTATTCCTTTTTACAGGAAAGCAGAGGGAGAGATTGGTAATAACATGCATCAGAACTGAGGTGAGTGAGTCAATGTGCCCTTTTTCTTAAATCTGGAGTGCTGATCTTCTTTCACTTTCATGATTGTACCAAAATCTTACTTTAAAATGTAAATAAAACTACAAAGCGATTAAAAACAAGCCAGTGAGTCAGAAGGTGAACTGATTTTCGTGGTAGAGTGACAAACAGGCTGCGTCTCTGGGGGTATTTAACAAGCTCGAGAGTGTTAACTCAACTGTGCCCCACTTTGAGTTAGTAGCTCCCCAAACACCTTTGGCTTAGCTGGTGGCCTAAGGGTCAGAGACACACCATGGAAAGAATCACTTTGAAAAGCTCAAATTAAAACAGCGATGCCCCCACTTTACTGATTTGTTTCTGTTCTTGTCACATGAATAACAATGCGTCATTATTTCATTCTGAATTATCCCGCATCAGTAGCCCGACTTGATAAGACGTGGTTGTTCTTTGATGCCTCTTAAACAGCTTCATTACACAGCTTGTAAAAAACAGACAAGAGTGTTGGAAGTCACTAAAAAAGGTGTTCTTCATTTCCGCCCCGGCTCCCTTCAAATGAAAGAGTCAAGATCAGAGGGGGTGTTCCTCTGAAATATTAGCACAGGTGATCAGAAAGCCTGTCCAGCCAGCCCCATCTGGACTAACTCTACTGACACTTGTGCAACCCGTAGACGGCTTTTCCCACCTCTTGATTTGCCCCACGGGCTAAGTGAGAGGTGTGAGAAAATGATGGGCAGTAATCAAGCTTATACTGTATGACCTGCGTTTGCATATCAGTGTGGAAAAAAGGAGCAAGGTGTAATTGGCTCCATAAAACCAGGAGGAGTAGGAATAAAAAACTTGTAACCGTTTTAGACTCTGGGGCAGAAGGATTTTGGAAAATATTTAATTGCGATTTTTCTGACTGATATTATAATTGTGGTTAGATTCGAGATTTTTAAATTTATTCTTTAATCGAGATTCTGTCTCAAGTTAAGTGCCCATTTTAAAAACTGTAGCATTAACATGTGAGAGAAAACTGAAAAAAATATATAGATAAGATATGTTTGGCTGAAATATGTTGACATCTTAAACAAAACATTTTTATTACAAAAACCTTTTTGGCCTCTTATTGCCTGTATTTAATTTATTTTTCTCGTCAGTTTAATAAAATTGCATACATGCATAATTTGACGTTTCAGTATAGTATGTGTCTTAATTGTTTACTATAGAGGGCCTCAACAGTTCCCTCTATTAATGGTAAGCGCTGAAGTCTTATGCTTTTAGAATATGTTTGCAAGTCAAAATCACATAGCAAGATGACATGGTGCATATTGTGATTTTGCAATTGAAATGGCAATTATGCTTTGGTTTTGATTTTGATTCATTTGTGATCAATTGTGCAACCCTCATCTTTGATGGCCCCACCTCCTCGCCCCGCTCCACGCAGCCTCCCAGATGCAGGTCCTGCCCAGGATAAAATGCAGGACAGCTCCGGTGGTGCTCCCACAGAGAACAGACAGAGTGACTGACTGCACTTGCTGCTTCACTGCCCCATGTTCACTGACTCTCACTCCCTCCCAGACGCACTCTCTCTCTTTCTCCCTATCATTCACTCGCACACACACACAGCCAGACACCCGCCCTCATTCAACTCCTTCTCAGCTCCGGGTCAGTAGCTCTCGTCTGCCGGCACCTTATTCCACTCCAGCTGGAAGGGACCAAGCATTGCAAGGTGCATACTCTGGAGCATCCACACCAACAGAAGCTGAGTTGTACATTTTAATAGATTCTTGGAATTCATCTGGAAAAAAGAAGGCTTGAGGCTAAGGAGGACTAAAAGCAACTTTTTGGGAACTTTTAGAAGTGAAAGGATGTAGAAAAAGCCAAGAGGAAGATGAAGCGGGGACACATTTTGGCAAATGTGTAGGAAGGCATTGTTATCTTTGTAAACCTCAGAGACCTCCAAAGGACCGGCTTCAGTTTTTCTGGACCATATACTGATTATCCCTCACACAGGGCATCTCGAGGACATCAGCATGCCTGCAGCCACAGGGGGCACTTTGGGAGTCTGACCCACCATGTGCAGATGGACGGCATCCGCAGCCCACTTCTGTCCTGAACCTGGCCTTGGCGCCCCCTTCAGTGGGCAGCTCATCCCCCTGCCCAGTGCGGCCTCCCTTTGCCTGGCATGCCTCACCCTACTCATGGTCACTGCTGGCACTGCCACAGGGGCCTGTCCTCCCGGGGTTCACCATGAGTCCGTCCAGGGGCTCGCAACTGCAATCAACTGTTCATGGACTTTGGAGAGGCACACTCGGAGCTACAATCATCTGGAGGGAGATGTCCGACTGCGGAGGCTTTACTCTGCCAACAAGTTCTTCCTTTGCATTGACAAAACGGGCAAGGTGGATGGTACCCGGCGGAAAAACTATGCTGACAGTAAGTTGTGTTTGTTGCCAAGTGACTCTTTTATGGGACTTTCTTATCTGTCCACTTTATAGGCGTGAATGGGGTATCCTGAGTTTTTATTACAACCTAGCTATTTGTGTTGTGTTTTGAAGCATGCAGGACACGTTGCTAGGAAGGAAGGGAATACCCTAGGGTGGACTAGAGTCCTCATGAGGGCAACTTACACAGTTAACTATGGTGCTGACCTGAGGAAAGACATTGAGCATCAGTTGGCACTTGGCAGATCAAAGTATTTGAGAGACTATGAAAGAAAACAACTGCTGGAGGTTTTCCTGAAGATTAAATTGTCAAACTCAGAAGTACGTCTTAATTAAGTATTTGATGACAATACGTTAAACAAATTAGACACTTGTTATTGATGGCAGACACCAGAGATGTCCGCTCAGCTGCATCTACTATATAGAGATGTATCTATTTGTAGTCATTTGTGTAACTGTCTGGTGACATCATGACATTTGAAATGACCTTTTCTGGCCCATTTCTTTATGCCACTTTATCAGTAATAAAACATAGTTTATTGATATTCATCAGTGTAATGACATGTACCCACAGTCTACACTATCTCCTGCAGTGACACATGAGATGAGGTTGCTCTAAGAGCAGCCGAGCCTATTTGCTATGTCTATCAGGGGTGTCTCTCTGTTAAATGAGCTGGCTGTGGTCAAGCACTGACCTCCCTCTCCATTACTCACTGACTGAGTGGATGGCCCATAGAAACGGTTATGCCCTCGAGTGTAATATTTATGTATCTTTGGTTGTTAATGCCTTTTTATGAAAGCGTGTGACTCAGAGTTTTCCATGTAGCTGCAGAGGCAGCTGCTGCATCCAGCGGAGGCCACTCTCCTCCTGCCACTGTTTCACGCTGTGTGACATTTCTTCACTATTTGGGGTTAGCCACTTGGCAGAGTCTGTAAAACCACACACTTCGGTAGAAAATGCAGTTATAAAATATTGCGTTGTTTGACATTAGTAATTGCTCAACATTTTACTTTTTATGTTACCCACCATTATAAAATATTACCTTCATAAAATCTGAAAACGAGAGCTTTACCTAAAAATCTTCCCACAGATGTTTGACAACTTCTGGCCAAATAAATTGGAACGCATCGTCATGGATGCTCTGAACAAAATCTTTATTATGCCATTTGTATTTGGTTATTGCTGTGTGGCTGCAGAGACTGTGAAAAGGTGCAGTCCTCATCACTGTAATGTCCTCATCCACTTGAGCCATCATCCTCTCATTTCCTTTGGTGGAAAGAACGATTCTTTCAGCACTCACACAGCGAGGGTGTGTACCTGCTCAGGCCTGGCACCCTCATTGGCCGGAGAGCATTTGCCTTAAATTGAACTAAGTGGAACATGTGGCCGCTTTGTGTTACTCATCACAATTGCTCAGATTGAGTTTGATTGGCGTTTCTACTGAGTTTCTCCAAAGTCACAACAGCTTTTAATCACTTAAAGCTTCCTGACCCGGAGCATTTCTGGACACTGATACTTTAGCCATGCGATCGATTAGAGTGAGAGGACAAGTGAGTTCTGCATATTTAATGGAAGTGACACAGATACAAGAGTGCACCATCAGCAAGACAAAAAAGAGGATGCATTCTCATTTAAAGAATTTGCTCAACCATGATAATTCAGTTTTATATGTAACTGAACTTAGTCTTTTTGCTTTATTTGAAGAAACATGTTAACATAGTTTATAAAGCCCTTGCAGTGAAGTCTAAAGTGCTCACTCTCTTGAATGAAAATGTGTCATTTCCATAAGTACATCCTGTAATATGATACAATTATAGGCACTGCTATAGGTTGCTGGTTTGACCTGATGTGTCACAGTCACAGATACCACTCTCGGCGCATATTATGAGCCGAGAGTGGTTCTTGGCCGCAGTCAGGCCGTCTCTCCTCTGCCCTCTGCGTCCCCCTTCCACTCTTGTCCACAAACTGCCTCGACAGCTCCATCTGCTACACCCTGCTCCGCTCCTCACCTCCACCCCGCTCATTTTTTCCACCTCCCCGTTCAGGTGCAAAAACAGTTGGTATTAGTCAACACACTTGTTGCTAATTGAGGCTGGAAAATATTGTATCAATCCCAATGGAGTAGTGGCATGGAGCAGCTGAAGGACGAGGGACTTGGTCAGAGAGACAGTTGACTGAAAAGTAGATAGTAGAAGAAGAAGAAAAAGTAGAAAGTGCCACAAAACACACGGCAAACAAGTGGCTCCATAGAGTGGTCAGGCCTGGAGTAAAAGATAGCGCTGCACAATTAACCCCATCAAATTGGAATCACAACGAGTGAATCGCAAAGGCGGCAACTTTACATACAATTGAAATTCCAACATATGTATTAGTTCAGAAGTTCATAAATCAGTCTTTTCTCAATTGTTAATACCTGGGCGTGTACTGAATAAACACTGCAACCTGTATCTTGATTTTAAAACCTAAACATCTAATCACAATGCTTGTGCTAAAATAGCTTTTTCTCCCCCTGAAAATTATGCAGAATAGTTTTGTAAAAGTAAATTCACATTATGTTCTCATCTTACCTCATTATGTTCAAATCAGTAAACGTCAAATGAATGAATAGGACCTAAATATAGTTTCAACCAGTACCAATAAAGGCTGATGAAGGCCAAATCCACAAACAAAAAATGTCAGGAAGGGACAAAGAAGGGTACTTTGAGGGGTCTAAAAAGACGGCATGTTTTTCTATACCTCTGTTAGAGCATAAAATGATCTAGGGGAAAAACACACCCAATGTTTAGAAAAGCTCCAGAGGCAGGTACGCATCATATCCTGTCCCGGGTCATCGGTCATAGGCTGCTAATTAGACTGCTCTACAACAGCTGTGTGGGATGCCCCGCCTAGTGCCCAATATGTGGCCGCAAACACCAAATAATTCAACACAGTACAATAAGTGTGGGGCAGGCTTTTCAGCTTGAGTTTATGGAAGACTATAAAGCAGGTACAGCTTCTTCACAGTTTGTCCTTAATCCAAATTCTTTTCTGTGGCTGTATAGTATTTTAATAGATGCTTGGCTTATTTTTAAAGTATACACGTTTGAAAGGGTGTGTGGCTAAAGGCATTACACCCGTGTGCACTGGGCTCCAGGTTGTGACAGCCAATTCACCCTGAGGAAATAAGGTCACCTGCCATGAGGCTGGCTTTACATCTTACAGGGCCAGGGCGTGTTGTGTTTACCAACTTTCCCTCAGAGTGCAACATCTCAGTTTGAAGAGAACCTTCCCCGGTTTATTTCATTTGGATGGAGTTTGTGGGAAGAAAAATCTTCCACTAGTGAAATATGATGTGAAAATCATTAAAACATGTTTTAAAAGTGGAAAAGTGGAAACTGTCACTCATCAATTGGAGACTGACGTGAAGAGAGAAGGTCTAACATTTGCGAATGTGATTGTGACTTATTATAAATCAAGGAAAGCGTTAATAACATGCCATAAACACAAAGTCAGTGAGTTTGTTGCTAATTCTTTAAGCGCCACTGTGCAAAATTTTACCTCATAAATATATTTGAAATGCAAGCATTTATTTTATGATAGATATTTCATCATTGAAAAATACCTAGTGCGTTTGCTGTGAGCGGCTCACTCCTAAGACATGACCGTAACTTTACCGGGAGTGGATACGTCTCCTGCTTGTCTTCATGGAGATGTTGAACAAAGGCAGCAGAGCGTGAACGCTTGTTTAGAGCAGTGTTGTTCAACCTTTTTGAGCCAAGGCACATTTTTTTCATTGAAAAAATCACGAGGCACACCACCAGCAGAAAATGATAAAAAATGTAACTCTGTAGCCTATATTCACAATATAAAGTCGTTCTCATCAAAGTGTCTTGAATAGGAACACCGTATAGTCTCGCTAGCTACAATGCCACCTGTCGCATCCATGCATCACTAATTCTCTTGTCTGCGGCCACTTACTGATATGGAAGAGTATTACATAATCATGCCGATCACTAGACAGCACAGACACTCATCAACAGCACATAATAATTCATTTGTTTTCAAAAAATGTTTTTTAGACCAACTAGGTGAATTTGGATAATTTCCCAAGGCACACCAGACAATATCTCACAGCACACTAGTGTGCCACTGCAGAGTGGTTGAAAAACACTGGTTTAGAGTCTGTGGTCTAAATCAATAAGTGAATATGTTATTATTGTGGAGTATTATTGTTTGTTGCACAGTGGTTAAGGTTAAGGTGTACTTTATTGTCTCCGTAGGGAAATTATCAATCGCACCTCACAGCAAGGAGGTTGCCTGTTTGACGCATGGCAGTGTGGAGTTTGCATATTCTTTGCGTGAGTTTACCAAACCACTTGAATATGTACAAATCAGTTTCCCTCTGGGGCCAGGACTCCTCCAAACACGGAATTCTGAAATCTCAGTGGGACTTTCCTGGTCACTTGAAATACATTTATTTTATTTTATTTTTTGCATCTGTGGACATTTGTAGTTTTGTATTTATTTTTTAATTTTTTTGAGTAAAGAAATGCTGTCCTGATTGTCAGTGCATTTTAAGTTTACTTTAACTTAACTTAGCTCAACATTTGCCATGATTTTATTTACCCACTTTTTCTATGCTCTCCCGAAGGCAAGGTTTTATCAGAAGATAAAACATAAACATTGGCGTTCACTTAATTTAACTTGAAAGCCAGTAGTGAGACTTACTGTAAATAATTAAGTACGTAGATTTTTGCCTTACAAAGAATTTCGGTCAAATTGTCGGCAATGGCTTTCGCAGCTGAGTGCACAAACATTACACGGTGTCTGTTCAGTGTGATTTTATAGGTGGTAGTTGGAGGGTCTCTTTGGGCCATACCACGTCCCGATGATGACTCAGTGTTACTCCTGGGACAGCTCAAACGTGGCTGACAGGACGAACAGAGCCCGGGGAGGGACGCACCTGGACAGAGCGGGTTGTGTCTGTGGAGAGAGGGGAGAATGCACATGTTAATGAGGCTGCAGAAGGACTGGGGCGTGCTCTGCTCAGTATTGAGGTGGAAATTAAAGGCTGGAGAAGGGCTGGAGTGGTTCCCGTTGCTCATTAGTCATTATGCAAGGTTTGCTCTGGGTCGTCTCAACTTAGATCAGGGGTTTCTGGTTATTTCGGATGGCAGCGAATGGGTAATATCAAATGAAACCTGTATGTATTCTCCAACTATAAACTACCATGCTCACAATATAACCTGTAAAAGGCAATCCAGCATTGACTGTGCCCATAGCAACTGATTGTCCTGGGATTACAGCCTAAGAGTTCCTAAGAGTCTTGGTGCCACTTTGATTAGTAATTGCAATGTCCGATATCAGGCTTTAGCATCATGAATGTTTAAGCAAATGTGGCTATTAGCTGTAGCTACCTGGCTCCGACTGATTTGCAGCATCCAGCTTGGACTTTACTGGGTTCATAAGCAGGTTTGTAGAGGGCCGGAGGCTGCCTTTGGCTCCAGCTGTCCTCTGTCCTCTCCATCTCACAGTTCTGCACATCCTGTGGGTGTGAAGGCAAGACAAAGGCCCCGAGCTCCCAGTGCCAGTAACCAGTCTCACATCCTAAAGCCACTCAGAAGGGATGCTCAGATAGTTAGGCTTGTGTGTGGGGGGTAGGCTATTTACTAGATACAATATTTAAAATAGTACCATGTGAAAGCAAGTGTTCATGTGAAAGAGTGACCAATTTACAACATTTGAGATCTTTCAGCAAGTGATTGCAAAGCCAACCCGACTGCACTCCACCTGAGGCCTTTCCGTTCCTTATTTAAGATGGAGCAAGATAAATGGTGAATTTCCTTCATGAATTGTTTCTCAGTTTGGTAGAAAAACTAGCTTTATTCAGTTTGTCCAACAAAACCAGATCATGCTACTTTTGTTCTTATAGCCAGACAAAGGTCTGACTATAAGAACAATTGTAGCATCATTCTTAGAAGACCTAATTGGACTAAAGCCAGATCATGCTTTAACATTTTGCTAATTTAAAAGAGATTAGTGCTCTAATTTTGTGGTTTGTAAAGGTGTTTATTGAGTATCACTAGTATATCCCTTGGGAATCGGCCATCACTCAGCTAAGCGGGTTATATGCCACTTCCTCACCTGAAGTAATCCACACACTGACTTTATCACCCAACACAGCGCGGAAAGATAAGCAAAAGGCATTAATGGCTTTGTATTGAGCCATTCACCATCACCACACACGCATCCTAAACTGAGCCAGACACCATGCCCTGAAAGGTGCGCAGCCACTGGCCCATGAATAAGTTACTGAAAGAGAAACCCTGGTGTCAACTCAAGAGATGGAAAAAAGTGTGATCCAAGCATCTCGAAAGCATCTCCGGCCGTGTGTGTGCAGAGGTGCACAGTCCTGATCCTCCTACGAAAGGGAAGAAATAACAGCAGGAATGTGATGTTGCCCTAAAGACACTTTGTTTTTCCTTTTTAACATTTGGTCCAGAATACAACGCAAGCAATATCAGGCACTTCAATCTTTTTGGGGGAATTGAGTAATAGATTAAATAACAATGTGTGTGTCTCATTATTAGAGGCCTTAATGACACTCAATATGACTTCCAATAAAAGCAATTTAATGTCAAATTTTAAATAAAAACAAAATGAGCAAAAAAAATAGAATGAAACCATATCAAATTACGTAGTGTTACAAGCTGTTCCATGCCTAGATTTGAAAAGGACAAAGTCAGTGATGGTGCAAAAGACATGTTTTCATGGTTAAAAATCACAGCTTTATCGCTAATGCAGTATGTGCGAGGGTTTTACAAAAAGAGAGAGAGAAGTGTCAAGATGGAAAAGAGATAAAACAAAATGTCCCCATAAAATTGTGACCACAAAATTGAACTCACGATAATGGCAGAATAGTAATTGTGCGAGAGTTATTTGTACTTTTGACACAAGTACAACAAATGGGAAAATAAATGCAGGTACGTGATCTGTGAATACCAACAGGCTGAGACCAGACTATCTTTCTGTAATTGTATTAAGTGGAGGCTTTGACCTGAGAATAGTTTTTTAAATACAGTACATGAGCGCATTTGAAATGCATGTGCCTTTGTATATCCCACTGCCATTGTGGAGCGAGAGGACTCTAAACCGAAAAAGATGTGCGTGTCCTTCTCTAATGGATAACATGAACCAGACCAGACTGAGCTCTGGCCTGTGCAGCAGGCCTGCTGTGTGTGTGTGTTAGCATTAGCAGGCACAATGAACATCTGAAGACATGCTTCTGATTATCACTCAGAGGGTGGCACAATGTGTGAGTAGACAATTCAGACCATGGCCACTTGAAACATTTAACCATTTGAATATATTGTAATGTGACTGAGATGTCATACAGGCTTTATTATTATTGATTTACAGCATTGATGCATTTGCAGGATCCACTTACAGTGAGGAAAATAAGTATTTGAACACCCTGCTATTTTGCAAGTTCTCCCACTTAGAAATCATGGAGGGGTCTGAAATTGTCATCGTAGGTGCATGTCCACTGTGAGAGACATAATCTAAAAAAAAAAATCCAGAAATCACAATGTATGATTTTTTAACTATTTATTTGTATGATACAGCTGCAAATAAGTATTTGAACACCTGAGAAAATCAATGTTAATATTTGGTACAGTAGCCTTTGTTTGCAATTACAGAGGTCAAACGTTTCCTGTAGTTTTTCACCAGGTTTGCACACACTGCAGGAGGGATTTTGGCCCACTCCTCCACACAGATCTTCTCTAGATCAGTCAGGTTTCTGGGCTGTCGCTGAGAAACACGGAGTTTGAGCTCCCTCCAAAGATTCTCTATTGGGTTTAGGTCTGGAGACTGGCTAGGCCACGCCAGAACCTTGATATGCTTCTTACAGAGCCACTCCTTGGTTATCCTGGCTGTGTGCTTCGGGTCATTGTCATGTTGGAAGACCCAGCCTCGACCCATCTTCAATGCTCTAACTGAGGGAAGGAGGTTGTTCCCAAAATCTCGCAATACATGGCCCCGGTCATCCTCTCCTTAATACAGTGCAGTCGCCCTGTCCCATGTGCAGAAAAACACCCCCAAAGCATGATGCTACCACCCCCATGCTTCACAGTAGGGATGGTGTTCTTGGGATGGTACTCATCATTCTTCTTCCTCCAAACACGTTTAGTGGAATTATGACCAAAACATTCCATTTTGGTCTCATCTGACCACATGACTTTCTCCCATGACTCCTCTGGATCATCCAAATGGTCATTGGCAAACTTAAGACGGGCCTTGACATGTGCTGGTTTAAGCAGGGGAACCTTCCGTGCCATGCATGATTTCAAACCATGACGTCTTAGTGTATTACCAACAGTAACCTTGGAAACGGTGGTCCCAGCTCTTTTCAGGTCATTGCCCAGCTCCCCCCGTGTAGTTCTGGGCTGATTTCTCACCTTTCTTAGGATCATTGAGACCCCACGAGGTGAGATCTTGCATGGAGCCCCAGTCCGAGGGAGATTGACAGTCATGTTTAGCTTCTTCCATTTTCTAATGATTGCTCCAACAGTGGACCTTTTTTCACCAAGCTGCTTGGCAATTTCCCCGTAGCCCTTTCCAACCTTGTGGATGTGTACAATTTTGTCTCTAGTGTCTTTGGACAGCTCTTTGGTCTTGGCCATGTTAGTAGTTGGATTCTTACTGATTGTATGGGGTGGACAGGTGTCTTTATGCAGCTAAAGACCTCAAACAGGTGCATCTAAATGTAGGATAATAAATGGAGTGGAGGTGGACATTTTAAAGGCAGACTAACAGGTCTTTGAGGGTCAGAATTCTAGCTGATAGACAGGTGTTCAAATACGTATTTGCAGCTGTATCATACAAATAAATAGTTAAAAAATCATACATTGTGATTTCTGGATTTTTTTTTTTAGATTATGTCTCTCACAGTGGACATGCACCTACGATGACAATTTCAGACCCGTCCATGATTTCTAAGTGGGAGAACTTGCAAAATAGCAGGGTGTTCAAATACTTATTTTCCTCACTGTATATATGGCTTTGAACTCTGGAGAGAGTTAGGGAAATAATGTTTTTTGCAGAGTGGAAGCTTGCTACATTTAAGCAGTGAACACATAATAGTGACTTATTAGGTGCACTTGTTATTACTGTGCCATTGTAACTTTGGGTAGGAATTTTTACTACATGTCAGATGTATTAAAAATTCCATAAAAGTTCCATAAAAGTGGTAATGCTTTTAAAGTTTACTACAGCGTTTCCCCCCTCTTCCTCTGCTCCTCTGCAATAGATAGATAGCATTGGGGTGAGAGCCTTTTGACCAGTGGTGACAGCTCTGACAGGGGCTGCTTCTGTCTCCTCCTATGTGCCTATGTCATTTTTAATAATGTACAGTAAATATGGGACCGGTGCAGGCACAATATTTAGTGTCCAGCTGCGCACTGTTTGGAACCTCACTGCAATCGAACTGTGCACACTTGTAGTAACATTTTTGTATCGCTGGCTAAAGGGAAATGCAAAGAATAAAGTCTGAACTCATTGTTGTGAGCAACAACATGGCAAATTATTATTTATTCAAGGTTTTTGGGTTTACTTTCTGTTGGAGCAGAGCATCAGACAGTTTGGTGGCACAGAATGGCCTCCATGTGTAGCCACCTTTTTTAAGACCAGGAAACTGCAGCAGTCATGAGTCATTGGTGGTCTGACCTGATGGTAACTGTCTGTGAAGCTTTTTGAAGCTCGTTGTTTGCTTGTTACTGATGTGATGCATGATTTTGAGGCTCTCTGTACTACCTGCATGATTAAAGAAGAGACCTCCTGTTGGATAGATTGCAGCTCATCAGCTCCACATAGACACATGTTGACAGAAAGGACGCATGCTGGGGGCTTCGTTAACCTCTTTCACCTCTGCTACCTCAACACACAAGACCACCTCCCTGCCACGGAACCTCCGCATCAGGTTCTCCTTTAGTGTTGCCCCAACACACTTGTAAATCTGGGATTTGATCAGAGGAGGTCTGTTCCCCCTGCATGAGAGTCAGGGAGGTCCCTAATGAGCAGAATGATGTCCAATTACCGACAATCAGAGAAGACGGAAGTTCAGGTTCAGGATTAAACACAGACAGGTTGAAAAATCGCTGTTTGATGTTGAATGAGATGGTCTTTAGAAGGAAGTTATTTCACTTTGCAACCAGTTTTTTGGGAATTTTTTATTTAAATGTCCCTCCACTCATGTTGGTCTCATGTCCAAGTCCATGTGTGGGGATTGGGTCAGTCCGTCTGGGGACATATCAGACGGACTATCTGTCCTGTGAAGGGATGGCGGTAATTGGTCACATTTGACCCCCGGCCTCACGGACTGTGGGAACGCAGGCATTATCTGCAGCGGTAATTGGCTAATGAAACACTTCCGCAGCTCCTCCACTAGATTGTCATCCACTGTCGGAATAGGGCGAGTGTGGCAGTCACAAGTGGCCCCTGGGCATGTGTGTGCCAGGGAGCGTATGAGTGTGTCCAGAGAAAATGGCAGGATGCGGAACTCCCTGTGGCCATCTCCCGTCCTTATCAGCAGGTTCAATCTCACACTGGCAGCATACCGATACCCTGACAAAATACACGGCACTGTGCTCTGAATTACAGATCACAATGTAAATGTAGAAATTAAATCAGAATATTGATGACAATTAAGGCTGATCTCTGATAGAGTGTGTATAATAGCATCTGTTAAAAGGTTTACTAATGCCATGAGTTACTTGCATGCTAAAAGAAAAGTTGTGCCCACATCAGTAAAACTTGGGATATGGAGAGAGAATGGGTTTGGTGGGGGACTCCTGTGAAAAAGGGCTAAAGTTACGGTGCTGAGACAATGTCTCTGAGGTCCCATCAAGTGAGCCATTCATTGATGTTAGTCTAAGTTTGTGGAGCCAGCGAGACACTGTGATAGAGAGGGGCCCAGGGTGGCCTTGTCTTTTTGTCCTAGGCTGACCCCTGGACTCCCGCCTGGCCTCTGCGCCCCTCACCTGGCCTGTCCCAGCACACTGGTAACAAGATACCTGTAATTTGGTCTAATGGCCTTTGAAAGACCTGGCTGGGTTAATCCCTGGAGTACCTCTTCCAGTGGTAGAATATAAAAGGTGGGGGTAACAGGCCGAGTGCGGCCCTGAAAGAGGACCAGCCTCTGGATTGTGTGTGTGAGAATGTCCCTCCTCGTGGCTGGACTGTTGGAGTCACTTTTCAACAGATCACTGCCATGTGGCTGTTCACAGGCTCACAGACCCGGGTTTAGGCTTTTACTGAGCTAAACGGTTGGCTTTACACAAGTAATTGTGGATTTGCCTCACAAGTAGGAGATAAGGACCTGCCATGACACCTGCTTGAAAATTGTTCAGGTTTTTTTTTCAGCTGTAGACTGTACAGTGTACAGTGTATTATGACGGCTGATATAGTAATAAATTGTCATATGGGGTATTATACTTTTTCTTATTAAATAAAATCACGTTTTCTGTGCTTACTCCAGGTATGTGGAAATATTTACACTGTTGTAATGGAGGAAGTGGTTCCTCACATTAGCAGCACACTGTAATTAGTCATGAAGACTAAAAGTGTCTGTGTGTGTGTTTGGCCGAGCTCCTTCAACTTGACTCAAGACGAACTTTGTTCGTAGCTGGAAAGAAGTGAAAAGCAGTGAAGCAGATGGGAAACATGAGGAAATAGCTCCACAATGCTTAAAACAGGACATTATTGTCCCGTTTGTAGAGCATATAGTGCATATATTCACAGACCTGCATGAATTCTGATGCACCTCTTTTTCTGATTCTTTTTGTGTGCATTTAACCTAAGATCTACCATTGAGCTGCTTTTCAACCCGCGTAGGTTTTCTCCGGTTTCCCCTACCACTAAAACATGTACAATAGGCCAGGATGAATGAGAGTGTGTTTGAGAGTGCGCATGGGGAACAATGGATGCAAATTAGCCAAAGGCTACAATCCGGTGTGGCTTGTTTACATGCATGAGACCCATGTATGTTCATTAACATGCACTGTCCCGACCAAATAAATAAATAAATAAAAACTTTCCCAGTGCATTTGTGCAATGACAATAAAGGTATTCTGATTCTGAAACCACTAATATTGAAAGGTCTTCTTGCTTTAGTTTGATAGACACAGACATCCTTTTCACTCTTTAAGGGCAAATGAGCCATTGACATTTATCATTTTAATTTTTGAGTTGACTTTTCATATCGGCTGACGATGTGAAACGAATCGCAGCGACTGCTGATAAAATGAACTTTCTCAATGAAGTGAGATGTACTGTATAGGTTTAAGTGTCTCATGCAGGCTAAGGACAGCGCTTTCCTGTAAGAGATCTCTTCCTGTCTCAGTGGCACTGCGGTCCTCCAGACCCGACGGACGATCGGCTTTCATATCTGTGAGATCATTGCTGACCTGT
Organism: Neogobius melanostomus; assembly: GCA_007210695.1. Taxonomy (NCBI): domain Eukaryota; kingdom Metazoa; phylum Chordata; class Actinopteri; order Gobiiformes; family Gobiidae; genus Neogobius; species Neogobius melanostomus. The sequence goes on along the minus strand of VHKM01000113.1, from coordinate 3,682,186 downwards.
ATCACATGCCACTCAATAAATATCCAAGTTTATGCAGTAAGACAATCATTCTCCCATCAACAGAAAAACAGTATTAGGTGTTAAAACTCATGTTCCTCTTGTTCTTTTGTTTTGAGTTCTGTACGCGTTTGATTTCATGCCCAGAGTCAGACATTTTGTTTGTATAGATTAATTTATTGTTAGTCTTTAAGCATAAGATTTTTTAGATTAAACACCTGATTAATCATCACTATGAAAGTTTTCATTTCATTTTCATAGTGATTATTACATGAATAAATTGTCTTCAAATTTGTAACATAATCTGGGATATTACTACAAAAATACAGTGTGTCTCTTGTATTACGTAATCATCGCAATCACCACCACAAATGCTAGTTGAAATATGTCCATTATATATGAATAATAATCTACAAACTTCAGTTGAATTGACCATACACGCTCATTTCCACTAAATTATCATCTTTATTTTTTTTTAATGATTTAAGATACTTCTGAAGGGTTGTGCTTGTGACATAAGTTGAACTTTAGACCAATGTAGCGCAGCCTGTTCTCATGGTAATAGGTGAAGGTGTTTAAAGCAGCAGTGAGTGATGTAGCTTTTGTCTGGACTGATACACTCAGGCGGCCATTTTCCTTCAGACCAGGCCTTCAAGAGGGTCAAGGCAGATCAAAGGTGCTGGTCACAGCCATTAGGCCCGGCGGCCCAGAACCGAAATGAAAAGCCTGTATTTTGAAAAGGAGGGCAGAAGGAAAAAAATAACAAGGCCCTCTTCATTTAAAGACCAAGCAAACTGAAATAATTGAAAAGGTATGTCAATCAAGAGCAGGAGCACAGCAGGAGCTCCCAACTTCCCAGGATCTGGCCAGGTCGAGCACTGAGCTGTGGAGGGCCGTTCAAGTGGACCGCCCAAGAAATGGACTATGCTACCAACCAGGGCAAAGGGAAATTTGCTCACTTTTTGATGACGATTTGAAATAGACAAATATCTGTAGTGATCAAACTCTTTGTAAAGAGAGCAAGAGAAAAACGATCCAAGGAGGGTTTTTTGTTTTTTTCTCTCCACGTTTAGCACAGGGCAAAAATAATAAGAACTACTGTATTCATGCACCCAGCATATCAGATCATGTACCTTGCGTTAATGAAACACTTTTACAAATGGCTTTTAAATATTTAAAAAGTCGTTCTATGGTTATCAGTGGGGATATATAAATTGTCATCCAATAATTGTTTTAGATTGTATAAACATCTTTCAGGTAAGTGCAAGTGATGCACCTGCCACTCCCCCCATCCCCCCCCACCCCCCTCCCTTTAGCTTTACTCTGACAATGGGGAACCCACTCTTCCTTTTCTTTTTTCTCAAGGTCAGAAAAGGCTTGAATGATCTGACGCTGGGCCAACATCCAAAAAACGTGGGATAATACCAGAGGAAAGAGTAAAAAGGACCAGCTTTTTAAAGTCCAATAGAGAAGAAATAAATGCTAAATCCACACTTGACTACACATCTATAGTTGGAGATTTGCTGGTAATGGCAGCCTGAGCTTATTGACAATCCCAGCCAAACGTGTCAAAGGTTAAGAGGTCTTACCCACTGCAAATAGGAAAGCAAAAGTACCTTTTTCAAAGTCTCAATGGGCCAAGAGTGATCATTCCACAGCAGGATATCTATTACATGCAAGTGACATTCACTTTGCCTCTCAAATAAATAATTTGTCCCCATTATGCTCCTTCACAAACTTACTAGGAAACTGTTGTGTACAAAACAAGTCAACAGTCTGTGTTTTTAGTAAAGTTTTTGTTTTTATACATGCAGTTAAAAACAAGTACATTTTCATTCAATTACTTTACATTCATCTATTTTAAGAGACAATGTCAGAAACAGACAGAGATGCACCAGATTATACTGTAGCTCACAGGCTAAAAATTCCAGTCAGAAAATAAATGATCAGTGTACAGAAAATGATCTATACTTCCCTCTAGATTTCAATTCCATTACATGTGTGGCCATACCGCCTTTGCTATGCCCAATCCCGTCAGACCTTGGAAGCTAAGCAGGGAAGGGCCTGGTCGATACTTGGATGGGAGACCGTTTGGGAACACCAGGAAGCCTAGCGAATGTAGTGAGTGAGAGAGTGGTTGGTGGTGGTCGGAGGGGCTGATGGCGCAGACTGGTTGCCTCGCTTCCGTCAGTCTACCCCAGGGCAGCTGTGGCTACAACAGTAGCTTACCACCGCCGAGTATGGAGTGAATGAATAATGACGACAGTGTAGCGCTTTGAGAAACTTGGTAATACAGGCTTGTAAAGCGCAATACAAGTGTAAGGCATTATTATTATTATTAATTCCATTGATAATCATAGTTCTCCATTAATACAACAACATAGTGTTTAAGTTTCTACATTTCTGAATGGCAAACCATTTCAGCTCAGCAGTATGAAAATCCCATTGAATCTCTTGTGTTGCATTGTTGGCACAAAAATGAAATGTAAATAAAAGCCAAGATGTAAGAATAAAGTCTGCATCTTGTTCATCGTAAGAAATACTGTCTGAAATATTGACTGTTATTGCTGGCACCACTTTCAGGCACCAGCGGTTTTCATTGGCCTGGACTAATGCCCCATAAATCCTAGCCGTGCTCCTATCGCTGCTCGGCCTCAAGCTAATTGCTTATGAGTGTTTTGCACGCTCCAGGTGCCACCAGAGCTCAGCCGCTGTTTGTAAACAGAGCTTGTAAAGTGGAGACTGCCATCAAAGTGTTAAAGTTTCCTGTGAGGATCAGAGGCTGCTGTGATGGGGGTGCAGCTGGGTTGATACCTGGATGGCATTCCCCTGTTCCTGCAGCTGTGGCAGAAGAAAGACACTCAACAGGACGGCCTGTTTGTTTACCCTCTGCTCTGTCTCTCTTTGTACTGTGTCTGTGCGGATGACCTCACTGGGGAAGCATGACTGCTGATGTTCAATGCTGTAAAGGTTTCAAATCTGTCCAGAGTGATGGCAGCAGCAGATGTGTGCAGGTCCTGGTCCTTCTGATGTGATTTGAGGCCTAAGTGTCTGATGGTATCAGCAGCTGTCCTCTTTACACGAGCTATGGCTTTGCTCAAGTGTTTGTTCAGAATGAGGACAACATCGCACCAGTAAAAACATTGGTGAATTTAGGTTAAAATAAACAAATGTTATAACATTGTTGTTTTTTTATTGTTTATACCTTCATTAATCGTGGATTATAAATGTTCTCCTGTGTTTGTGGGTATTGTCTAAGAACACTGGAAAATTCTGTTGAATTGGAGGATTAAAATGGACCATTGAAGTTAATTTGAGAATATATGAACCTGCATATATTCTATATTTGGCTATAGCAAACGCCAGGTTACAGACTTTCTCAGTAGCTGACATTAGTGGAAGGTTAATGAATAAAATAAATATGTCAAGGAAAATGCAGTAGCAATAATCCTATTACACCACTATATATTAGTTGTTCCTTTAGCTTAATTTAATGTAGTCACTTTAAAACGATCTTAAGGCTTGAACATAATACTATGCCATTATAGCAGAATCTGTAGCATTACACAAGGCATCTAAAATACCTTCCCATTTACTCTCAGGCAATCAAAAATTCAAAACTTTAAGATTATTCATAGTCTAATGAACAGAGTCCTCTTTATGGAAGTCCCAAGTTTATTGGGGGTCCTTAGCAGTGCCTAGTGCCTAATCCCCAGCTGGATAATGCCAGCCTCAAATCACCTTTCCCTTCGCTCTGTTTACAGCACCTTTCCAAAGCAAGCACAAACATCCAGCCGCGGTTTGCTACTTTAGTTAAATGTTTTCCTTTCGAGCACACCAGGCTTATGAGGGTCTAACAGCAAGATTGTATGGTGTGATTAGATTGGCAACCGCATCAGGGTAGTTTTGAAGACGTAAGTGGGCATAAAAAGATATTGATAAGAGAGATTCATGCCCCATAATCAGCTGCTATTCAGAATCTCCAGGTCGTCACCCAAACATCCTTTTAACGCAATCACAACATGTGTGCATCAGGGTATTGCACAGAAGGCAAAGTATACAATTAGCCGACATGTCTGAAAGGTTTTATACCCTTTTAGAGCCTTTTAAGCGCCGGATAAGTGGCGGGCATGCACAAGATTTACGTCTGTTAATAAACAAGTGTGTGTGATTAAGATGTAGAATCACATCTGGGAGAGGGCCAGTCTTACAAAGATTATCGAGCAGCAGACACGTGTCACGTAACTACGGGCCTATTAAGTGCATAAGGTGTACACATTGTCATTTGGAAAGTTTCTCGGTTGCATAATGGCAGTGTTGAATTGGGTAATGGTTAAACGAGTTTGTAGTTGCAAATGGAAAAACATCTGTTTTTATGTTCCTAAAAAACACAATTACCCAAACATGTGTCTTCTTTCTCTCAAAGCATTTTAATGGTGAACGCAGTGTTATAGTTATCAGAGTCACCAATGCATATCCTCTGCCTTGATGCAATTTTATTATGTATCCGGAGGCAAGTCATTTCATCCAGGCTTCATAGGGACCGACATACGAAGTACACTGATATGTCACGCCTTGCAGCTGGATTACATAACCACATATAAATCAGATATATGGTCAATGGCTGCTCAATTTTGGATGCATTTTTTTTTCCTGATAAGCATGTTTATCAGGAAAATCAAGATGTTGTTCTTTTGCAGGTTGAGAAGAATATATCCTGAAAAGACTGAAATATGAACCGCTGAACTATACAGCATAATGCAAGACGCAGATACATTTTAGAACATGAAATTCAGGGGTTTACCAATATAAGTGTGACTTTGATTGAATTGCAGCGTGGCCCTCACCGTAGCTCAAATGGCTTTCCTGTAACGGGGGACCTCTCTCTCTCTCTCTCTCAAACCCTGCTGCATGTCCGCTGCCCGTGTGTGGCTTTCTCTTGTCCTGCTTCATCTCCCTCGAGTGCACGGCTGTCTGCTTTTCTAATCGCTAATGCCACAGTGTCTTTTGAAGGGGGAAACTCCCAGAGCCCAGTGTCCCTAACCCGGACTCTTGTTGCCTTTTATTTTGCAGGCCTGATGGAAATCCGATCCGTCAGTGTGGGAGTTGTTGCCATCAAATCTGTCAGCACCGGCCTGTACTTAGCCATGTCCAAGAAAGGCACGCTCTTCGGATCGGTGAGTATACAACCTGGTCAATACGGGAGGGCTGGGGAGGGGACAGCGATCACCTGTGTGCTCATGGGTCTCAAATGGATGCCTCTTCAAACTGGAAGTAAACCAGAGAACTAAACCAGCACTAGGTCCAGGTTAACACATGTACTGTACAGGTGATTTCCAGATCTAAGGGCAACACCCAAGCAAAACGAGGGATAAATAGGTCCATACAATATATCAAGACCGGGGGCTAGACTGGCACGATGACTGAGTGGCTGAGCTTCTCACTCCACAGCAGGAAGGCCTTAGGTTTGATTCCCAGACAGGGATTTGTACACATTCTCCCCATGTCTGGGCTTTAACATTAGCCTAAATCTTAATCTTAAACCAACAGGTGCATGTTTTCGTGTGGGCCGAGGAGGGGCATGTTCATAGGGGTCCTAAATGGCTGCCGACTAAAACATGTTTGATATCTCTCGTGGAGTGAAGGGAAATCCCAGGAATCCCCATAGTCTAGTTTAAGGTCAGTCTATTGCTGTCTGTCATGCCAGTACACCTGAGCCTAGTCCTGATGATACCTGCAGCTTGAGTTGGCTTGTGCTCTGTCAAAATACAGCCAGTGGGGAAAAGAAAAGCAAGCAACGACGACAAAGAAGCCAGCTGGGGCGCCTTTAAAGTCTTTGCGTGCCATCGGCCACTTGTTGTTCGCACAGCAAGCTTTCAAACATAATCACAGTTCTTTGTGGAGATCAGCCACACATCAAGTCCGGGGTCGGTGTTGTGTACTGTACCTTAAGTACATTGGGTACAAAGATAGAGGCAATAGTTAATCAGTCAGTCAACAGCAACTTTACAGTAAAACTCCCCATTCAGAACAGTAATACTATTAACAAATGTATTGCTCTGCGTAAAGATAAATCAAGGAGCAAAGTTCACACAATTCAGTGCTAAACAAAGGGTAAACTAAACTAAAGCAGGACTAATGACTGAGATTAGTCTGAACCAGAACTAAATTAAATCTAAGAGAAAGTTAACTGAAACAAAGACCAAATCAAGGAGAGTGGCCTATAAATATCAGGACAAAAGCAGAACTAAACCAGTGAAATCACTGCCCATGTGACAAATCCTCTGTAACAAGAAAACAGTCAGGTGAATCCTGCCAAGCCTTTACTGTCCTGATGGTATCTCAAAGGGGGCTCATTATAGCACAGAGATAATGATCAGGGAAAAGGGAATGCGGTAGAAGCTCTTCTCTCTGCGATATCTGTCAAGACTCTTTGAGACACTGATAAGACTCGGTAACCACCCATGGAATACGGTGTGTGCACTCTCCACTGTTGGTTTGTCCCTTCAGATCGGCAAAGATAAAAGAAAATTTTCAGGGCAGCCTAAAAAGACCTGCTAATTCCACCAGAATAATCATGTATGTGTCTCTTTGGGATTGTATGCAATGAGGATGAAACATATATGTTTAGATATTCATTTAGCATTGCAGGCCACAAATGACAGTTAGGAAATGCACATCAAACAAGGAAAAGTGGTAAAATATACAGACATATTCAATAATATGCAGTAGGGCTGAAAGATATATCATTATCGTATCGATATCGAGATATGAACATTCAAGATATCAATATCGCAAAAGAAAAATATATCGTTATCGTATTTATATCAAGATGTTAACATTCAAAATATTAAAATCGAAAAAGCAAGATATAAACGATATAGATTTTCATCAATAAAACTGCACTCTTTTGTATTATGATTTTATTTTTCTGAAAAATGCTTAGTTTTCATCTAACCCATAGTTATATTGTATCGTATCGATATCGAGATATCTGGCATGAATATTGAGATATGAAATTTTGTCCACATCGTTCTGCCCTAATATGCAGGTACTATAAAATACACCACTGACTCATAGTCCACTGAGTATTGTTTTGTTTTTAACAGCGCTATCTCGACATCATAGCAACAACAGACGACTTTGATTCTTCAGTGTACAAATGTTGTTGGACTGGGCAGTCTGTTCTTGGTCAGGTCATCCTTGTAAAAGATATTCTTAATCTTAATGGATCTTTCCTGAAAAAAAAAGGTTGAATAAAATATGGCCAAAATAATAATAATCTTCCCTCAACTTTACTATTTTATCCTCAATCAAATAAATATAGCTTTTAATAATAAGGTTTGTGAAATAGACTTTCCAAAACAAATCTCACTTTAAACTAAATTAATATTAAAATTAATACTTTCAAACATTTGACTCCTCCAAAGCCCACCCTCCACATCAGACAATAAGCTTTTACTCAGAGCTGGCTGTAGACCTGCACCATGCTGATATTTGCGATTGGCCATGAATTTAAAATGACACATTTGATCTAAATCAAATTCAACTAATTGCACAATCCTAATCTTGTATTAAACCAATCAATCCGCTTTAAAAATAAAAATAAAATAAAAACAACTGTCAGGACAAATATAAAAGATAATTCAGATAAATCACTTAAGAAAGAACACGTTTAAAGCTTTGAACCGCTGCTACTAAACTATCAAGGCTGTGAGCACTTTGTGAACGTGAATGAAAGCGCATTCAGACAGATCCGCCTGGACTTGTGTTACTACATCCACAGACGTTAACCTTTGAGCTCTTCTTGGAGGTAGGCCCAGTGTCCCGCAGCGGCGAAGCGTAGTTATAGATTCGCTACAGACACTTTGACCCTTGAACCTCTGTCCACAGGTGAAGTACAACCCAAGCTGCAAGTTCAAGGAGCGCATTGAGGAGAACGGATACAACACGTACGCCTCCCTGCGGTGGAAACACGGCGGCCGGCAGATGTTTGTGTCTCTGAACGGCAGAGGGAAACCAAGGAGAGGCCACAAGGCTCGGAGGAGGCACCCCTCCACTCACTTCCTGCCCATGCTTCCCTCTTAGCTGCATCTCATGGACTACTATTCCCCAGTGTACATTTGTTTTTATAACATGAATGAGTTAGTCGAAATGTTTAAGTTATTTTCCGTGTTGGTTCTTCAGTCCAGAGTGATGCTATGCTCCGACACTAGTTACTGACCATGTTTGAGTGTTGTATGAAGCTTTACATAATATGCAATTCCATCTATGAAACGCTGACCATACATACTGTAATAAGAGCTAAGCCAGCTAAACCAGTGGATAACCTTTTATCAATGAAAACTGGCAGGGTTTCTTTTGTGTTGTATATTTCATTCTGTGTGAAAGGGTACTGCTTCAGACTTTCTTTTTTTTTTTCAATATCAATCCAATGAAGAATCGCTGACCCGGCTACCAATATGTAAGATGCATAAACAATAGCGACAGAACATCTTCTTAACTGTGTTTGTCAGGCATGTTCTGAGGCCTAATGGGAAAAGGCTATTGAATATAGGAGTGTGGGACTCCATGTACAGTGTATATTATTACCAGGACAAAAAACTCCCATTCATTGTACAACTCATATATACAGTACTCAGGACACATAAACAGTGCATATTATGTGTCTCATCTAATTTAGTAATTTGACTATTACAATGTCTTAACTGCGATGTTAATGTATGGTTTAGTGTGACTAACATTTTCCTAAACACACAGCTGGTGTAATTAGAACATAATATATTTAAAATCTTTTGTGCTCTCATGATTTGACAAGGCTGTTACCGCTGTCCATTTTTGTGTCAGATTGGATAAATAGTCAGAATTTTACTGTAACAAAACATTACAGTCAATTAGCTTACACTTTTACGGTACAGTGCCGTAAAATAATTTTTTTTTTTTTTTTTTTTAAGCCAGTATTTTACAGAAAATCTTTTTTTGTTTACAGTGCATTGTTTTCAAATTCAAGAATCAAATGTAGCAGTGTGAGTGCCTTGGTTTTGCCGAGTTTGACAATAAAAATACGTACAAAGTCTTGACTACTTTGGTAATGCTGTTATGTGCGTGCTGAATTCATAACGTCTTCATCACTTCATCTTTGACCCGAACAGCGTCATCATTATTATCATGGCGCAGCTCTCAGCGGGATGGTCATTGATGCCGAGGACCTCCCAGTGTCTGTTTTTACGGACTACACACAGGTCATTTACACAGAGGCAGAGCCTGCAGTGAGACAGAAGGCCACTTGAACCTTTTCAGGCGAAGGGACATGAATACAGTGAGGATAAAGGCCACGCTCTCAGCCTGTCATAGTGTGAGATGACTGTGACGGGGCACATGTCTGCTCGGGCGCGGGCCATAAAGTCACACTGGAGTTCAACTGGAGGCCTAAAGAGCTCATTTAAACCCGCCATCGCCCTAGGATCATAAGCCACGTGGAGGAGGAGTTTTACCTACTTTTAGAGGTACTGAAGCTTGGAAGACACTTGGGTAACTGCGATGTTGGTGTAGGGTGTTGGGCCAAGATGATATTTCAACCCAGTCAAGGAAAATTATGGTACTTAAGGTTAACTTTCTCTTTATACTTTTTTAATTAGCTAAACATTTGCAGATCGTGTTCAACATGCTTGGATTGAAAAGAAAATGCATCTAAAAGCCAGAATGTAGTACTCAGTTACAGTACTTCAGTAACGTTTGGAAGAAACTGTACTATTAGAGTATCATTCAATACTTTTTACTTCTACTTGAGTAATATTGTACTGAAGTATCTTTGCTCTTACCAGAGTTATATATTGTTAATACTGTTTTATGGTATTTTTAGTGGAAATATTAGGATTTTCACATAATTGCACATTTTCTCATGATTTATGTCAAAACTGAAAATAAATCAGGCTTTTATGCTCAATATTTACCGAGCGTAAAAGTATGATTTAACAGTTACTCAGTACTCACAGTACTCAAGTAATATTTTCTCCAAGTACTTTTTTACTCGTATTTGAGAAGTAATTGGTAACCATTTTGGTAACACTTTATTTTACACTACATTGTACCAGCCAAATGTAGCACAATATAATGGGCTTTGTTAAAATGTGTATTAACTTGTACCTAAGGGTTAGATACACATGGAATAATGTGTATTAGTACTTTGCAGGTACATAATGTAATAAGATATAAGACCCTAACTCTAACCCTAACCTTAAGTCCTAACCCTAAAGGTCATATGTCTTATTACATTCTGTAACATTTCAATGTACGTTGAGTAAATATTTTGGCTACTTTACCCACATCTGCTAAAAGGACTCATTAAATATATGTAGAAATGTAGAAGCCTTTGGGGAGCTACTTGGAAAGGAATGGAGAGTTACTCATTTTCAATCTCTTGTCCAAAGACACTAATATTGAAGACATTATTTAATGTCAGAGCAGCCAAAATTTGAATTCTTAATGATAGAGGTGAAATGATTATGAAAATCTATATGTATAGTTTTATCACCACACTCTATCCATCACTGTAATCATGTCCAACTCAATGGCCATAGCAGAGAGATGCATGTCCTCGCTAATTGCTAATAAATGCACCAGTTATACACATTTCTGTAGATGCACCACAAACCAACACTTGCATATTATATCTTCAAACATTTTTAGCCAACTTTCAGATCTGTATATTTTACCATTGAGTTGCCTCAACATCAGAGGTCTTTATTTCTGTCCGTCTACCTCTGCCCTCCTTTTTAAACCATCCAAGAATCTTGTTCCTCCTCTTTGGCCTGCGGGTGCAACGAGGTGCTGGTGCCAGTTCCTGGGACACTAAATGGGAGCTGTAATTATCTACCACTGTCCTGTCAGTGCACTCTCAGCCAAACAAGCCCAAACCTTTGGATGTCCTGATCAAAAGCTTCGGCCTTTGATCACAAAACAAAACTCTAACACACTGGAAAATAATGTGGAATGTCCCAAAACGGGTCTGAGGCAGGAGTTTTCAATCTAAGTGTCGATGTAAAAACTTCCAAGGCTAGCAGGCATCTGAATATATGTAGTTTGTGTGGAAAAGGGGGGAAATATTGTTTTCATTTCAGGTTTACAATACATTGGGTATGTATGCATATTAATGCTTCTGCCCTTTTCAACTTAAATTCTCAATTAGATATAAATGTTCATGCTGCAGACTGACCTAGCAGAGCAACTGGCCTGCTTCAACTCAATTTCTGGGTCTATTAATGTGCTGAATGTCTCTCCACTTCCACACACTTAATGTCCCATCCAATAAAGCCTGCATGCTCCCCAAAAAAATCTTAAAACGTAAAATAAAACAATAAAAGTCACAACAGCAGCACATAAATGAAGAGGGGACTAATAGTAAACCCACGCATTGGCTCAATATCCGTAGTAAAAATGTAACAGCAGTTTAGCATCAACAATGTCAAGTGCTCAACGAGATACAAGGAAATAAATCTGCAGCTGAGTGACAAAAAAAAAAACATTCATTTTGTGGGGCCTTTGCCAAAATCTACAGGGGCACAAGTCATGCAGCCCCAGCAACAACAAACTGCAGCTTCTGAAACCTTTGAAACCCTGTGTGGCCATTTTCTCTCACAGCGTCTGAAAAGAACTGTGGTGGGTAAGGGGAAAAAAAGCTCCCCTCGCCACTCATAATACCAATCTTATGTATGTCGACCCAAATGGGATGGACGGGAGGGGCCGGCGGGGTGGCAGACAGACTAAGGCACAATTTTAAAGCGCTTATTGAATTGCCATTACAGGTCCTGAGACTAATTGTGGCTGTTGTGTGTCCCGCGGTGGCCTAGGGGGCTGTGGAGTGGCCTGTGTGCTCTTACTCAGTGGGGTGAAAAGGAGCCGGACCACCGTAGATCAATGGCAAACCTTTCACTCTTTCACAGGCCTTTGCTAATCCTCCTCATTTGTCTGCCATTTGTTGGAGGCACATTCACAGTTCTGCGAATTTAGGATTAGGCCTTGTTTTGTTACAAAAACAGCCCGAGTTATAATGTCGAATGAGCTGGGCTAAACAGATGATGAAGGATGAGTTGGGGTGAGAGCACTTACATGTACATGTGAGTATTAGTGTACTGTACTGTCTAAAAATGGATAAAATGGCACTATGGTAAAGAAAACTGAAAATGCCCAATACAACTTTTAACTAAATAAGACTTGACATTGCCTTGTGTCTAGATAGGCAAAATCCTGACAAAAATACACACATAAAAGAGCTGATATCCAAAAACACATTACAGTTTCCACAATGTTCAAGATTTCATAGGCTGCAGCGCAAATACGCCTGACACTATCAATAAATAAATAAAATTCACTTAATTTATCCGTTATAGGAACTTCACTTGCAGTCATACACTACAATCAACATGTCACAATAAATACATTAAAGGGGGGTATTAGGGATGGGTATCGTTAAGGATTTATCAATACTACTACTCTTATCGATACTCCTTATCGATCCGGTACTTTAACGGTACTTTTATCGGTACTTTAATAGAAAAATATATATAGGTAGATTGAGACTACCGTATACGTAGGCATTAATCCTTGGTCTATATTATTTATTTATTACTCTACATTTCATTTCCACTCTGCGCATACACTTAATATATGGGAGTTAAAATACTTCACTTACGTTGCTTTTCTTTTTTTTTTATCATTATTATTGTCCAGTAAATCAAGGCTGTTGGTTAGATTTGGCTGTAGCTCTGGGGACTGAGTCCAAATGAAAACTTAGTGCAGTAAAATAATGAACTGTTTTCTGCCTCTCAGCTTGTGTCCAGTGGGGTCGACACCGGCTCGCGCTGACGTGCACGTGGGAGCGCGCACGCATGTGCACGTACACGCCACTGTGTACACCGTTTGTGGAAAAATAGACTCCACCCGAAACTCTTTAGTTTGGGTATTTGTGAAAGAAGAAAAGTGCGAGTTGCTCGTCTGTCTGTTCAATACGAAGTCGTTACGTTTAGCTTTTTTACCGCGGGTTAGCGGTAGCAGCTCGTAACACCGCATGTCTTTCCCGCGCGCACCTGTCTCGCTGCACACGGCTGCCAAGGGGAGACAGGGCAGTGGCAGAGCGCAGGGATGGGTGGACACCCTGCTCTCTCGTGTAGGGTAGCGGGGATGAACAGATCCGATGCAGCGAACGCATCCATGAGGGCGGAGTGATTATTCGAGCGCAGCAGCCCCGTTAAGAAGACCGTTAAGGCTGGAGCTTATCGGTCCGGGTGGACCGGCACATGTGGCCCCGGGGCCGTTATGATACCGGGGTTCGGTACCCATCCCTATAGGGGGTATTATGTAAAATCGACTTTTTCAAGCTTTATATCATGTTATTATGTCATTCCCTCATTAAACACATGCCTGGAGTGTTGCCTTGGCTCATTCACATATTTTTGAGTAATCAGTAAAAACTTAGACGGCAGCCATTTTAGGTGTAGCAATGCCTCAGTCCTCCTAGGAACGCCCCCACCTCCTGGAGACGCCTCTGGACCTTTTGTCACCAGCCAAGCCACCAACCACTGCTCCTCAGCTCAGCAGAGCCCCCTCCCCGCACAGTAGTGTTGTTTAAATGCCACAGCAGTGTGCTGAAGGGGGCGTGTCGGAAAGCTTCTTAAAGAGACAGAGGCCTATTTCAAGACGTTCAGTACAGCCATTTGAGAGAGCAATTTTATTCAAGGCAGTTATTTTAATTTACTGCATATACAGACCAACAGAAGGTTACATGATCATTGTAGTATGCTATAGACTGGTGCTATGTGATTGAAAAAAGCATAATATCCCCTCTTTAAAAACCGAGGTGCACTCAGTCCTCAGGCAGGGTTAACGATCGCAATTTGAACGAGAGCGAACCAATCAAACACAAAGCGACCTACACATTGCGTTTACGTCCTCCGCCATGATTGTTTGTAGTCCATACATGCAGTCGAGTAAATGTTCCAGTGAAAGCCCTCAGAGCAGCTTCTTGCTGTGGCTTTAAGGAAAAGTCCAGCTCAGTTAAAACAGAAGAAAGGGCACCATAGAAATAAAGGGCACTCGTAAAAGATCTTCACTGTTTTGGTTACAGCCCGGAGAGCACGGGTGTTTGATGGGAAATCTTCTTCTTCTTTTTGGGGTTTTACGGCGGGCGGCACTCAACTTAACATCTAAACCAATGGCCGCTGGCTGCTCTGCTTTGCGACGACGACACTGGAGGCCGCCATTGCTGTAGTACCGCCATATAGCCGCTAGTCCCCCATTGGAATGCATTGCACTTTAGACACGTTAAAAACAACTTTAATGCCCAGTGCCTAATTTTTTGGAACTGTCTAGAGCTAGATATTCCTCCTGTGATTACGCTGGGTTAGACACAATCAGAGGCACCGGGCTGGTTATTGTAGGATAAATTTTAGAAATCTTGTACTTAATGAGGGTCGGACTGTTAGCATTGGAGCTGCGCGAGCTACACGTCACGCAAGGGCCGAGTCTACAGTGAAGATCCCGCCCTTATGCCCTTATTAGGAACATGCTTCGTCAGAGCTGGGGAGGAGGAGTCTGTAAATCCGCCATGATTTCCCCCCTCGAACATGGTCATTATGGTAAACGGGGAGGAGTGAGGAGGAGTTGTCTATTATTTTTACAGTCTATGATCTTAACCCTTATGTTATCCTATGTACATTTTTGTACATTTTGCAAGATTTTTTCTTTTCTTCATTTCCTGACCATTTTGTCTGTGTTGCAGCTTGAGACGTGGATTTTGCCAGGAAATGTTCTTTCGAGCCAAATTTTCAGAATCCAGTGTTTGTTTTTCTCTCATGTCTTGTATATTGGAGATCTGCATTTTCTATACGTTGGTTATCCTAGTGTATAAACATTTACACACTTTTCAAACTGCTATAAAAACCACATACTTTCATCTTTTTTTTCAAAAAATTTTCACAAATCTGAAGAATCACTTCTCACCTTCTCAAAACTACCAAACATGTTGTTTATTTTGGGTTTTTAACCCTTTGTTTGCCTGTTTGAAAACAAAAACTTTGAAGTTTGTGTTACAAAACAACATAAAAACCTCATTATCTTTAGAATAATGAATAGTAGAGAGCTGGGGCTTTGGTGGATTTTAGGGCCTTGGATGTGTCAAAGATGCGCCAAAAATGTATTTGAAGCATTTGTAGTTATTCTGTAGTGAGAGATTTACAACGTTCCATACGTTGTGTTTAGGTGTGTACAAAAATGTACACGCCTAGAAACAGCCATAAAATCTACATTTTTCAATATTTTTTCCACTTCTTTTTGCATAAATCACATGAACTACTGGAAACTTTTCCAAAACTACCAAACATGTCATAATTTTCTGGATTTTAACCCAAAAAATCCCAGTTTCAAAACTTAAAACTGGAAAAAATTGTTACACAAAAACACAAAAGTGGGATTATATTTAGAATAATACAATGTAGAGAGCTGAGGCTTTGTCTGTTTCCAGAGCCTCGTTTGTGTCACAGATGAGAAGTGAAATGGATTTGATTGCATTTATAGTTTTTCTGTAACGGATGATTCTTTATTTAAAAATGGCAGCGACTGAAACAGCCACTGACTTCCATTATAAACACATGTTTTTCTTTGCTCTTCCAGAGCTGTTTAAAACTTCACTTTTTACAATGTCAGCATTTCATTTGGAAGAAAAAGAATGAATTTTACTGAATTTCATCAGATTGGACCTCATTCCCATTGTTGACACATGCATAAAATCACTGTATTTTTTCCTATTGAATATAAGGGAAATAAGGCATTTCTAGCGTGGAAGCACTGTTAACTCCCGCCTCCCGTGCTATGATTGGCTCGTCTTGGTTTTTCCGGAGTCAGCGAGATTCAAATCACACAATTGCAGACTGTATCCCCATGTATCTCTTAACATGGAGGATCAATCTGGCTCGTGCCAGGCTAGATGGTAACAAGGCGTGCTGAGAGTGCAGGGCATGCGAGGGGTCCGTGGAGATCTGGGTGCCTTTTCTTAGAACTCCTATGTCATAAATGGTACTGAGTGGCTGCTGATTTCATTGCTGATTTTGATTATTTCATTGAGCATGTTGAGGTGAGTGAGAGTGAGTGATGTTTTCCAGCCAAAGCATAATTGGTTCAACTAATCTTCACCCTGTAATGTTTTGTCCATATAAAATATTTTATTTTATGTTTTACTGAGAACTAAATCAATAAAAAAATGCTTCCTCTAAAAGCTATGAGATAGATTATAGGTGTAAAGAGTGTTAAGAGTGTTACTCATGTGAACACATAGGACAACAGAGCAGTATGTAACATTGCTAATTTATTGTATAGCTGTAAATGAATCTGTTTTTTAGATTTTTTTATTTTTTTTAAACAAACCTTTGAAGTCAAGCGTGTCGCTCAAAAAGTCTAGCTGAAAGTCTAGCAGTTCACTGCAGTCATCAGTCTGGCCCATCTCATCACTGACTGGATTAGTGTCCACGTCTAAATCCTCTCACTCCACACGAGAGGAGATGCTGAGCGGCACACGGGACACTTCTCCACAGAACACAGGTATGTGGAGCCAGGACGTCCTGCCTCGTGTCAGGCATTCCCAAGATGCCAGCAGCTGTGCCAGCCACTGGGGGACAATACCAGTGAAACAGAAAACATGGGTAAATGAGTTATTGTGTTTTTGGCATACAGAATGGCATTTCCACTTTTTATTTTTAAGGCAAATAAACTAAGCCAGTCGTCTTCAAACTGCGGTGCCACTGGTGGTCAGGGCGTCTCTTTCAAATCTTTGTATTATTTTTTTTCTCTCTTTTTTTTTAGCTTTTATTCATTTCATTGGGACAGTGCATTTTATTGAACAGACATATCAAAGAACAACAATCAAATGATCATTATTTTATTTAGATACAATTTCATTAATGCTTTTGAATTGGATTACAGACTGATCTAGTCTTGGTTATGATCTGGTTTTGACATGATTTAGTACAAGTTGAGGCGGTGCCATGCCATTGATCCGACAACCCATTAGTCCAACGTCTCATTATTCCGAAAATGTACCATTTAGCAGAGGTGCCATTAGTCCAACATTTCTAACCCAGTTGTGTTGTGGATTAAAGAACCATATATATGGTATATATGTATATTATACAACCATTGGCCCTAACCTTAAGGTCAGTGGACTCTTGCATGAACCTAATTTTATTTTTCAACCCCTACTCAATGGGATATTTTCGGAATAATGAGACGTTGGACTAATGGGCCGAACCTGTTGAGGCACATTAGTCTGTGTTTGGGCTTGGTCAAGTCTTGGCAGTAGAAAGTGAAACATTTTA
Organism: Neogobius melanostomus; assembly: GCA_007210695.1. Classification (NCBI taxonomy): domain Eukaryota; kingdom Metazoa; phylum Chordata; class Actinopteri; order Gobiiformes; family Gobiidae; genus Neogobius; species Neogobius melanostomus. The sequence goes on along the minus strand of VHKM01000113.1, from coordinate 3,664,826 downwards.
TGAAGTAGTAGGCCTACTTGGTGTGAAAAGCTTAATAACTGTACTAAACAGAATGTGATGCTCAAAAACATGTAACATGATTACAGTGTGTGAAACCCCTTCATTTAAATCTGTGTTGCTATGTTGGATTTAGAAAATGCTCCAACTAGTTTGATCGACACACATATAGAGGCTGTACCCTTTATAGATGTGCAAAAGCAGCACAACTGTGATTGTGTAGTTTTGGTTGGGTCTAAAAACTTTTGGCACAATAACATTTTAGGTTTTCTTTTCTTTTCTTATTATTTTTTTTAAACATTTTAAATTTCTAACTTTAATGTAGGTCTATTATTGTAGTGTGTAGAATATTTACTAATAAAATATAAATGTATACGTAAATGTAACACTGAAACAATTATAAGGTCTGAAACTGTCTCAACTCAGCGTAAAATGGCTGTAACTAAAAAAACAAAACAAAAAACTCAGCTCTACCCAATAACTTTTCTTTGTGATAGCAGGCTGATGACTCTAATCTTAGTGATAAAGTCATGTTTAAGTGTTCAGTAGTGTCTGACGCTTGAGTCAGTTCAATATAAAGACAGTAATATCAATGAAGAAGGAAATTAGCAGATTTGCTATAACCTGGTACACCGCACATTTCCTTTTCAATTGGACACTGTTCCTGTTCCTATGAATACAGTAAAGAACATACAGTGAATCAGCTAATTTACCTTAAAGCTGCACTATGCAACTTTTTAAGTGAATTAAAAAAAAATCTTAATATGTGTGCATATTTTACCTTTTAGTGGCATTATGGGTGCAGCTTGGCACCTTTGTTTTCCCTCACAGTGGACTTTATGATGCTCTAGGATCAATCGTTTTTAGGGGCTCGTACCAGAAACTTGCACCTACATAGCCACTGAGTGACTAAAAGGTCAAATACGCACAAATATCTTTTTTTTTTTCACATAAAAAGTTACATAGTGCATCTTTAAGATTACATTTAAAGCATAGACATTCGCCTTTATATGTTTTGTTTTGCCAAAAAACAACAACAACAACAACAACAACAAAAACCCACAACAACACCATTGCGGTTGTCTTTGGCCGATGGTACCTGGAAAAATCCGACCAACGCCATGTCAAGATTTAGCACTTTCAAATCCCTGCCGCCCCTCTGAGTGAAGTAATGCTGATGCCAGTACAACCAGAGGCCGCCTGGGTTCTGTCACTGCGAGCACGGGCCTGTTGCTTCAACACAGCACTTTTCACGGCACAGATTAGCCAGCAGATGGTCTCCCTCAGACAAACTCTCCTTTGCTGTGAAGGTGTTTGAAAGGAAACAGACTGTGGGGTTTTTATTGGATTTAAACTTTGGGTTGTACAATGACATGTGAACCACCGCCATGGAGCTGGGATCACGTTCCTGAAAAGAGGGAGAACTTGGCACTTTAGGAAGAAACACTACAGATGGTACGTTGTAAGGAGAGCTACCTACAGTATAACTACATGAATGGTATCTTGTTAACATCAGGCGACAATACTTCCATGCCTGGTTCAGAATTTGCAAGGTTAAAATGACTTTACATCCAAGCAGGAGTTAAAATTGCTTCGTGGGCTTACACAATCATAGTCAGGTGGCGCCCTCGTGTGGTCAACAGGCAGAGCAACATTTCAGTCTTTCTTCCAACTTCTCCAGTGTCATTTGAGCAGCCAATAACCCGGCATAATGTAACCCACCTGTTACGCTGTGAACCGTTTGTGAATAAATATAACTAAACTAAAACCAGGCCAATACAAATCAGTACAGATCTGGGCGCAGCCAAAGGTTTATAGTTATAATGTCTTATAGACCCTTTAATTGTTTGTAAACATTCTGGGCTTAGCTGGAGGCAGGAAGCGCGACTTCTGTCCTGTAATCATGTGTTTCTGTCACTTCAGTCAACGAACCTGTGTAGCCTTTTGGTGTATAGAACAACATTTTTCTGGTTTAACCAGTGGCGTTGTCACAAATCGAACATATGTATACAAAATATCACCACCGCCCCTCACCTGGTCACACTGACACTTACTGTATTTGGACATTATGTTTGCCTGGATACTTGATTCGCCTGAACTTTACATTGTCTTATTTACTGCTCTGTTTTATTGCCTTAATGTTCGGTGCAGCCCTATGAGGCAACTCCTGTTGTGATATTGGGCTGATTGATGATGATAATAGCTTTCTGCTTTTCTTAGATTTTAAAAAGGCATTTGACAATTTAGAGCACCCTTTCTTAACACAAGCTTTGCAAACTTTTGATTATGGACTAAAATGTGTTAATGCCATTGTGGCAGTATGCCTGCAGGCTGCACTGCCACTTGTAGTTTTGATGGTGATTGGCTGTGCGCGCCGGCCGCAATTATAATACATCCATGGCCGGCCGTCACCTGATAAATAGCACTTCCGTTTATTATTTGACCTCTGACTTCCTGTACGCCCAGTCTCCGGTGTTGTGGTTGTTGCTCCTAGTCACTCTCCAGTCCAGTTTGTCGCGGCGCCGTCATGGGCCCGCGGTCTCCCTGTAACTGGTCATGCTAGTGGTTGAGTGGATTGGCTGCGTTGACTCGGACTTCGCTGTCAAAGCCCCGTGCCATGCAAATGCTCCGCTCAGACGTCTAGGACCAAGGAGGATCGTCACTGCCGCCTGCCTTTTTCTCCGCCCTTTTATCACCTTTTTCTCTGCCTTTTGGTTCGCCTGTTATTCCCCTGTCACTGGATTCGTGGAGCGCTGTATGTGCGCAACGTCGTCATGGGTAGACTGTGGTAACAGAAAGATGTACTGAAAACAAGTAACTAAACGAACTGTGAAACGAACGGACAAACCGGGTCTTAATTACAAATGTGAAAATAAATGTAAAACTTTTCTATACAGTGCCTGGCCTCTGTGATCCATCTACTCAACAACGAACCGACGTGCTTTTACTTAATTTCTGGTGCTGGCCATCTCCAGCTGGCGTTGTCTGGCAATTTTATGTTTAAAACAGCTAAGTTAACCCTCGCATTGCCACACCATGCACGTATTTTATAAAGACAGAAATGGCTCAGTGGCATTATCTTATGGTACTACAGGTCGATTTAATTTAAATAAAGATATTATTCAGGGCTTTCCTTGCAGTCCTGCCCCTTTTATTTTAGCAGAAGAATTGCTTGCAATCCACCTTAAAAATATCCAGACTCTGAAAGGAATTGACATTTTTGGTCAGGAACTCATTAGTTAGTCAGTACGCAGATGATACCACTCTTTTTCTTAAGGATGACAAGCAAATACCCACAGCTTTATAAGCAGTTGATGTGTTCTCCAGAGCCTCAGGTTTATTTCTTAATTTAGATAAATGTGAACTTTTAGCCCTTAAACATTTTCCCAATAATTCCATACATAATATTACAGTTAAACAAAGTATAAAATGCTTGGGAATAAATATAACAAAAAATCCAAAAGAAAGACATTTTGATAATTTAAATAAACTGGTCAAATGAGTATTTTTACTCTTTGGTTACAAAGAGATCTTACAATTTTTTTGTCACATTTTGCTCACAAAGGTTGATGGTCTTTCTAGAATTCTTCATCCCATGAATCTCTTTAGCATTAGAGCCAACCTTTGCTGGAATAACAAAACCCACTACTTAAAAAAAGCGGTCTTGCTTCAGGATTATGAACATGGTGGCCTAAAAGCTATTGATTACGAGTGTATGACTGGCACAATCAAAAATAATTGGTTAAAATTGTTTTTGAAAAATCCAGCAAACCTTTGGCATATATTCCCCAATAATATTTTTACATCTTGTGCAGGATTACAGTTTCTATTAAAATGTGATTTCGAGGTTAAAAAAACTTAATATCAAGCTGTCAGTTTTCACCAGCAAGTTCTCTTCTACTGGAAGATGTTGTACAAACATAACTTCACTCCTCATACTACTTCGCTTTGGAACAACTGATACATTCTTCACAAGAAAAAGTCTATATATTACAAGGACTGGATGGACAAAAATATTTGGTGCCTTATGGATTTGTTGGACTTAAATGGAAACCTGCTCTCATTTAATGACTTGAGCATGAAGTGGAACTTTTTTGTCACCCAAAACAGTTTTTCTGTCTTGTTAATGCAATTCCAAAACCATTCTTGCTGTTAGCTAGAGAGGTAGTAATTCATTCCAACTCAATATCTAGACTACCCAATGTTTTATAGGTGAAATTCAATTTTTTGACAGAAAATGTAATAACAGATTTATTAGACAAGTACTAACTAGTGAGCTTTATTCGAAACATTGTAGCCGAATTCAAGATCTAAAAGAATATGAGCCAGTTAAGGTTAAGAAATTAAGAACAGAATATCTGAAATATCCTATTCTTCCAAAATCCAAGGAAATTCATTTTAAACTTCTCAACAACATACAGTATATCCGTCAAGCACATTTTTAAGACTAACATTTAACTTTGATAGTAATGAATGTTCCTTCTGTAAAACTGAAGTGGAAACCACTTGCCACATTTTTTACAATTGTAAATTTGTTAAAGTTGTTTGGTCTCAGATCCAAGAGTGGTTGGTGAGAAAGAATGTATCGGTTAAATTGACATCGCATGCAGATATTTTATATGGAATGGTTTTGGAAAGCAAATTGGATAACTTGCTGGTAAACGTAATCCTCATATTGGCAAAATACTATATACATAGACCCCCACCTGCATTTAGAGGTTTCATTAATGAATTTAATCTGTACTGCAAATCTTTAAAAGTTATGAAATTTAAAAAAGCAATAGAGCTTCTAAGTCAAATGCAACATTATAAATTAACTGACCCTTAAACCTGAAGATGTATATACATTTTATTTATTTTATTATTGTTTCTTTGAGTTGATGTTGTACCAATTAATATTATTTATGTATTAATTTTTATGTTTATTTTTTACACTTGCCTTAATATTGCATTGTTTTATGCAATTTTCTTCTACTCAACCGAATGTGCCTTGAAATGCTGTGAACTGTTAAGTGCCTTACAGTTATGATGTAAATGTAAATGTTGAATAAAAATAAAAAAATAATAAAATTTAAAAAAACAAAACAACAACAGTTAAATCACGTTTTATATCACTCCACTGCAGCTGTTCCCATAGTAACGGTAAACAATTGAGCCAGAACTAGTTTCAGGTAAAACTGATTAAAAAGTGAAATAACTTTAAAAAATAAGCAAACAGGCCCCAATGAACAGTTTCAGTTTGCCGGACCATGGTATAAGGAGGACACTCCGAGGTGTCCATTATCAGAATAACAGTCCGTGGAAGCAACCACACCTCCGCGTCATCCAGTTATTTCTGATAATGGACACCTCGTCGTGCATTATCCCTTATACAGTATAACTATAAGGCACAAAATCGTTCTTAGTCCCGGACGTTTACTGAATGTCTCTTCCCTGTCTTCACCCCAGTTCATGCTATACAGTCTGATCTATCACATAAAAGAACAAAAAATATTTAAAAGAATAATTAAGCTACTTCAAGGTATAGATTTTACACTGAATACTTTTGTAAATGAATTATAAATATAAATAAAGATGAATAAATGATCAAATTAGATCCAAGTGGAGTAATGTATAAAGTTACAATTGTGTGCCATTTATGTTCGATTTTTTTAAAGTAATAAAAAGAACATTAAATAAAGGAAAAATACAGCTTTGTCGCTTACGTAAAGCTATTATGTTTATCTTGCATGTAAAGTGGAAAGTTAGATAGCACACCAGAGAAGATATTTGTGATGAACCAAAACCTCAGACTAATCTGATTACAAATGGGCCATGTTTGAAAAGTCACACGAGGTCTTTCTCAGAAAGAGATAAGTTACTTTAGGCCTAAACTTTGTCATGCTGAAAGTTAACACATTCAGCAGTATGTTCTTTATTTGAGTTACATACTCAGTAGCTGTAGGCAAGAATACTTTACAAAGCATGACACATATCACAATCCTTCCTTTTGATATGACTTTTCCATTGCAAATCTACTCAGACATGGGGAGATCATTCAGATTCCTCCCAAAAGACCCTCTAGGTATTCAAAACGAGACAGCTCAAGTGATTCATAAAAAGAAAACCATTTGAGAGGTAAACGTCAATTATGAGTCAGATCAGCTACAACAAAAGGAAATGGTTTTGCAGGTTCATTGTTGCATGGTATTTTGTGTAGCTGCACAAATGTGAAATTGCTTAACAACAGAGCAAACACTGACCTTTTGTCATAAACTAAGTGGTGCACATTTTCATAATGTTCTGTGACCTAAGTAAGTACATTTTTGAGTCTTGTGTACTGAATCTTTAGGATCTGTTTATTTCGAAGAGACAATCAAACTAATGGTGCATTTTTTACGAAGCCAGTCTGACAACTCATCACTGAGAGGCGCACATTCTAATTTGAAACCACCCATTGCTATCCTTTAAAAAATAACAAATTAAGCTTTGTGCCAAATTTAAACAAAGCAGGCCATGGTATAAGTATGTGCAAAAAACGTTCACTTGTGCTGCTTGTTCTGCTGTTTAAGGAGTTTATTAGATTGCAGAAGTGTAAAACTACATCATAAAATCCCAATGTGGATCAGCCGTTTGTGAAAAAAAATCCTTCTCTTTTCATTAATGTAGTCCACTGGAACGGTTCACGCTCGCTCAAAGGGCATTCAAAAGAGAATCGGATGCGGTCATGAACGTCACATCAGGAGAAACATACTGAAGTAATACAACTGCTGTAACTGTTCTGCTTTGAACTCACAACCCTCTTTGCCCTTTACAGCACAGTAAAAGCATGGTAATAAGGAAATAGCATAATACTTAAAAGTTGCTAATTACATGGAAATACAGTAGGACACATACACAAGAGCTCTAGGTGCATTATCCTTTGTTGCAAGGAAAACATTTAGACATCCTATCAGAGACAACTTGAGAAACATCCTGCACCACTGATAGTTATCACTGAAGAGGTTGCTGCATTTGCTTTGATAGAGGTAAAGCACTTGATTTCTAAGGTGTTTCCAACATGCATACAGTCCTCAGTTTCCTTCTGCTCTGTTCTCTCACTTCAAACATGCAACAAGGTAAAGTAAGCAAAGAAATGGGCCATATTTGCCGTTGAAGTTATATCTGAGCACTTGTCTTTAGTGTTTGGAGGCCGTATCATACATGGAGAGAGGGTCCCAGATGGGATGCTGCAGTACATGGCCTCGGTGCAGACGGCCTCAGGGGAGCCCTTCTGTGGCGGCTTCCTCATCAGTGACTGGTTTGTGATCACTGCAGCCCACTGTCAACTTGGGTAAGTTTTTACTAAGCATTCAAAACCATGTAATCATGTGCTTCAAGCAATAGCAGAACCCAGTAATATCCTCTAACACACACACATTGAAAATAGGAAAATCAATTTCTTCAATTAGAAATAGAACGCCACAAGGTTATATTGATGGCCGCCCAGGGACATATTCAGGTCAGCCTGTGATTAGAACTACTTTATTCACAGTTTAGTTCAGACCAGATTTAGACCTGGTTTAATCCAGCTATATACTTGGTTTAGCTCTGGTGGTACTGGAAATAATTGCATAGGTACTTTGTGTGAAAAGTTTGAGAACCACTGACCTATCAAATCAACACAGTGAAATTGTTTGTTTTTGTCCCCGACTTATGGAACACACAGGCAAGAGGCAACATATCATATAATGGGTGGTCCTTCAATTGTGTTCCATGTTGTGTTAAAATATATAAATTTGATGTACAATTCATTTACATTTGCTTACAACAACTACAAAATAGGTATTGGAAGTAAAAGACATTTTGCGAGACACTGCAGGTGAATAAGGAAAATGTTCAAATTTAAAGATATCAATTTTAACTTTTGCTGTCGATTACTGACATGAATATGCGGGGAAAAAAATGTATTGCAAGTGTTTTGACATTTTATGTTTTCATTAAAAATTAAAGCGTTTTATGCCTAAAAAGGCTCAAAAATCCCCATATTTTCGGTGACGAAGCCTGGTTTAAATTTCATGTTTTTATTTTGTTAATATATTTGTTACAAAGACTTTTTCAGACGGGATTCTTTCTTTCCGGTAATTCTTTTCATTTCATATCATATTTGCTTTATTCACTCCAAAATACAAAAGCATCTCTAAGGGTTCCCAAAAGGGCAAAACTTCAAGGTCGATGAGGCAGGGGTAAATGTTATCCAATTGAGAAAAGAAATCACCTGGAGAGTGACTGTTGCAATGAATTCCAAGGGTTGGTGCTTAAATTTTCTAAATTTCCATTTTAATGACCACCCTAGCTGGGGGGATATTTGTATTTTAGTATAAAGGGGCTATTGTGGGAGCTGGAATTGTAAAACATTTCTGTAGGTTTAAGTTACTGTTTGATTTTACACAGAAATCCTCAAAGTGTGGTGCTTGGCACTCACGATCTTAACAACGCTGACGATACAATGAGATATGGAATAAGGAAATGCAAAGGACACCCTACTTTTGACTTAAGCTCTGACATAATGCTCCTCAAGGTAAGTACAACGTCTGAACATCTCAACCACACAAAAAACAGGTTCCATTCATACGACCTCTATCATCAACATACGCAGAGTTACATGGTTGAATTTATTCATTATTGGACCTGAACTGGCATGACGTGTAAGTGTTACTCAGACATAAACCTTTCCACTTCCAGACATTATTCAAGTGTTAGTTGTTATTTAGAACTACTTTGGCCATGGTTTCGTCCTATGATGGACCTAGTTTAACCCCATTTTAGTCACGATTCAGCCCAATATTGATAGCTCTATTGTAGACCTGCGGTACTCTCTCTAGAATCTCTAGAATTAAAAAGAGCTACATTATACAATCACAAAAAACAATTGTTGTTCACTTTTTAAACCACAAGATTCAAATGGCAAGTTTATAGAAGAAATAGGTTGACTATTTTGGGATTTCTTTGTTATATTTAAGAGGTTAAAAGACAGTGAAATTATACCTAAAATGATGGTATCAAATCCCGCAGCTTTACAGTTTATACTTTTGTGCAGCTTTCCAGACCGTGCCCGCTCCAGCCAGTGCTGTTGCCCAAGCCGGGGATGAAAGTGTCTGCAAACGACCAGTGCAGCGTTGTGGGCTGGGGGTCGACCCAAACTAAGGGCTCTGGGTCAAGGCACCTCCGTATGGCTAACGTGTCCGTCATAGATCACAAAATATGCTCAAATGAATGGGGTAAGTTTGATGTGAAGCTGCCTGAAGAGGTCATCTGCGCAGGGGGGTACGGAACAAACAAAGGATTCTGCCAGGTATGCTTTTAAACACAGCCCAGTCTCCAGACATGTATGTATTGTTTATAAGTCCAGTGTCTTTTCTTGTGTTTTTCCTACAGGGAGACTCTGGTGGGCCGCTGGTGTGCAATGGAACAGCAGTTGGAATTGTGTCTTTTAATTACTTGAGCATCTGTGACTATCCCACTTACCCCAATGTTTACACCGGCCTAAACAAGTTCCTCCCCTGGATCACAAATGCACTCGCAAAGAACGACTGCTGAGTGCAAGAATAATCGCTATTGGAAGATTACCACAATTTGTACATCATGTTTAGCTAAGCGCAAATGTTGCAATCTAGTTAATATGATGTAGTCAGTATAATGCAAAAATATCCTGTATCCATGACGGTATAACTATATAATATGTATAGTATTCATTTACTGATAATAATAAAAGCAAAAGAATAGAAGTTAATTGCACAACTTTTATACTAATTTAGAGCAGTGGTTCCCATTGGGCGTGCACGCTCCAGAGATTGTAAAGGGTCCTCAGAGTGTGGTTAGAGGGTCAGTCCATACACATCATGGCAATGTGTAAACAAAAGGCACCTTCCCCCTGCCTTGGTACAGCTGTGTGTTTTGCCTTTTCTGTGAACTGCATTTGTGGGTTCTGTGTTCCACATTGTTTTACTGTTCATCATGTTTTTGTGAGGTTCAGTTGCAGAGAGTCCATAATGGTCCTGAAGAAAGCTGCTTTTAAAAGCAAACAAACAGCAGCTTATGAGCTAAAGACATTTGAGACCTACACATTTTCTTCTTCTGAAACACTGAAGAGGCACCAAGAGCCCCCCACACCTGCAGCACGGGCGGAGCAAGTTGTCATCCGGGGATTTACAGCAACTCTGTTGCTTTAAGTCTGCTTTTGGGTCCTCCTGGTTCAAGTGTGACACCAGACCAGGTTCCTCCGGGTGCTACGGTTTCCTCTACCTCCAAAAACATGTTGAACAGGTTATTCACGGTGGCTCAGGACTAACACCTGAACACTATTTCATTGTACAGTTAGTTGTACAATGACAAAAGAAGCACTTATTCTCTTAAATTGTTTGGAGCAAATTAACCTCTTAACCTCAGTTTGGCTTTGAAAAAGGAGTACAAGTGCAGAAAGTTCCAATTTCTTTTGATTTGTCTGAAATAGATGCTTATGCTGGAGGGGTGGGGGCTGTCTCTGGAAGGAGCAGAGGAGACTTCAAGGACAAAGGTTGAGATTCTCTGACTAAGAGCAGAGCACATTAGTGTCGAGCAAGTCACTTATAACTGATGCAAGCTTCTTTCTGTGCATTTGTTTGGAAAAATGACACAAGACAATGGGACATGAAAGACAGCAAATCTGACTGAAATGGTTGGTTAGTATGTTCATGGAGGTTTTCTTGAAATACTTTATCAAAGCCATAATAAAAAACAAACGTAATCTGTAACACAGTCGGTTTGTCAAAGTGTAAGATAAGATCATGACAAGATTGTTGCATGTCCTCCGACTCAGATAAAAATCAGTCCTGATCCACGCCTTTATTGTTGTGTATTTAAATGCCAGTCAAAACAGTCCACTCTATCGACATGTATCCTCGTCACAAGCTTCAACTGTTTCTGCTTCTGGGGAGTGTGTTCCATAATGGTAAGACAGTAATGTAGTAGAAACAAAATGTCGATGACAAATTAACCATGTTTTCTTGCTCAATCAGCACTTGGAGCCAATATTATAGGTGGGTGGAAGGTCCCTGATGGCTCAATGCAGTTCATGGCATCACTGCAGGACAATGGAGTGCACGTGTGTGGAGGTTTTCTGATCAGCGAGGACTTTGTACTAACCGCCGCTCACTGCGAAAAGTAAGTTGTCGTTTTTTTGTAACAGATGGACAATTGAACAATTCTGGTAAAATGTATTAATATTGACATACAATATATGATTTCTTTCAAGGGCGAACAGTTTGGTGCTCAGCACACACCATCTTCCCCCTGCATCCAGTGATATGAGATATAATGTGAAAAAGTGCAAACATCCTGACTATAAGGACGTCTACCTAGGGAATGACATCATGCTCCTTAAGGTGGGTAACACAAAAAATAAACATAAATAAATAAATAAATAGGATAAAGACAATACTGAATCAACAAAATACAGTAATTGGGCATAACAAAAATGGTGACTAAGAAGTTAATTGAATATAAATGTATCAAAAGTACTGTCAATAAAAAAATATCCTAAATATTTCAACAGCTATCCCGTAAAGCTCAAGGTTCGGTCCAAATTGTTGAACTTGGTTCAGTCTCTGACACATCATGCCAAGTTGCGGGATGGGGTTATACCAGCAACGAGAATAGGGAGCCCGTCAATGACCTTCAACAAGTCTCTGTCCAAATCGTCAAAGACAAAGACTGCAAGAAGAAATGGGGTACGCTTCCTCAGAATACCTTCTGTGCGGGTGGAATGGAGACCGGCAAAGGAATCTGCCAGGTACTTATGAACCTAATGTAAATTACTCTCAAAATGTCCAAAATAAACACTGTCTTGTGCTTCTAGTGCGACTCGGGAGGTCCTCTGGTGTGCAATAACAAGGCAGTTGGCATTGTGTCCTACAATCGAAATGGAAATTGTGATTATAAAAAAAATAAAAAGAATGATTTCCCAAACGTCTACACCGATATTTCCAAGTTCCTCCCCTGGATCAACGAAATCGTAAAAAAAGGGGATTGCTAAAACGTTACTTTTCAAATGGTGAATGTACTCCTTTCTTGTCTTCTGTCTTTATTGCAAAGCAGAATAAAAAAATAAATAAATAAATGGTTGTAGTACTCATGTGTTGTGCATTTAATAACAAAACATATTAAGGACATGGTACTTTTTCTGAAGTCTATACATAGAGTATATATGGAGAATAGCTGTATTGATAACAGTGTAATGAGGCAAAAGTAGTGATGGTGCTGCATCAAACCAGAGTCTGAATCCATCTATTTCTTCATTATTTAAATTGCTGTGTTTCCGTACATCCCGATGTCTGCGTAGGCTCTGTCGTTCATTACAAAACCTTAATTGAAGAAGGTTCAATACAATGCATTTAAAAGTACTGCCGAACAGAATCAGAAAACACTGGACCAATACAGTCAAGACTTTGAAGACTTCAGACTTTATTGCCCCCTGGGGGATAATCTTTTTACCAGTGCATGTTTGACAATTGGACAGACAGAACAACAGAGAACAAACAGTAAAGGGTACACTCCGTGCGGCCAGTTGTTAAAAAATGTGATGGCAGAGGGGATCAGGCTTCTTTTAAAACAAGCCTTCCCACATTTGAGCGTCCTGTACCTCCCTCCTGAGGGTAGAGGGGTGAGGTGTACTGTAAATGCAAGGGGTGTGCGGGGTCCTGTTCCTTGGAGAGGGCAATGCGTCCAAAAGCCCAGTTATTCAGATCTTTGAGGTTTGGTGTGAGGAGTCCTATGATTTTGGCTGCAGTAATTGTTACCTTGGTGAGGTTAGTTGGTTTTTGACAGTTAACAGGTTAAAGGTGGAACAGAACAATATGACAGGTTGAATAATGGATTGATATAACCGTAGCAGCAGAGAATGGGTGACGAAAAAGTCCTTTTAGTTTCTGGATTATTGACTTCTGTTCTGAATGTCCATGATGTGTTGATACACAAACACACAAACAAAACAGGCGTACATGTAAAAAACACAACAATGTGTGTCTTGAAAGAAGACTTTATAGATTCACTATGAAGGCAATGAAAGTAGCAAAGATATGGACAACAAGGATTTATACTTAAAGCTTTTTAATAACAAGGTCAAAAGTAGACTTGATCAGTTCATGCTAAGGAGACTTTTTGATCTTTCATCTACAACACGTCTCAGTTCATTTTATTTAACTTTTCTTTTCCACAGACACTTTGAATCAAGAAACTTACCCCAGTGGTGAAACAGCAATATATGGGCGACGGTGGCAATATATGGGCGACGGTGGCGCAGATGGTAGAGCGGGTCGTCTCATGATTGAAAGGTCGGGGGTTCGAATCCCGCCTCCTGAAGGTGCACACTGTCGTTGTGTCCTTGGGCAAGACACTTCACCCACCTTGCCTCCAGTGTCTGTGTACATTGGTGTATGAATGAGAGTATGAATGGGTGAGTGGATCCTTGCTGTAAAGCGCTTTGAGTGCCTAACGTAGGTGGAAAAGTTGAGACCATTTACCATATGGTTTATTATATGGTCTTGTACTGGTTAAAGAATTTAAAGAACGAATCCTTAATCCTTCACAGCACAGTGGCACAGCGGTTAGCGCTCGTGCTTCACAGCTAGAAGGTCCCGGGTTTGATTCCCACCTGGACGGGGCCTTTCTGTGTGGAGTTTGCATGTTTTCGTCGTGTCTGCATAGGTTTCCACCAGGTACTCCGGTTTCCCCTGCCACTAAAACTTGTACAATAGGTTCCCTCTGGGGCCAGGACTCCCCTGAAAAAGAGATTCTTAATCTCAGTGGGTTCTTTTTCCTTTGGTTAATTCTGCAAACATCTGTAACAAATGTACCAAGCTGCTGTGTTATGCATTTAAATGCTCTTCTTGGCAAATTTTGCTATGTCTGAAAGCTTAAAGCTGATGATTGTATCATTATAAATCTGTATCTGTTCAGCTCAGGAAGGACGTGTTTGTATCTAAAGTCGATGTAATTTAGACCTTACAATTAATTATGCTATGTAAATGTATATTGAGTTGAACATGGGGTAGGCACTTATAAGCTTATTGCTTCAGCCTACTCCATTTTGAGCATCCACAATTGTATGAATTTTGAAAGACAAAATGAATGTAAAATTGCTCAAAATAAACTAAACTAAACTAAAAAAAAAACTATCCTGGTTAAATAAAGGTAAAATAATAATAAGTGCATTATACACAGTCTCAACATGAATCAGTGACTTGTGCGAAAATAGTTACTAAATATCATCAGACTATGCAACTATGTGCCCCATATTACAGATAATTAATCTGTCAATCAAGTGCAAAAGTAACCCACAGCCAACTTTGATCAGTTGATTAAGTTCTTATGAAACTGAGGGCAGGCAGTTCTAAACTATAGAAGCTGTCATGAGAAACAAACACTGTGGTGATTGCGGCTGCGTTGCTGAGTCACTATCTGCTCATCTTCACACATTTCTTCATCAGTGATCCAGTTTCATGCAATAATGCTCTGATAGGTATCACATGAGAAATAAAGCCCAGTATTTGAAATATAAAGTATAATATTTGAGAACTGGTCTGTAGGTAGTGGTTCTCAGTTGGTGGGTCGGAATAAAAAAGTGGGTTACGGGTCTACTGTATGCTAAAAATTACTATTGATAAATACTTTTTATATTTTTCACCCTGAACTCTGTGAGGAAATATAGCTTTATTCTGAAATAAAGTAAAACAGAACCAAACTAGAAACGGTTATTATCATTAGTTCAAATTACTTATTTAGTTTAAATTAATAGTTGAGAACCACTTCTGAAGGGCGTGCTTTTACTCAACAGACTTATTGCTCATTTCCTTTGGCTTTGCACAACTCGCCACAGTTATTACAGTAGCAACAGTTTTGTAAAACGCTTTCACAAAATTAGAAACAGAGGCTCGAATCATCTTCAGTGCAAAGTGTAATTTTCAGTGACACTTGCAGAGAGAGAAAACACAATTTATATAACAGATCCAAAACGTGTCATCTGAGTCTTAGTTGTGCGCTTGATAACAATCTCTCATGCAACTAGAGGCTATATAAAGATTGCACTATATCCCTTCACTATAATGGCATTGTAAGGATGCAAGGTCGACAAATCATCAGGTTTTTTTGCTCAGTTTTATACAACAGACGGGTGAGCAACTGCAACCACACAGTATTTTAAATAGTGTGATATTTCACTTTTACAGATAAAGCTACTTTGTGTTTACTGACATGTGTTCTGATTAACTCTTATTAAATTGTCTTCGCAGTGATTGGGAGCCTCATTGTGAATGGAAGCAAAGTTAAAGATGATGATGCCATGCAGTACATGGTTTCAGTGCAGGCAAGGCAAAGCCATAAGTGCAGCGGCTTCTTAGTGAGTGAAAACTTTGTACTCACAGCAGCTTGCTGTTCACAGTTGTAAGTAACTGATTTACTCTAGTATTTAGTACAAGTCGAGAAATTATGCAAACTGTATGTTACTTGTCTCCCTTTAAGTTACCTCGATGCAGTTGTCCTGGGAAGCCACAACCTAGACTCCAGCAATAAACAGAAAATTACCATTGAAAAGAAAATTATGCCCAAAGAGAATGATCTGATGATGTTAAAGTATGTAAAAAGAAAAGAAAAGAAAGAAAGAAATACTCACTTTATACTCACATATTTCTTTGTTTTTTGTTTAAGTTGAAGAAAAAGGCTAAGCTGGGCAAAGGTGTAGAAATAATACAGCTTCCAAATGAAAACACGAAAGTTGAAGCAGGTGACTGGTGTGAGATTGCAGGATGGGGTGCTATTGAGATTGGCAAAAACCATGTCAAGGATCTATATGCCACCAACGTGTCCATTATAGACCGACCGACCTGCATGAAAGTATGGCACAAGCTTCCAGCTAATGTCATCTGTGCCGCCAGAAATAACAACATCAGAACATTTAATGAGGTAACACAGTCAAAGAACGTCAAACTCATATCAAGTAATAATGGACTAAATTAAATTGTGTTTCAGGGTGATTGGGGAGGCCCTCTGGTGTGCAACAACACTGCGGTGGGCATTGCGTCTTTCAACAGAGATGGTACAATCGAAGGTCCTAATGTCTTTATCGACATTTCAAAATATCTTCAATGGATCAACGATACTAAAATAGGAAGCTAAAAAGCATAAAAGGATATTCTGAAATAGTTGCTTTGATGCAAGTAAAGCAATAAATTATTCCGTTTATCTTTTCCTCTGTGTATTCTTTACTCTGTGGTGGTACAGCACATTATTTTAAGCCCGGTGCACTGTATAGATTAGCTGAGGGGAGTTCTTCATATTGTTCTTCACTGCCCAGATGAAGACTCCGTAGTGAGTCGAAACGCGTTGGCGTAAATTTCACTATCAGCTGATTTTGCATCAGTATCTATTGTTCGACAAAAAAAAGAAAAAAAAAAGATAAATGAAAAATATACACACTATCTATTGAACAAAATAACACTCTAGGATTAGTTTTTGTGCACCATTTTGGAATTTATTTGAGTGATTATTTACATTATTTACATTAACATTGTAGCAGTGCAGAAATAAAATAAAGTAACAAAAAGTAACAAAAACTCAAAAGGAGTAGGCCGAAGCAAGAAGGCTTATAAGTGCCTCCCCCAATATTGAAAATTAATTTACATTCCAGTGATACATCATCTCGTACAATATAACACTTTACATTACAAATTCCTGGATTACACAATTACAATTGTCCATATTGACTTTATGTACAGCAGCTTTGCTAAAGAAAAAACATACATGTTTAATAAAAAGAAAATCACATGATGATTACAAGACTTTCAAAGTAAGAAGACAACACGAAGATAGAAATGTATGCAGTTTACCAATATATATAAGCATTTATTTTTATTTACAATTTGTACTTTTCTTTTCTTTTCCTCTTTCCCATTCGCTTAATAACCATAACCAATCATTACTTACGTATAAACACCAGTCACCATTCTTTTAATTGAACATTGACTTAGTTATTATTAAGTATTACGTAATCAACATCACCCATTATTATTTACATTCCCATTTCCACCGTAAAATGTTTAGTTGTGATTGTTTTATTGTTTGTTTCGTTTTGTTTTGTTGTTTGCCTTGTTTAGTGAGGTGCCTTAAAAAGCCAGGGTGTAATGTGGCCAGTTAGAGGGCAGTAGCCCCCCCATCAGCAAGCCCTCACCCTGCTGCCCAAACATTATATGAGTTTATTTTGAGTGTTAAATAAATATACAGTACATACATGTTTTTTTTTTGCGTGAATGGAATTGTCCTTGTCAAGATTAATATTATTTGTAAATATTGTTTGTAAACATTGTTTGTAAATATTAAAAAGTTATATTGCTGTCATTTCTACTGCATTTAATTATATATGTATTTGTGAGTGTGCGTACGTTTAAGTGTACATGTGTATGTATGTTTGTATGTATATTGTATATATATGTGTGTACGTGTGAATATGTATGCGTGTGTGTATGCGTATATACGTGTACAAATTGTTTTTGTTTTGTTTTTTCTACATTGATTTATAATTTACATTTATTTATTGTCATGAATTTTGTTTTGTTATAGCTTTTTAATATACAGTATATGTCTTCTCTGTAGCTTTGTAAATGTTTACGTATATATTGTAAATAGGCTGGGTGTGGGGTATTGTTTGTGGTTGCTTCTTTTTTTTGTTTCAGTTTTTTTTTTCCCTTCTCTTTGTTGATTTTTCCTTATTTGTTTATTATCCTTTTTTAAATGTAATAAATGCAATAAAAAATAAAATAAAAAAAAGTACAGTATATTTGTATGGTCCCTATATCCGACATTGTGACATTAGTATTGGTATAAGTGTCAAGTTGTATTTTAATTCAGTGCTGGCTCAACTTGAAATAAACCAGAAGAACACAGAGGACACTGGCTCAACTCATCTCCATCAGCATTTATTGTGTAGAAGCAGCAGTAGGAGCGGTAGGTTGGAAACCTTTGACACAAACAAACAAGAACTGCTTAGAACAACAGTAGAACATAAACATTTTACTCTGTACTTTTTAATTACACTTAACATATGAATCACTCTGCAAATATTTATTCCATTTTAGATATTTTGAAGTATTTCTAAACAACAATACAATTACAACTTTACATACCAATAGCATCTCTGGTATCTTCCTTGCACTGAGTTGTTTGTGAGGCAGAACAAAGGACTGCACACACCTGTACTTGAAGACCAATCAAAGTCAGGGAGTGGCATCTCTGCCCCAAAGTGTAGCACCCTCTAGTGTTCAACTTCAAACAAGCACTTTCTTAGCAGTTAATATCTCTGGGAATTTATTACAGCCGCCTGTGGCCAATTTGACGCAACAATAAGTAGTAGTCATTTTCCCCACATGTCTGCCTAAAGTGGAAGGAATTACGAGTAATCCGAACATACTGTATTCATGTTATAGCACTTCACTGTAGTTTACTATTCTTCAGGTTTGAAAATAAAAGGAAACACTTCAGTTTAGAGGTAACTGCTGTGTACGGAGCATGTTTTTGCATTTATTGTTTATTGAGTGCTTTATATGCACTCAAACAAATGGAAAAGATGTGAACTAGTGATCTCAGCACAAACGTGTGGTGCCCATCTAGAGCAGATATGGGCAGACTTTTTAATGCAGGGGCCACATTGGGATTCTGAACTTGCGGCCAGGGTTGTTTCAAACAAGTACAATTCTCAAATAGATTGTAATTGCCTCAACACATTTTATAAGCAACACTATTATGCAGTTATGCGTTATCTTTTTTCAAGCCATTGTCTTTCCCCATTTTAGACAATGCATATTGGGCTTTATCATCTTTTGTTGGCCAGATTGAAGAGCTAGGCAGGCCGTATTTGGCCCCCGGGCCTTAGTTTGCCCACCCCTGATCTAGAGCATTCTCAGTTTGACAAAAATCTAACATGATGACTCAAGAGGCTCTATAAAAGTGAGACGATTTCACTTCACTGACGGTTGCAGGGCAGGATGCAGCGTCAGCACATCATTACTTTGTTTCTTTCTTTCACATGTCTCCAGCAGACTGGTGAGTTACTGGCTACATTCACCAACTTTCTACGCCTAGGTATATTTTGATAATCCACATATTCCAGTCTTTTTTTATTTTTTATTTTTTTGCGTTTACATACATATAACATGTATATGACATTACAAAACAAACATTGGGTTGACAAGATGTGTGGAGGCGTGGGGTGTAGTGAGGTGTGTGTCACATATTCCAGCCTTGTTATTACAGTAGCAGTCATTACAGCAGTCATGACGCTAGTAGTAGTAAAAGTACTAAAGAAAATACATAATATACAATTTCTGAACTATTTTAACTTATTTCTTCAACCAAGTTTGCAAATTATATTATGTGATGTTCATGAATGATACTCATACTAACCACTTTAAATGCAGTGATTGGAAGTGTCATTGTCAATGGACACAGAGTCCAAGACAATGCCATGCAGTACATGGCCTCAGTGCAGAACTATGTTGGTCATATGTGCGGCGGCTTCTTAGTGAGTGACAACTTTGTGCTCACAGCAGCTCACTGTTATGACAGGTAAGTAACAATCAAACACACAAAAGGTTTACTGCGGGTGTTTTTTTTTTTTTTACACATTTCAATCTGGTCTCTCTCATTTAGTCAGCCTATCCGCGTTGTCCTTGGCAACCACAACCTTCGTAATCCACAAAATCGACAGATAATCGACATCGATAAGAGGTTCAGGCACCCGTCCTATAAAGGTGTGAGCACTGGGAATGACCTGATGTTGCTAAAAGTAAGTATAAAACACATCCATACTGTTATACAGAGATCCGGGCAGTTTGTAGCGTGGTGGTAGACGTTTTTCAGTATTAAACTTCAACACAATAACATAGAAATAAATGTAAGTGTATTAAGATTTTCTGAACCCACTGTATGTATATGAAAAGTATGTATGGATTTGTCTCTAAATGAGGAGAAAAAAAAGAAAAGAAGAAACATTCAAATATATTCTTAAGGCAAAGTACTGACACCTAAAAAAAGTTAGTCCTCAAGTTATAACTACTGCAAATAATACTAATATTACTATTACTGTGAAAAATATTAGTACTGGCAAAGGTACGAGGGACCTTCTGACCAGTGATCACCATCAACCACTCACTCACACACCCAGTCACACAGTATGATAGCATTGTTACACTGTTAATACAGTTTTAAGCATATGGGTCAACAGTTTATTTGTGTTTTTCTTGTTAGTTGAAGAAAAGCCCGGTGCTGGGACACGGCGTGAAAATATTACAACTTCCGAGTATGAACATGAACGTCAAAGTACACGACTTGTGCCAAGTTGTAGGATGGGGCGCTACAAAGAGCGGTGGCGCAAGTAGCAACGATCTATTGGCCGCGAATGTTTCCATTATCGACATAACAACCTGTTCAAATGCCTGGGGAGGCCTTCCTGATAATGTCATCTGCGCTGGAGGATACATCACTAACAGAGGATTCTGCCAGGTAAAAAAAGCTTCAAAATTGGTTAAACATTATTTTTAACGCTGGTCTAAATAAAATTAAAATGATGTTTTTAGGGTGATTCTGGTGGCCCTCTGGTGTGCAAAAACACTGCAGTGGGTATCGTATCTTTCAATAAAAACCGCAACTGCAACTATGAGAATGATGTTCCCAATGTGTATGTCGATGTTTCAAAATACATCGATTGGATCCTCAAGACAATCATCTTCAACTAAAAACAGCATCATAAGTGCTTTTGTGAAAGGAATGCATAATAATGAAATAAATTGTTAATTTCTTGTGTAATTGGTGAGTTGTTGGAATTATTTCATTTTATGGTATAAGCCTAATCACAGGCTAAGCAAAAGGCAGCTGCTTACATTCATTGATGAGTAGTTAATATGCTGTTGTAGTTGTAGTAGTGCTAATTTTCACTAACTAGGCATATTTGAAAACATCTATTTTTTTTTTTTTTTTTTTCCATTAGCTCTTCACATTATAAACTATTGGGGCCCAGTCTAGACATAATAAAGGGAAGTTGTTTTGCTTCATTTCTTGCAGCAAATTCTGTTGCATTGACATTGCAACTTAAATTGACCAAGAAATGGTGGTTGGCATATAAGAAATGAACAAAACAGGGCTGGAATACAATGGTTGCTAGACAGAATTTTGCACAAACAATAATGATGGATGAATCTCAGGGCCCTGACACCCCTTTTCTATAGCTTTGTAAATGTTTACGTATATATTGTAAATAGGCTGGGTGTGGGGTATTGTTTGTGGTTGCTTCTTTTTTTTTTTTTTACGTTTTTTTCCCCTTCTCTTTGTTGTTTTTTCCTTATTTGTTTATTATCCTTTTTTAAATGTAATAAATGCAATAAAAAATAAAATAAAAAAAAGAACAGTATATATGGTCCCTATATCCGACATTGTGACATTAGTATTGGTATAAGTAGTAGTCATTTTCCCCACATGTCTGCCTAAAGTGGAAGGAATTACGAGTATTCCGAACATACTGTATTCATGTTATAGCACTTCACTGTAGTTTACTATTCTTCAGGTTTGAAAATAAAAGGAAACACTTCAGTTTAGAGGTAACTGCTGTGTACGGAGCATGTTTTTGCATTTATTGTTTATTGAGTGCTTTATATGCACTCAAACAAATGGAAAAGATGTGAACTAGTGATCTTAGCACAAACGTGTGGTGCCCATCTAGAGCAGATATGGGCAGACTTTTTGATGCAGGGGCCACATTGGGATTCTGAACTTGCGGCCAGGGCCAGACCGGGTTGTTTCAAACAAGTACAATTCTCAAATAGATTGTAATTGCCTCAACACATTTTATAAAGCAACACTATTATGCAGTTATGCGTTATCTTTTTCAAGCCATTGTCTTTCCCCATTTTAGACAATGCATATTGGGCTTTATCATCTTTTGTTGGCCAGATTGAAGGGCTAGGCAGGCCGTATTTGGCCCCCGGGCCTTAGTTTGCCCACCCCTGATCTAGAGCATTCTCAGTTTGACAAAAATCTAACATGATGACTCTAGAGGCTCTATAAAAGTGAGACGATTTCACTTCACTGACGGTTGCAGGGCAGGATGCAGCGTCAGCACATCATTACTTTGTTTCTTTCTTTCACATGTCTCCAGCAGACTGGTGAGTTACTGGCTACATTCACCAACTTTCTACGCCTAGGTATATTTTGATAATCCACATATTCCAGTCTTTTTTTTTTGCGTTTACATACATATAACATGTATATGACATTACAAAACAAACATTGGGTTGACAAGATGTGTGGAGGCGTGGGGTGTAGTGAGGTGTGTGTCACATATTCCAGCCTTGTTATTACAGTAGCAGTCATTACAGCAGTCATGACGCTAGTAGTAGTAAAAGTACTAAAGAAAATACATAATATACAATTTCTGAACTATTTTAACTTATTTCTTCAACCAAGTTTGCAAATTATATTATGTGATGTTCACTAATGAATGATACTCATACTAACCACTTTAAATGCAGTGATTGGAAGTGTCATTGTCAATGGACACAGAGTCCAAGACAATGCCATGCAGTACATGGCCTCAGTGCAGAACTATGTTGGTCATATGTGCGGCGGCTTCTTAGTGAGTGACAACTTTGTGCTCACAGCAGCTCACTGTTATGACAGGTAAGTAACAATCAAACACACAAAAGGTTTACTGCGGGTGTTTTTTTTTTTTTTACACATTTCAATCTGGTCTCTCTCATTTAGTCAGCCTATCCGCGTTGTCCTTGGCAACCACAACCTTCGTAATCCACAAAATCGACAGATAATCGACATTGATAAGAGGTTCAGGCACCCGTCCTATAAAGGTGTGAGCACTGGGAATGACCTGATGTTGCTAAAAGTAAGTATAAAACACATCCATACTGTTATACAGAGATCCGGGCAGTTTGTAGCGTGGTGGTAGACGTTTTTCAGTATTAAACTTCAACACAATAACATAGAAATAAATGTAAGTGTATTAAGATTTTCTGAACCCGCTGTATGTATATGAAAAGTATGTATGGATTTGTCTCTAAATGAGGAGAAAAAAAGAAAAGAACAAACATTCAAATATATTCTTAAGGCAAAGTACTGACACCTAAAAAAAGTTAGTCCTCAAGTTATAACTACTGCAAATAATACTAATATTACTATTACTGTGAAAAATATTAGTACTGGCAAAGGTACGAGGGACCTTCACACCAGTGATCACCATCAACCACTCACTCACACACCCAGTCACACAGTATGATAGCATTGTTACACTGTTAATACAGTTTTAAGCATATGGGTCAACAGTTTATTTGTGTTTTTCTTGTTAGTTGAAGAAAAGCCCGGTGCTGGGACACGGCGTGAAAATATTACAACTTCCGAGTATGAACATGAACGTCAAAGTACACGACTTGTGCCAAGTTGTAGGATGGGGCGCTACAAAGAGCGGTGGCGCAAGTAGCAACGATCTATTGGCCGCGAATGTTTCCATTATCGACATAACAACCTGTTCAAATGCCTGGGGAGGCCTTCCTGATAATGTCATCTGCGCTGGAGGATACATCACTAACAGAGGATTCTGCCAGGTAAAAAAAGCTTCAAAAGTGGTTAAACATTATTTTTAACGCTGGTCTAAATAAAATTAAAATGATGTTTTTAGGGTGATTCTGGTGGCCCTCTGGTGTGCAAAAACACTGCAGTGGGTATCGTATCTTTCAATAAAAACCGCAACTGCAACTATGAGAATGATGTTCCCAATGTGTTTGTCGATGTTTCAAAATACATCGATTGGATCCTCAAGACAATCATCTTCAACTAAAAACAGCATCATAAGTGCTTTTGTGAAAGGAATGCATAATAATGAAATAAATTGTTAATTTCTTGTGTAATTGGTGAGTTGTTGGAATTATTTCATTTTATGGTATAAGCCTAATCACAGGCTAAGCAAAAGGCAGCTGCTTACATTCATTGATGAGTAGTTAATATGCTGTTGTAGTTGTAGTAGTGCTAATTTTCACTAACTAGGCTAGGGATCAACCAGTAGCTCGGGAGTTACCAGTAGCTCGCCAGGCCTTTCTAGGTAGCTCGCCAAAGACTTTCTACATCTCTATACACATAATAACTCAACTTTTAGATGCATTTTCTGTTCTGAACATGCTGAACACAACAGTTGGGTCAATATTGTAAAGTATAAGCACTAAACTCAAGTCATTTTCTTTGAAATACTATCTTGGCTACTAATTCTCCAGGGTAAAGTCCACCTAAGTCGCATTTTACACAAGTGTTTTTGAAGCATAAGTAGCTCTCCGACGTTCTCTCGCCAGGTAAAAAAGGTTGGAGACCCCTGAACTAGGCATATTTGAATACATCTATTATTTGTTTTTTGTTTTTTCATTAGCCCCTTCACATTATAAACTATTGGGCCCAGTCTAGACATAATAAAGGGAAGTTGTTTTGCTTCATTTCTTGCAGCAAATTCTGTTGACATTGACATTGCAACTTAAATTGACCAAGAAATAGTGGTTGGCACATATACTGAAGCAACAACACAAAATGAGCAGGGTGTTTCTTTAAATGGCCAGAATAACGGTAAAACCTCCTTATTGGATCAACTCATCATGGCGAAAAGATTGGCGGTGCTGCTAATATCTGTGATCTGTGGTAAGCTCTATTCTACCTGAGACAACAATTTCAGATAAAAAATTGGGAAATTTGAGTGTGACTACCTTGTCTGCTTCAGGAGTAGAGGGATCACACATTGTTGGGGGCAGAGATGCAGTGCCGCACTCTCGGCCGTACATGGCCTCACTGCAGCTGCGTGGACGTCATGGCTGCGGAGGGCTCCTGGTCCGAGAGGACTATGTGCTGACAGCAGCCCACTGTCAGCAACCTGTGTAAGAGAATATTGCTTCAGCTACTGCGACATTTATTGGCAATTTTGCTGATGCGAAAGAAAATTAGGCACTTCTTAAAAAGTTACTGAAGTGAATCTTTTATTTGAATAAAAATATCAAATTACTTTTCACTTCTTAATGAAGTGGGAAATAAAATTGGCAAAGCATGTTATCTAAATTACTGAATAATTCTGTGCAATTACTCATGGGCGTCGGACTGGGGGGGGGGGGGGGGGGGGGGGGGGGGGGGTAAAGGGTACTGAGTACCCTTAAGAAATGTAAAAAGAGCAGGCGCGCACATCCAAGTACCTGAACGAGCGTGCTGGACCCAAGAAGATAAATGAACAAAGAAAAAGCGAGTACCGCACAGCTCACGTTTGCTCCCAGTTTATTAATACTTGCACCAAAGTCGTGTAACGCTTCGGGCGTAAAACCAGCCCTTCCTCAGACATGTCATGTCATGTCTGAAGAAATGAACAAAACAGGGCTGGAATACAATGGTTGCTAGACAGAATTTTGCACAAACAATAATGATGGATGAATCTCAGGGCCCTGACACCCCTTTTAAAATGGGCCAAATGGTTCAGCCCATACACCGGCGTTCAGCACGGCGCGCTTGAACTCAACAGTGACTTTGATGAGATGGGCTCTGCAATGCAATGACATTATGTGCTTTTATTTAACACTAGCCTATTGTAGCTGACCTTAGATGCAACTTTCTTGTCATAAATAACAGTTAATAAGGTGAGGCGAGTTCCTGCCTCTGCCTGCGCTGAGAAGTGTGGTGCAGAGTCAGAGAAAGAGACAGAGCTTCTCTCCTTCTCTCTTCGTTTTAACCTCTAAAGTTTCTCTTTCCTTATATTTATTGTAAGTGACTGCCACCAGGCCAATACAGTGACAAAAGCCACAGGTCGCTCACGCTATTTTCGCCGAATTAATTATGCTAATTAGCCGCGAGCATTTGGAGACTCGCATTATAAATGCGCAGCTTTGGACACGAGTCAACGTGGTTCCAGTGAAAAGGTGGAGGGCTCGTGCCATTTAGCCTATTCCAGGGTAACTTTTTAGAACAAGAATTTACTGACAGTACACTTAAAAGTAGGCTTCAAATATGGTGAGAGATTAAATGAGGCTGAAGCTGTTATGTGGTTAAAAAACATAAAATATTAAATGTGACTTAACTGGGGGGGAGGGGTCCACCAAGATAGTTTGTACCCAGGGCCCAGGATTTGGTGCTACGCCCCTGCAATTACTAATACACAATTGTACATTTTGTTAGGCCATTCACAGTCGTACTCGGAGGAGATTCCCTGACAGCTAGTGAGCCAACAAAACAGACTTTCACTACTGTGAGATCTATTCCACATCCTAACTATGATGGCCACGCCAATGACATTATGCTACTTAAGGTCAGAAGTAAAAAAAAACATTTTTACTTCAACAACATTGATTTTTATATTTTGAAAGTTATACTGGATTGCTTACTTGTGATTATTTTTTGTAATTCCATAAGCTGAGCAGCAAGGCAAACCTCACTGCAGCGGTGCAACTCATTTCGCTCCAAAGGGTCCGGCTCCAGGCTGGGAGGAACTGCATCACTGCAGGATGGGGAGATATTGGAGATAATAACACCTTAGCAAACAGGCTGCAGGAGGTCAACGTCACCATCTTGTCCCAGAGGAGCTGTCGTGGGAGATGGGGAGCAGTCCCAATCACCCGGAGCATGGTCTGCGGCACCGGAGCAGACAACCTTCAGGGATTCTGCTCAGTAAGACATGCATACACCAACACTACAAAGACTGGCTTGTGTATTTAGCTGTGTAATTTCTCTGGATAAATTGCAACAGATATGTGGCTATGGTCACATAGCCAACCAGTTTCTGTGATATCAATTTTATGTTGTGTTCAAAATAGTCCGTTTGTCTGTCAGTCTTTTTTTTTTATTATTAAAACACTTTTGAAATGTGATTAACAACAATAAATTGCAATTAATTTTAATTTAATTATTACAGTCATAATCAATGCTTGGCCTACATACATTAAACACTCTAATTTTAAGCATTTGTTCACATTTCATTAACACACTACTTCATAAATATATGTTAAAAGCTCAAATGCTTACAATTTCTAATTTGTAAAGCAAATGCTCTGCCTTTTAGGTAGCCTAACGTGTTCTTGAGTGTTTTAGTAAAAAAAAAAAATGATGCAAATGCAATTCATTTGCGATGAATCCATAATTGATGCACTTATCATTTTTTGACTAAGCGTGTGTTAAAGGTTTAACTTAAACAGCCTCATATCAAAGATATCGTAGGCTTCTATGTATTGAAAAATATGAATACATTAATGAAATGATGGGACACCTTAACATAGCCATCATAGGCAGATGGTTTTACAGGCTGTACCTGAGTAAGTGCATGTTGGTAACTGAGAACATGACTGACTTGCTCATGATACACCATATCTTTCATCTGTTGCTCAGGGTGACTCAGGCGGGCCTCTTGTGTGTGATGGTGCTGCCGCAGGAGTGGTTTCTTTCTCTGGACGCCGATGTGGAGACCCCAGGACACCTGATGTATACACACGCTTATCGTCCTTCAGGGACTGGATTTTAAATGAAATCAACAACAACTAAGCATTCCCAATAAAATAGTGTAGACATGTATTCAGTATACTGCTCAAATTAGGCAACATGACCAGACCCTTTGACCAAATTCAGCTCCAGGAACCCCAATCTCTGAAGCTTCCCTGTTTGAAAATGCATGGTTGAAGTTGTGGTTTAAGAGTTAAAATGCAGGACATCCTGTTATGATTTTCAAATATTGAAATAAATCAATTTTTTTAATTATTAATAATTAAATTAATAAAAGTCACCATTGTGGCTGCCAGTCGTGATGCCGATAATTCAATGCTATCAACCACACGTTTGATACAGAGTGGTGTGGTTGCGTCCATGGCGGTTTCCAATCCCTGTATGTGATGCCCAAACAGTATAACAGCTATTCCCAAAGTCCAGACCACCTTGGCCCCCTTATTAATCAAAAATTCTATCAGGACCCCCCAATAATAATAATTTACTCTATTCAAAGGAATTTATTCTAATTTTACAGCTAAAATTACATTAAAAAATGCTGATTTAAAGTATAAGAAATAAATGTGCATTTCCTTTCAAAATCCTTTTTTGTGTGTGTGTCATTGTTCTTTACTGTAGACAAGCTTTGGGCGGCCCCTGTAGTGCCTCTGAGACTCCGCTGGGGTTCCTGGACCCCAATATGGGAACCCGCAGTATACAATGAAAAATGTACAAACTACAGTCAGCCATTGCGTTTGGTTAGAATTTGTGATAAACTGATTAAAACTGTGATGCAATTCACATTGTGATTGTCTGTAATGTGAAATAAAAAACTGTAATCACAAATTCTCAGTAAAATTCAGGCTGTCTAAGTACTTGCTATCGCCTGTTTATTTATTTATTATTTATTTTTATCATACATGGTGTTTGCTAGTCTTGGTGCAAACGTTAGATATTATCAATGGCTACTACTTATATTTACTTCAATGCTACTGCCAGAGAAATAATACGCGTATTCAAAGTAAAAGTAACAAAATGACAGAACAACATTTCCCACGAAGCACTGCGCTGGCCTGGGCTTGTCCTTTTACGCAGTAGCGTCAAATGGCTTACTGGGAACTGGTGTTTTTTTTCCCCTTGAGAAAAAAAAGAAAGAAAAAAGATTTCGCAAGGTTTTGCACGCAAGCAGATTCTTGTTGTGAAGAGAGTAGTACTGCTATGATATCTGTCTGAAGGTAACTTTTAGATGTGACAGTATATCGTGACGGTAGTTTTGAAAGCTGGTGTTAGCCGCACGGAAAGCGTGAGTCTTGTCCTGTGCAGTCTGTCTGCAGCATGGGTCTGCAGTGAAGCGGAGGCTCTGCTAGGTCAGTGTGTGCTGCTGATTAGCGCCTTCACTGCCAGGTGTAGCTCTTCAGTCTTTGACAGGTGGGCTGCGGCATGACCTAACGTATCACCTTGTATGTGAAGCTTGTCAGAAAATATAAAGGCAGAATCTGTCAAAATAGATTACACATGAATGCTACATGTTGCTAACGCTACAACGGTATTATGCTAATTTAATAGATAAATAGATATCTCCCACCCCAGTGTAATTCACTGTTAGTTGACTTCAGTTTAAGTGTTAAATTACATAATAATCACCTGCTGTTTTTTGTTCTTCCAAGTCTTTGAATGTCTGGAGGCATGTCCAAGAAAAGAGGCAGGTATGTGCAGCAAATAATATGATGAGGTGAAAACCTTTTTCCAGAAAAACAAAACAAGCACAATCTCCCATTTGTATTTCTAGAAAGCGAAGTTGTGGGGAACTAAGTGACACAATAGACCCTAATAACATTTTGGGAATGCGTATTCAGCACAACTGGCGTGAGAAGGGAAACCAAAGCAAATGGAAGGGAACAGTGCTTGACAGACTAAGTGTAAACCCATCTCTATACATGGTCAAGTATGACGGCTTTGACTGTGTTTATGGTATAGAGCTGTTCAAAGATGACCGTGTATCAAATCTACAAGTCCTATCAGAAAAAGTTGGTACGTCTCTTCTGTATACTTCTTTATTCAAATATATCATGGTCATTAATCTTTTTTCTATTATCTCTCGTGTCCATACAGTAAACAATAAGCTCAAGATCCCTTCAGGAGCTGAGGAGCTGGTGGGAAAAGCTGTGGAGCACCTGTTTGAGAAGGAGGATGGAGAGAAAAATGAATGGAGAGGCATGGTACTCTCCAGAGCTCCAGTTATGACTCATTGGTACTACATAACATATGAAAAGGATCCTGTCCTTTATATGTATCAGCTGTGGGATGACTATGCTGATGGAGACCTTAGGATACTGCCTGAAGCAGGTACTATACTATTCAGTATCTTACAAGATGTGTTTATTATTTGTTTATCTTTGTGTAACTTAATATGTGATGAAAATCAGCTGATTCAGAAATTGCTTCAAAATAAAATTTAAAAAAGTCTATGTTATCTTTCGTAGAGAATAAGCACCTGTTACCCCCAGACAGAAAGCCTGGAGAGGAGACGGAAAGCCTGGTAGGAAAACAAGTGGAGTATGTGACTGAAAAGGTTTGAAGAGAACAGGTCTGGTAATCTACCAGGTCCCTGCTAAACCATCTGTGTACTACATAAAATACGATGATGACTTTCATATTCATGTTTATGACTTAGTTAAGACTACCTAGAAACATCTCCCAAACCTACAGCCTTATTTCATCTTCATTATCAAAGCCATCACAGGGTTAAAAGGTTAATATGCTTTGCCGTTCTGAGAAAAGTGCAATAATATTTTTGAATGCATAGTAGAATTGTTTAACTACTACATTAAGCTTTGAGAAAGTCTTTATTTTATTATTGCAGCTTTAATTTTAGTTATATGTTTTATATTTGGGGAAATTGTGGTCTCACTTCCCAACAGCTACATGAAGCTATTATACAGCTATGTTGTTTGATTTTGTCCCCCAGAATTTGATAATTTTTATTGAGCTATAATTTACTGGCACTTTATTTTAAATTCTTGTAAAAAAAAAATGATTTGGCTGATAGATGACTAGTCATAGTACTTTTAAAATGTTTATAACTCAAGTACACTAGTCTACTGTGTACTGGCAAGGAAACAACACATCTAACAGTGTATTAAGTGCCTTGAAGCTTGTAGTTTTGCACGTTGTGTCTTTAAAGCGTTGTTTGTTTTTGTCATTGTATGTTGCTACTTGTTATGTGTGAAATACTATACCTTGGCATTACATCATAACTTAAGGCTCATTTACAATGTGTTGCCACATGATGTCCAATAAAACTTGACACATTACCTCTCATTATTTGCTAGTTGATCTAAATATAATAATTGTCATGAATATTTAGCTTGAAATAAGATCAATAAAGGACAAAGTATAGTGTAGTGTAGCAAAGCACTCTTAAGACATACTTTGATATGCAGTACAGTTTAGCTTGTGATCTTAAATTTAAGATAGTGAACACAGCAGTAGTTATGTGGCTATACACCTCTCATTACCTGTGATGACACGAGTCAACTTAAGATAAAATAGATTCAATATTGTTTATGTGACATAAGTTTTGTGTACTTACAATGCGTTATTCAGTAGTTATGACTGCTGGAAAAACAACCTGCATGTTCCAATGTTGTTATTCATAGTGTTGGTGTGAATTACTGTCGTATCAATCTGGTTTAACCATGTTCAGCAAATTTAAGTTCATGTAATACATCATTACAATATTGTTAATGTTGGTGTAATATGTGTTCACTTCTTTTGGTTTACAATCACCACCTGGTGTAGAAACAACAGGCAATATGGGTGTTATTGTGCAATCAAATAAAGATTTTTGCACCTTTTGAGGGTAACGTTTTAATCCATTCAAAATGGATTTTAAGGTCTAAGTGTTATTATCCTAGAATTTCATAAATACAACATTCAAAACATGTTGGATAAAGGAAAAGGCAGATATTAAACTGAACATTGTATATACAGAACCAAGTTTACTGAAAATATCTGGTGGTGTGCTGTCAACATACTTCTGTAACGATCAGTCTGTCAAGTTGTTAATAATGAGGATAATATTCCAGGAGGATTCATGTGCAAAAGTCAAAAGATAAATAAAGGTCAGCTGTCCAGATCGTTTACTTTGTGAGGTCCTTTATGTACTGTACACCCTGATGGGTGTAATCGGATGCTTTTGTTGGAGCTTCAGAAAGAGTTGAAATCGTCCACCTGACGCCTGTAAAATTAAATAAAACCATTTTAGTAATGCATCCCCACTTTAAAAAAGCCCCTAATATTCTGCAAATAACCCACATCAAATTGTAAACTTGTGACAAACCAAAGTTACAGACATGGAAATTACATTACACACCAGAGTTCCATGCCTCGAGGGGCGCAAACTCAATCTTTGGCACAGTGGGGAGTTGAGCCTAAGGGAACATGAACGAGGTACATATTACATTGCGAGTTCCATTTTAGTTCTCTGTAACACTTGGGAAGAGAAGACTGTACAGTGTTACCTCCACTCCGAAGTACTTCATCCACTCGTTCAGGGCAGGGGTATGGCAGCCTTTGCTCTTTGCAGAGCTACAGCGCCCTGCTCGCTGCTCCCCAGCAGCCCAGAGTCATAGACGACATACAGAGCCCCTCCAGCAATAGTCGCCTTAGTAGCAAGCCTATTACAAGTCAAAGAGTGTATGTTTAGTTCAAATGTACTCTGAAACTAGCTATACAAGGACATAACGTACTATTGGCAGAGCAAAAATGACGACAATAATCAATGGTCAGCTAGCTAGCAATCTTAGCCTAGTTAGCAATGGGTTAAAAGGTTTTGCCAATAAAATTAAGAGACTGACTTTATTACTGGCAGTATCCTTGCCGCCATGTTTCACGTCAACGTGTAGTCTTCTTTAGTAGCTATGATTTTTCCAGGTATTTAGAAAAGAGAAGCAGGACAGTAGTTATGCTTGAACTGAAGGACGAAGGGACTGACTCGCTGTTCTGTTTTGTCAATAAAGTTGTACTTTCAAAATAAATCTACGTGTTCTTTGGGAGTAGCAGATTCGATTGTTTCGTTAATTTGACATTAATTTATATTTTATTCAAAAACACCAGGATTTGTTATAGAAAATAAACATATGTATTAGAATAAAAGTAAAAACATAAATAAATAATAAGTAGTACCATCTAAAGCAGGCCAATCAAACCAGTTACCACATCCCATGAACGTGGAGGGAGGGACTATTTTTCGTCAGCATAAATCGCATTAACCTTTCTGATTCAGAAAAAAAGTTTAGTCTCGTTTCCCCCCCTGAGATTTATATGTGACAATAATATTTTTGCATCATGAGAACTTTAACAAAGATTTTTTTAGCCAGTATATCAGTAGCTTTCATAGCTGTCAAATGGAATACTCCAACTTTTGAACCAGGTGGGTGTATCATGCGTTTTGTGCATAGAGACTGTACAAAATAACATGTGAGAGGGTATTGTTGTTCTTCAGTCAATAGCCTATGTAACTGGACAGTCAGTTGTGCATACTATTGTGCAAAAAAACAATGCAGACATTCAATTCATAAAGAGTATCGTAGGTTATTACAGCAGCCAAAAAGATATGCAAACCAGTCAGGCAACATTTTTCTTCTTTTTCTAAAATCAAAGCAGCTAGCAAGTTGGAGCAAGTTTCTACGGATAATCAAAATGAGAAATGGAGAATTGTTTTAATGTTCTATTTTGATAAATGGAGCAGGGTTTTTAAGTAGGCTAACTGTTTAATTTCTTGAATGGAAATTGACTCTTAAAAAAAGATTCTCGACTTAAAATATTGACAACAGTTATTAGATAACAGTGCGGCTAATGAGGTCACTATCTTAAACTTACATTAAAACAATTGTGTTTTACAGAGTCTCTTCGAGGTGCCAGAGTACTGGTCACTGGGCCAGTACAGGTATTGGTGAACAAATGGCTTATCATTATGCTCGTTTTGGTGCACAAATAGTCATAACAGCAAGAAGGGAGAAAGTGTTACAGCAGGTTAGTAAGCGTATAATATTACAAGTGTAATGTAACATTTTTCAGACTCTGCAACTGCAACTGTAGGCATAGCTACAGGAGCATTTCTGCCAATTTGCAACCACACCTCCTCTACAACATGCACAATAGGCTCAGTAACACATAGAGAATGTATCCACTGTTAGATCAGTAAAGTTATATATTATATGTTATCTTCTTCATACTAAGAGAGAAGAAGTCCCAAATTTTAATAACTTGAAAAATATAGTTATAATGTGTCCTTGTTTATTATGTAGGCTCACAGTTCTAATATACAGTCACACAATGTCCTTTTCAATATTATTGTGTTATAATGTGCATTTATAAAAGTCCTTGTTTATCATGTAGGCTCACAGGCTACTAAAATCCTTGAGTCACTATTATTTCCTTCCAATATGCTGTTTGATAGGTAGTTGAGAAGTGCCTCAGTTTGGGAGCTCAGAAAGCTCTCTACATTGCAGGAGACATGGCAACTGAGTCAGACCCAGATAAAGTTGTGGAGTTTTCTCTGGAAAAGCTGGGAGGTCTGGATTACTTGGTTCTGAACCACATCGGCCCTACCCCTTTCAGCATGTGGAAGGGTGACATAGAGCACACCCGGTGGCTAATGCAGGTAGTGCATGTGTTATGTGTGTGTAACTTATGAATCTGGAAGTGTTACTAATCCAGTCGTGTGCTTTTCCAAAGGTCAATTTTTTCAGCTATGTTCAGATGGCCTGGAAAGCCCTGCCCTCACTGGAGCAAAGCAAAGGCTCACTGGTGATAGTTTCATCTCTTCTAGGTTGGTAACTTCAGGATTCTGACGCAGTGAACAATCATTCAAATCCATTCTTTGATTATGCATTGCTGAAATAACATTTTCTGCATTGAGCTGGTCATTGTGAGCTTGTTTCGTGCAGATGGCAACAGTATAGTCCAAAATGTTTCGCAGTGTGCCTTTAAGTACTTTGCTTAGTCTAACCTCATTTTGATAAGAGGCTAAAGAGAACAATAATTAAAGCTGCTAAGATACATAGCGCAAAACTGTTACACAGCCAATAAGAATGTAAAAGCATGAAACCTAAATCCTCTGTATTCTCACAGGGAAGCTGGCTGGTCCCTTTACTGCCCCATATACGTCGACGAAATTTGCCGTGAATGGCTTCTTTGGATCTCTTCAGCATGAACTGGCAATGAACAACAGCAACGTGTCCCTGTCTATTTGTACACTGGGTCTCATTGACACAGATTCTGCAATGGAGAAAGTAAGGTAAGCCTACTACAATAACCTGTAGCCAGAGATGTCACAAGTCACCCTCAAGTCCTCATCGTTCATGTCCAAGTTCAAATCTTCAATTTAGAACCACAAGTACTGAATGTGTGAGTCCAAGTCCAAGTCCAAGTCATTAAGATAAAGTTCATGTCAAGTCACTATCATCTAAAACCAGGTCTAAACCACAAGTCCAGCCCATTTAAGAAGGGTTTTCTAACTCTTTATCTACCTGTGTCCCTCCTTTGACAATGATACCATGTATCTACCTTTGAACTCAAACCATAATTTAAAAGCATAGATCAATGATTAATGTAAACATTCAACTAGGTGTTTTTGTCAGTTGACACCAAATATTTAAAACTGTTTGTCCATGTTACGTTATGATTCTTAGGGACGTCATCGATCTTCCAGCTGCCCCTGCTACTGAGGCAGCCCTGAACATAATCAAGACAGGTTCCACGCGACAGGCTGAGCTCTACTACCCCTGGAATACATACATTGTATCTCTTACTAAAGACTGGATCCCTGCTGCAACAAACTACATTATCCGGAACGCTTATAACTATATACCATGAGGACATTTCAGCCAGACGGAATATATGATTTTTTGTTTCTATGTGCACAAGTCATGGTTATCTGCAGTACTGTCATGGAAATCGAAATATTTTAATATCCTTGTGAATGTTGTTTACTTCCATTCCTCAATACTGTCCATATGACTGTTTGGTTTATTTGTCATTTACAAATTATTTAAATATTTTAATTGACTTTATAACTAGTTTGGCTACCTTAAAATATCATTAACAATTTCTAATGTACTAATCTTTATTTTATTATATTTTTTATTTGAACTGGCAAATAAGGAATGGTTCACTGAAGCTGTATTTGTCAACTTGGGACCCAACTTCGTCCAACTGTCACAACAAGTTGCAGCCACATACCAATACGTTGAAATTAAAATGTGTATTTCAACGTATGATGGAGAAAGGGGGGGAAATGTTTGGTGTTTACTTGATTCATTTGAGTATATTTATCAGAAACTACAATATTATCTCATAAAGTTCTGTTCTTAAGCCAACTATCAGAAACATTTAAAACATTTGATTAGCTGTGATTTTAGCCAAAGTCCTACGACTCACTGAGAAAGGCCATGTGTGATCCACATTTGGGTCCTGATCCACCAGTGTACAACCTCTACTTGGAAAGATTGTTTGCACTTAAGTAGTTTTATTTAAACACACTCAGTTCCCTCTTTGCCATCTACATTATTTATTATGTTTTAGTAACCTCCTAGATTGTATTACCTATTATGAACCAATATACACTGCGGTACATACAGTGCGTTGCGAAAGTATTCGGCCCCCTTGAACTTTTCCACCTTTTGCCACATTTCAGGCATCAAACATAAAGATATAAAACTGTAATTTTTTGTGAAGAATCAACAAGTGGGACACAATCATGAAGTGGAACGAAATTTATTGGATATTTCAAACATTTTAACAATAAAAAACTGAAAAATTGGGCGTGCAAAATTATTCAGCCCCTTTACTTTCAGTGCAGCAAACTCTCTCCAGAAATTCAGTGAGGATCTCTGAATGATCCAATGTTGACCTAAATGACTAATGATGATAAATAGAATCCACCTGTGTGTAAGCAAGTGTCCGTATAAATGCACCTGCTCTGTGATAGTCTCAGAGGTCAGTTTAAAGCGCAGAGAGCATCGTGAAGAACAAGGAACACACCAGGCAGGTCCGAGATACTGTTGTGGAGAAGTTTAAAGCCGGATTTGGATACAAAAAGATTTCCCAAGCTTTAAACATCCCAAGGAGCACTGTGCAAGCGATAATATTGAAATGGAAGGAGTATCAGACCACTGCAAATCTACAAAGACCCGGCCGTCCCTCTAAACTTTCAGCTCATACAAGGAGAAAACTGATCAGAGATGCTGCCAAGAGGCCCATGATCACTCTGGATGAACTGCAGAAATGTACAGCTGAGGTGGGAGACTCTGTCCATAGGACAACAATCAGTCGTATACTGCACAACTCTGGCCTTTATGGAAGAGGGGCAAGAAGAAAGCCATTTCTTAAAGATATCCATAAAAAGTGTTGTTTAAAGTTTGCCACAAGCCACCTGGGAGACACACCAAACATGTGGAAGAAGGTGCTCTGGTCAGATGAAACCAAAATCGAACTTTTTGGCAACAATGCAAAACGTTATGTTTGGAGTAAAAGCAACACAGCTCATCACCCTGAACACACCATCCCCACTGTCAAACATGGTGGTGGCAGCGTCATGGTTTGGGCCTGCTTTTCTTCAGCAGGGACAGGGAAGATGGTTAAAATTGATGGGAAGATGGATGGAGCCAAATACAGGACCATTCTGGAAGAAAACCTGATGGAGTCTGCAAAAGACCTGAGACTGGGACGGAGATTTGTCTTCCAACAAGACAATGATCCAAAACATAAAGCAAAATCTACAATGGAGTGGTTCACAAATAAACATATCCAGGTATTAGAATGGCCAAGTCAAAGTCCAGACCTGAATCCAATCGAGAATCTGTGGAAAGAATTGAAAACTGCTGTTCACAAACGCTGTCCATCCAACTTCACTGAGCTCGAGCTGTTTTGCAAGGAGGAATGGGCAAATATTTCAGTCTCTCAATGTGCAAAACTGATAGAGACATACCCCAAGCGACTTACAGCAGTAATCGCAGCAAAAGGTGGCGCTACAAAGTATTAACTTAAGGGGGCTGAATAATTTTGCAAGCCCAATTTTACAGTTTTTTATTTGTTAAAAATGTTTGAAATATCCAATAAATTTCGTTTCACTTCATAATTGTGTCCCACTTGTTTCTTCACAAAAATTACAGTTTTATATCTTTATGTTTGAAGCCTGAAATGTGGCAAAAGGTCAAAAAAGTTCAAGGGGGCCGAATACTTTCGCAAGGCACTGTATAATACGGTACATTTTGTGCCATACCTTGTATCCACTAGAGGGCAGTAATGTTAAAGAAGTAAATATGACTTCAAGTACAGTCCTCAAAACAGACATAATCCAAAATTTAAATTCGATCCGTTCAATAAGCAATGGCCGCCTTTGTGTCCATACAAGTACTGTTCCTGCTTAACCACCTGAGTGAATGATGCCTGAATATTTTTTTTCTAAATCTAGAAAACATTTTTTTTTTACCAAAGTGCTTCACAACTTAAATACAAATATTCATAATATGAAAACGATGCCCAATGAAAGAAATCATGAAAAATTGCATTCACTTCTGTTATTCAACTCAAACTGTGAAACTGATAGACTCATTACATGCAAAGTGAGATATGTATAGGCTTTATTTGTTATAATTTTGATTATTATGGCTCAGCTTGTAAAAACCCCAAATTAAAAATCTCAAATAAAATTTGAATATTTTGAAACTGGACTGTAAGCCTTAATGATTATTAATTTCTCCCCACCCACTTTGAAAAATAACAAGGAGGAGTTTACTCTTAGACATCAAACGAAATTACATTTGTTTCAAGAAAGTTTTGAAAGTGTGCGAGTGTTCTGGTAGCTACTAGTGTTGTGCAGCTATATTTCAGTATGATGAAAACTTTAACAAAGATCTTTTTAGTGAGTACAGCGGTTGCTTTTATAGCTGTCAAATGGAGACCTTCACATTTTGATCCAGGTATGTGAACTGCACTATAGACTACAGTGCTTTTCATAAAGCCATAGGCCTGTATATTAATGTGGATGTTGTCCAATGTACGCTTGTTTGAATGATTTTCATTTATTCAGAAAATAGTACCTTGACCTGTGAAAAACACAAATGATTTACAGAGTCTCTTCGCGGTGCCAGAGTACTGGTCACTGGGGCCAGTACAGGTATTGGTGAACAAATGGCTTATCATTATGCTCGTTTTGGTGCACAAATAGTCATAACAGCAAGAAGGGAGAAAGTGTTACAGCAGGTTAGTAATAATAATAATACAATGCACACGTTTGATGAAGCTATTGTTGCTATTTGCTTTTAGGTGGTTGAGAAGTGCCTCAGTTTGGGAGCTCAGAAAGCTCTCTACATTGCAGGAGACATGGCAACTGAGTCAGACCCAGATAAAGTTGTGGAGTTTTCTCTGGAAAAGCTGGGAGGTCTGGATTACTTGGTTCTGAACCACATCGGCCCTACCCCTCTCAGCATGTGGAAGGGTGACATAGAGTACGCCCGGTGGTTAATGAAGGTAGTGCATGTGTGGAGTTATGAATCTGGAAGTGTTACTAATCCAGCCTCGTGCTTTTGCAAAGGTCAATTTTTTCAGCTATGTTCAGATGGCCTGGAAAGCCCTGCCCTCACTGGAGCAAGCAAAGGCTCACTGGTGATTGTTTCATCTCTTTTAGGTTGGTAACTTCATAATTCTGACGCAATGAACAACCATAAATGAGCAAAACATGTATATCCAAATGGAATTAATTCTAAAATATTAGTACTAGCAACTAGTGTCTTTCATAAATGACTAACCCTGACATGGCAAATTTCTTCTGCTATGTTCAGATGGCCTGGAAAGCCCTTTAGAGCATAGAAAAGGCGCACTATTGCAGGCATTCCATAAGCTAACAGGATTTCTTATAGCCTATTACTATAAATGTGGCTATGCTTTAGGCCAGGGGTTCCCAAACTTTTTTGGCCGGGACCCCAAAATTGACAGGTAAACATCTCGGGACCCCCATTGTATAAAGTTATTGCCTCTTACACTACTTTAGGAAAGAAAAACATTTTATAATCAAGTTAATATATATCTAAACAGTTCATTTTGATCAACTGAATGAATTTACAGTAAAACATGTACTAAGAACAGTAGCATTTTTCTTTTTGTTTCATCTTGAAATCATCTGGGGACCCCGACCCAAGGCCTCGCGACCCTCCGAGGGGTCCCGACCCCCACTTTGGGAACCACTGCTTTAGGCAAGTAGCAGTGTGATCGTACCTCCAACCTTTAGGTCATTGGGAAAACAAACTGAGCTAGTGCTATGCGGAATACTCAACACATAGGCTATAGTTTGCAAACTTTACCATGTCAAATCTTGATGTGAGAATAATGTTCATTGATGATTTTCTGGTGATAAATTCTTCCAACATGCTTTTTTTAGTAAGTCTTGCTATGATTTGAGAAAATATAATAGGTCCTAACTGTCTTCAATCATAGGTAAAGTACCTGGTCCTTTTACTGCCCCTTACTCGGCAACAAAATGTGCATTGAATGGTTTCTTTGGCTCACTTCAGCATGAATTGGCAATGAAAAACAGCAATGTGTCTGTTTCGATTTGTACACTGGGCCTGATTGACACCGAGGGAGCAATGACAGCAATCAAGTTAGTGTCCTCCACACTAAAGTTCTACAATATTATTTATTTACAATTATTTAGAGATTTACTATCTTACGTAGGGGCATCGTCACCAATTTGCCAGCCTCACCCGCCTCTGAAGCAGCTTTGAACATCATCAAGACTGGAGCCACGAGACAGGCTGAACTCTACTACCCCTGGAAAATATTTATTATGACTCTTACTAAAGACTGGAGCTCTACAGTAACAAACTACCTTATCAGGAGCACATACAAATATGATCCCTGACCGACATGTCACATCAATGGTTCAATGAAAAGCCCAACACAGCAATCACACTATAATTTACTTCGCACAGTACCTACTCCTTACCTGATTTTATTAACTTGAACTGACATGATACAGGGAAAATACAGACCATTACAACAATGATTGTTTCCACCAGGGGGCAGTAATGTCAAAGAATCAAATTAGCATGACCTCACAAGGAAGTATATTTAGTTCTATTCTAAGTAGATTCTTTATTTGAATCTTATAATTTTATAATTATATAATAGTGTAATATAATTTACACTTCATAAAAAGACACATTTGCATTTTTTTAATCACTGTCAGACATGAAACCAGAATTAACTTGTTTTTATTTATTTTTAGGTCAAATAGAATTAAAAAAAATTTGATTTGCTAAGGAGGAATGAGAGATAGAATTTTCTACAGATTTTTTTCATTACTTTTTACATAACCAAAAGTTTCCATCAATTTCATTAATATTTGGTAGAATTGCCTTTAAACTGTATAATGTATAAACTGTATATTGATGGTCTCCTGGTGGTTCCCAGAGTCAATAATAAACACGGTGAGGCTGCGTTTCAGTTTCATGCAGCTAAAATCTGGAACAGTCTTCAAGAGGATGTGAGACAGGCCTCAACTCTGACAATGTTCAATCCAGGCTGAAAACAGCTCTTTTACCCGTGCATATGAAAACTGAAAGTATTTTATCTGCACTCTTGCCTTTTACTGTCATTGATTAACTTTATGTTGATGTTTTATTGATTGATTTTATCTGTTTTCTTGTAATTTTTTCTGCAACTGTGAAGCACTTTGAATTGCCTTGTGTATGAATTGTGCTCTACAAATAAACTTGCCTTGCCTTACCTATAACTTGGGTCAAACGTTTTGGATATCCTTCCACAAGCTTCTCACCATAGCTAGCAGGAATTTTGGTCCATTCCTCCAAACAGAAGTGGTGTAACTGAGCCACATGTGTAGGCCACCTTGCGTGCACATGCCTTTTCAGCTCTGCCCATACATTGAGAGCAGGACTTTGTGATGGCCACTTCAAAACATTGACTTTGTTATCCTTAAGCTACTTTGTAACAAGTTTGACAGTTTGCTTTGGGTCATTGTCCATTTGGAAGACCCATCTGTGCCCAAGCTTTAACTTCCTGGCTGATGTCTTGAGATTTTGCTCCAATATTTCAACAAAGTGTTCTTTCTTCATAATGTCATCTATTTTGTGAATTGCACCAGTCCCTCCTGTAGCAAAATAACCCCACAGCATGATGCTGCCACCCCCGTATTTCACAGTTGGGATCGTGTTCTCAGGCTTGCAAGATTCTCCCTTTTTCCTCCAAACGTGACGATCGTCATTATGGCAAAAAATATATAGTTTTTTCTGTCAGACCACAGGATATGTTATTTGATAACAGTGTTGAATAAGGGCTTCTTCCTGGCAGAGTACCCTCTCAGCCCATGTCGGTACAGCACTTGTTTCACTCTGGATGATGACAAACTCTTACCGGTTTCAGCATCTTCACCAGGTCTTTTGCATTTGTTCTTGGGTTGATATTCACATTTCAGACCACAGCACGTTCATCTCTGGGACACAGAATCCTCCTTCTTTCTGATCTGTATGATGGCTGGTCATTTCCATCTTTGTTTTAACCAATGAACCTGGCACCTTCAAGTGTCTTGAAATTGCACCCAAGGATGAACCAGACTTGTGCTTCCAAGGTCATAACATTGTCATTTGGGCTTTCCCAAATAGTTTAAAGGCATAGTAATCTTACTGTATGTAAACTTCTGATTTTGTAAAAAGTAATACAAAATTGTGTGGAAAATTCTATCTCTCATTCTTCTGAAATTTGACAAACAAAAATATTTCTTTTAAATTCTAATTGACCTGATACATTTTTAAATTCTGGTTTCATGTCTGACAGTGAGAAAACATGCAAATGTGTATATATAGTTCATTCACCCAATAGTGAGATTGCTGTGAGTGACTTTGCTGTGTTACCAGTGGGTTGTTCCCTCTCCAATACCTGCACAGCAGACTTGGCCTCCTCCTGCAGTGCAAAACGTCTCTGTGGCCCCTGTGTTTCTTTTCTCATCTTCTCTTGTGTCGCCGGCCTCAGTTTGTGTTGGTGTATGGCCTCTTCTGCTGATAAAGTGCTGCTACTGTACTCTCAGATTGAGTGGTCATTGTTGAAGAGCTTCACACCCAGTGATCCAC
The DNA here is from genome assembly GCA_007210695.1 of Neogobius melanostomus. NCBI lineage: Eukaryota > Metazoa > Chordata > Actinopteri > Gobiiformes > Gobiidae > Neogobius > Neogobius melanostomus. Next base: position 3,622,149 of record VHKM01000113.1, on the reverse strand, counting down.
TAGTGTTCTAGATCAGACTGATGGGTTGAAGTCATTGGACATATGTTCTCTAGCTTCTTATCTTGACACACTTGATGGTTTGAGAGAGTTGTAGAGATAGCAGAATCTCACAGGAAAAAGTCTTGTTCTTTCCCATCAAGCACACACAAGTATGGAGGGGCCTCCTGGGGAGGAGCGCGGCAGAGGCTCCAGAGAGCAGCTAGAAACACCTGCAACAGATTAGTGCTCCTAATGCTGCCTCATAAATCCTCTCACTTCTCACTATCTTCATTTTCACCAGAGCAGGAGCACACACTCCAAACAGGCACAACCTGGACTGCTGGGAAATCTCCAACATCCAGCAGTATTTTCAAGTCTTTTTCACACAAGACTTCAAACTCCGAAATAAAACATTAATCCTATGTCAAACATCAGCCTTAAATCTGACCATTCTGTTCTGAGAAATCAGATGCTCTAATAGAGAATTGTAATACAGTGAGCCCTATGTCAACAGATAAAAAGACAATCAATCTATGAGCTACAGTAGTAAAGTCAAATGAAATGTAAAATAAGTCTAGCACCACTTTGAACACGGCATATGGCCTCTGTTTTATATCTGCACAAAGAGAGCTGATGCAGCACAAACGTCAGGTTTAAGACCATAAAAATTCTTCTATCTATGGAAATCACACAGGCCACTTCAGCCATCATATACCGATTTATGGGGGGGCCTTGTCCTGGATATTTGAGCACAAAGGACATCAGTCTCTGCTCGGCTGTTTCGTGCTCCTCACGTGCTACTAACAAATAATATATAATTTGTAAAAAAAAATCAAAAAAGTTGCAACACCCTTTTGCACCTAAGACATCCAGGTGACTTCTGACAAACACTTCCTTAAAAATGTCTGTGCGTGTGCATGTTTGTAAAAGGCTATTAAGCCTCTCCTAAAGAAGAGAATGATGCCACCATTCTTTGGTCAAGTTGAAAAAGTTGTATAATAATAATAATAATAATAATAATAATAATAATAATAATAATACATTTTATTTAAAAGCGCCATTCAGAACACCCAAGGACACTGTACAATGGACACATTAAAAACATTAAAAACAAGAGCAACAGAATACAACAGAGTCGAAAATTGAGAAGGTGAGCGCGTAACTAAGTGGTGTAGGACTGTCTGACCAGGTGAGTTTTGAGTTTGTACCCGGCCTTCTTGGAGTCCCTGGGAGGGGTACTAGATGGTGCTCCGACTGGGGACTCCATTGTTCTACTGGGGACTTCAACGCCCACGTGGGTAAGGACAGTGAGACCTGGTCAGGGTGATTGGGAAGAACAGCCTCCCCGATCTGAACCCGAGTGGTGTTCTGTTATTGGACTTCTGTTCTAGTTACAGTTTGTCCATAACGAACACCATGTTCGAGCACAAGGGTGTCCATAAGTGCACGTGGCACCAGGACACGCTAGGCAGGAGGTCGATGATCAACTTTGTAGTTGTGTCATCTGATCTCCGGCCGCGTGTCTTGGACACTCGGGTGAAGAGAGGGGCGTGGGGAACTGCTGACCTCGACTGGGGATGTTGTCGGGCGGTGGAAGGACTAGTTCGAGGATCTCCTCAATCCCACCGTCACATCTTCCGATGAGGAAGCGGAGGCTGGGGACTCAGAGGGGGACTCGCCCATCACCCAAGCTGAAGTCACAGAGGTGGTTAGAAAGCTCTTTGGTGGCAAGGCCCCGGGGGTGGATGAGATTCGTCCTGAGCACCTTAAGTCTCTGGATGTTGTAGGGCTGTCTACAACATCTCTGCAACATCGCGTGGCGGTCGAGGACAGTGCCTCTGGATTGGCAGACCGGGGTGGTGGTCCCTCTCTTCAAGAAGGGGGATCGGAGGGTGTGCTCCAATTACAGAGGGATCACACTCCTCAGCCTTCCCGGTAAGGTCTACTCCAGGGTGCTGTAGAGGAGGATCCGGCCAATAGTCGAACATTGGATTCAGGAGGAACAATGTGGTTTTCATCCTGGTCGTGGCACACTGGACCAGCTCTATACCCTTCATCGGGTGCTCGAGGGTTTGTGGAAGTTCGCCCAACCAGTCCACATATGCTTTGTGGATCTGGAGAAAGCGATCGACCGTGTCCCTCGTGGTGCCCTGTGGGGGGTGCTCTGGGAGTATGGGGTCCGGGGCCCTTTGCTAAGGGCTGTCCGTTCCCTGTATAACCGCAGCAAGAGCTTGGTTCGCATTGCCGGCAGTAAGTCAGACCTGTTCCCAGTGCGTGTTGGTCTCCGCCAGGGCTGCCCTTTGTCACCGGTTCTGTTCATTACTTTTATGGACAGAATTTCTAGGTGCAGCCAGGGACCGGAGGGTATCCTGTTTGGGAACCTCAGGATCTCATCTCTGCTGTTTGTGGACGACATTGTTCTGTTGGCTTCATCAAATCAGAACCTTCAGCACACTCTGGGGCAGTTTGCAGCCGAGTGTGAGGCGACTGGGATGAGGATCAGCACCTCCAAATCCGAGGCCATGGTTCTGGCCACCAGAACCATGGCCACCTTTTTCCGGTGGACCTCTTCAGGTAGGTGGGGAGTCCTTGCCTCAAGTGGAGGAGTTCAAATATCTTAGGGTCGTGTTCACGAGTGAGGGACGAATGGAACGTGAGATCGATAGATGGATCAGTGCAGCGTCAGCAGTGATGCGGTCGCTGTATCGGACTGTTGTGCTGAAGAGGGAGCTGAGTCGGGGGCAAAGCTCTCGATTTGGCGATCGATCTACGTTCCCACCCTGGCTTGGCGCACCCTTCGAGATAGGGTGAGGAGGTCAGTTACCCAGGAGGAGCTCAGAGTAGAGTCACTGCTCCTTCACGTCAAAAGGAGCCAGCTGAGGTGGCTAGGGCATCTGTTCCGGATGACTCCTGACCACCTCCCTTAGGAGGTGTTCTAGGCATGTCGTGGAAGACCCAGGACACGCTGGTGGGACTATGTCTCCGAGCTGGCCTGGTGTCGCCTTGGGGTCCCCCAGAACAGCTGGAGGATGTGTGTGTGGATCGGGAAGTCTGGGCATCTTCGCTGAGACTGCTGCCTCCGCGACCCCGCCCCGGATAAAGCGGAAGAAAATGGATGGATGGATAATAAACCTTAACCTTAACCTTTGAGTCTCTCTCTCTATATATACATTCAAAATATATAGACATATCGTTTACACAATGTTTTTCACTAGTCATTATATAGTACCAGTTTGAGTCGGCAAATGTGTTAGGACTTTTGTCCAAAGCACCAATTGATTAAAGCTGGCTGGATTGAAGCTCAAAGAATGTTAATCTTACTCCAAGTTTGAGCATGACCTTTACAAAGTTTTCACAAAACATTGAAGCTATGATAACAAAGGAAGAGGTTGAGGAAGGAGAATGCGGCCACTGAAAACGAAAGAAAGGGCACATCAGCGTGAATCTAAAGCGTGGGTGTGAGGCGGTTGACACGGCCTGCTGACCTCTGACCTGGGCCCATTGAGCCATGCACAATGCTAGACACCTGTGTTCTTTCACTAGCACCACTATTATTATTTACAACCGGGACCAGAGGCCAAGAGGGTTCCTCCTGGCCAAAACAGGGACAAGTCTTCTTTAATCATCCCAGATATCACCAAAACACCGGATGGATTATTGTTGCATATCCGGCTCTTAATGGTCCAATGTAGAGCCCTCTCTCTCATGATGCTGACAAAACATATGTGCTCACACCTGTTAACAAAACTCATAGCCAACAGAATAGTATTACTTCAGAGCTGGAAAAAGTGTAACCTTATTCAACATTATGGAGCAAAATAAGCAAAAAGAAATACGTTTTTGATATTATGCTTCTTCTTACATTGGACTGCACTGCAAATGTTTGTTTAAATGAACAGTATTATTTGTTCATTCAAACGTCCCTTTTGGAGACCCTCAGAATGCAAGGTTCGCTATATCTATTTTGTGCCATTTTAAAATGAAGAGATTTAAAGAATGTTTCATCAATTCATCAATCTATTTCTCCACCAGGGTTGTAAGCGCAGCAAATACTACACAATCAATCAAATAAATCTTGCCAATAAAAGTGTTTGAATAGGTAGGAGTATAGGCTCCTTATTTGACTTTAATTTATCCATATCAGTACATTAGGGAGGTGGTGGGCAGGATCCTGGGTGGCAGGCTGGGGGTTACATGAATTCTCCTTTTTTGTCATTGAGGGAGAGAAAATGCCCAATTAACAAAGGATAAGAAGTGAACCGTAAACGCCCTCAACAAGGCCCAACAAACCTACGTTTCTTTCTCTCCCTCTGTCTCTCACCCCTTCCTCTCCCCACACCACTGACCACTCACCCTTCCCCTCCCTGCTCTCTCTCTCTCTCTCACCCACTTCCCTGTCACAAAGGGAAGGCTCAGAGCTTACAAAGTGCCAATTAACACTGAATGTTTGGCCCTCGCACCTCCCTCTCTGAACTGCTGACAGCTCTGGTGTTTGGGTTAATACCAAAGGCCTGCAAAGAATTATAATTCTCCTTACCCCCTTCCCCCACTGCCCCTTCCCCTTTATTTTGTTTCCAATGGGGTGGTTTTACAGTTCAATGCACAGTCAAAGGGTGATATAAAATGACTTTCCCAAGAATTTAGTTTAAGAGAAGGCGAGAGACTGGATGCGCTGCAGTGGGACTGCATTTGAACTAGGGATAATTGTGAACCAGGATGAAGGGGTTATTGGAGGGAGCTAAAGTACAAACATTTGCATATACGTGAGAGGGCTCTGACAAATGGTAAACTCATGAGGAATGGTTTAAGGTTGGCTATGCCTACACCTGTTGACCATCCTCAATGGTCAAGAAAGCTACCAGAGCTAACACTTTATTCATTTAATATCCAGCATTTATCAGCTAAATTGGCTCATTGATCCAGGACTCGCATACTGACGATTCATTCATTCAATCAATCAATCAATCAATCAATCAATCAATCAATCAATCAATCAATCAATCAATCAATCAATCAATCAATCAATCAATCAATCAATCAATCTTTATTTCTATAGCGCTTCTCATACATTTCATGTAACACAAAGTGCTTTACAGATTTAAAAACATTCTCTCACAAATACCTCCTCCCACAAATAGAAACACATTATCGCATTCACACTCTCCCACCCACCTCCCCACAAGCACACCACACACACTCAAGGTAAAACAATGGATGTAATGGACATAAGGCTGAGACAAGGCTGGGTATAGATAAACCAGGTAAGGAAACACCGCCTGCATCGGAAGCAGCACCTCGGATGCAGCCAGAGGACATCAACACAGGGCGCCCGGAGGAGGCGCGGTAGAAACACCACACCTCCATCCAGACACCCACAGGACAGCACCCCAGCAGCCACAGCCAATGACTGCTCCCGAGGCAGAGGGCTCCTCCAGAGGAAACTGGGAGAGCACAAAAATGGTTAAAATAAATAAAAAGTAAAAGTAAGAATATTAGGACCACTAAAATAAGACGGAGGTAAAATACACAAATAAAAAAAATATTAATAACAATTAAATAAATAGGGCTAGCAAGAATAAATATCAGTTAAAAGCTAAACTAAAAAGGTGGGTCCTGCTCTTAAAAACATGAACGTTCTCTGCGGTCCTGAGCTCCTCGGGCAGGCTGTTCCAGAGGTGAGGGCCATAATATTGGAACGACGCCTCGCCGTGAGTCTTTTTGTTGACTTTAGGAATAACTAGGAGACCCCTGAGGAGCGCAGGGACCGTTCATAAGGTAAAAGCACTTCTGAAAGATAAAAAGGACCAAGACCATTAAGACATTTAAAAACCATTAAGAGTACTTTATCTATGAACTAGCAATATTTGCTTTACTGTTTAAAAAAAACAATTATGTAGGCAGTATGTTTTACTCAAGTAAACATTTGAACACAACATGATCATATTGGACAAAAAAGCATGAAGCAATAAGATTATGCAATGATTTTTAACTGGAGGGTCAGAAAGTGGACTGATCAATGGATCATGAGCCTTTGCCAAAAATTACTATAGATAATACTTTTTTGCCGTATGAATACTGTTTGAATCAACAGACGTCTGTGAGGGAACCACAGTCTAACTGTTGAATTGTTTTCTTGTCTGTTGAAATTTATATTTTTTGAGAGGTCATTGCCTGTAATTTGGTCCCAAAGTGGTTGAGAACCACTGGACAATATATTATGGACATATGAAACTTTTATGAATTATGAAACTATTTTTTGTATGTTTGTGTAAGCTACTATGTTGACAAAATGGAGATTGAATTCTTCCCATTCAATATTTAGAATGTTTTATTTTTATTTTCATGCAATCTATACTTATGCATATGAACTTGATTGATTTAAATATATTAATCAGAAATGTGTATTTTCATTATGCTTAATTTCACCACATTGGATTGGACAGCATTTGGACTGTCTGGGGTTAACACTGCTACCCATAGCAATATAAGGATATATTAGCAGTGAGATCTGACCAAATATATGAATCTATAATGGTATTGAACATTCAAGACTCAGCTAATGTCTCTGACCCTGGTTTCCACAGAGTGAGCACACATAGTGGAAGTGGAGGCACTCCGCTCTCTAGATGAAGATAGCAGCCCGGCTCGTTTATCACCCCTGCGTCTGATCGCTGGGCCCTTGCTTGTTTTTCTCCCTGCTGAACTCCAATAAATCAGGGCGCTGAATAAAAGAGTAGCCAATGAGCAGAGGTGAGAGGGTTAAAGTGGCAGAGAGCTCTTGAGTCTTTAAGAGAGCTTCTGCCGCCACTAAAGTCCTGGACAAACTGACTCGGTTGCTGCGATTTATGACCCGCAGGGACTATATCTTCCTCTTGCTTTACTTTGTCTGTGTCTGCACAATAGGATCAGGTCAGGAAAAGTCATTATTGACAAAGATCAGCTAAAAAAAATTGTCAAAAGATGAACCTCAAATTTCAGGAAGCAAGAATGTAGCAGATAAATGAATAAAACTCTTGACCACTGCTTTTTTTATTACAGACTGTAAAAGCTGAGCGAAATTGTTATGAAAACGTGTACAAATAGACTGCTTCTGGTCGAATCGAGAAGGAGTCTCCAGCTAAAATCCTATTTATTTTTATTTTATACAGTATATCCTTTATTTATACAGGTGTGTCCCTTGAGACTTAATGTCTCATTTACAAGAGACATTAAACAAATCAATTAATCCTAATCATCCTCAGTGCCACTGGACTAGCTGTCAGGAGCAATGGGCTCCCCAGAGACCCATCTTCAGATCTCTTGAGCTACAGTAGGTTTGGTCAAGGCGGTAGAAAACCCACCCAGACACAGAGAACCACCTGGTGTACAACAGGCAACAAATAAAATAAATGGTAAATGGTCACATTTATATAGTGCTTTAGGCACTCGAAGCACTTCACATCAAGGTACCAGTACTCTCTGCGCCACTGTCGCCCCAAATACGCAAACAACTTGCAGTGATTACTTGTGGTCAAATCTGAATCAGAATGGTGTAAAGTTTGCTTATATGACTTGAATAAAAAATTTAACTAGTTGCTTTGTTCAACTAATCTCATAGTAACAGCAACAGAATAAGAGATATGAGAGCAGTATCTCACATATGACAGGTGATAATAATTCTAGTAATGTGCACATATATCTAACATAAATTAGGCTTCATTCACATCCCTAACTTCCACAAAGCAGTTGGACTCCAGACTTTATTTATACTGCAGTAAGGGAAGCTGAACATGGAGCTGACAGGACTTGGTGAGCGGTGGCCCGGGCCAGACAGCCGACCCCACGTCCAGGGGTCAAAATCCTCCACAACCTCACAGGGATGAAGGCGCATGAGCATGTGACTCCAATCCTCCGCCAGGACTTAACCCACATAACAGCAATAGAATGAGTGCCCTGTTGGAGAATGTCCGTGGGAGTTGCAGCGGGAATCGGATTTCAGATTTTCTAGGCGTGCATGATGGGGCTACAATATATATCACTGTATGGGAGATTTATTTGGAGACAGGTGCTTCTGCGTGAGACTGTGGGCAGCACACACCAGCCTGTCTGTAACATCTGAACTATAATTTTTCTTCTGACAAAGCGACAGATCAAAAGGTCAGTGATGTGGCTGTGTCAAGTGAAGGTCGTGAGAAAAGAGGAAGGAGCACGTGGCGGAAATCAGAGCAAGTTGGAGTGGTTCTAGTTTTCTTTGAGGAGTTTTCCCAAGTTAACGAAAACCATTTTCTAAAAGAATAATATTTACATTTTATACGAGTTTAAACATAAGGTTTCTCCCATTATTTTTAGACATACATTCAGTGGTGAATATGTTGAGCCCATGTGACTTGAGATCAGACAGGTCTCAGCAGGTCAGCAAGGCCAAAATCTCAACAGGATCAAAGTACTCCCGGGACATCGGCTGGGTCTCTGACACAGCCTGTGTCTGCTTTGGGATGGTGCAGAGGCAGGGGTGAAGTGCAGGTCAGCCATGGAAGAGCGCCTCGCAAAATGAAGAATAGATAGAGAGACATGGGAGCGAGCGGGGGAGAGAGGAAGGAGAGGTGAGCCGAGGCACTGGGCAAAATATATTTTTCAAGGCAAATCACAAAAACAGCTTGGTTAGGTTTACTAATGCAGACAAAAGTATCGTTAAATCAAAGTCCTGTAACTCAATGTAACACGTGTAATAAATCTAGAAAGGTTTTAAGTTGATCTTACTGTTATTCTTGCTTCAGTAATCTTTACTTCATCAGTAGGGATGTAACGATTCACTCAAGCCCCGATTCGATTCGATTTCCAATTTTAAGTTCCCGATTTCGATTTTTTCCGATTTTTTTTACCTTTAAACTTTTTTTTTTTAGAAAAGAGTATGACTCATTCATACCAAAGTTTCTTTTGTTTTAACATCTGCATTTTTGTCCTTGTAACAAACTGCAACTGTCTCAGTAAGAGAACTGTACATTACAAAAAATTACGAGACATGAAAATGAACTATAATCATTTTGACATGAGTGCTTGTAAATTGACATGTTTTCATCATAAATAAGATGTGTAGCAAAGCAAATATTTTGAGATTATATTTATTTTACCAAACCTTTTTTTTTTTTTGCAGTTTGAACATAATACTACCATTTAGAACTAATTTTACAGTGCAGTTTTTTCACCCTCGAACGCCTCACAGCCTCCTGTGCAGCCTTTGTAATCATAAGGAGGAAAAAGACATGACAGCTCCTGTAGGTATTGGATTATTTGACAAACGGACATTTGATGAGGATTTCAGCAGAATCAGAGCAGGTTGGTCAGATGTTTGTCAGTTTACGATCTTTGGTAAACTTCTGTCAAAATGCTAAACTCTGCGTTAGCCGCTAACGCTAATCTCGTAGCTGCGTCTGCTGCTTCGATGCCTACACGTGTATGTGTTTACATGGTGTGGCGTGTGTTGGGGGTGAGGCGGGTGGAGGTGTGGAGCTTGTCTTGAGAAAAAGTTAACGTCGTTAGAAACAACGAGCTATGTTCCGGTCTATTTCGGTAGCGCAAAATGGAGTAGCTGAGGGTGGCTTTAAAATCGATTCTTTAATTTTTTACATCGATTCACATTTTACGCATATTAAATTGATTTTAAATCGATTTTCGATGAATCGTTACATCCCTATTCATCAGCGTTTCCAACTTATTTGAATTTAATTTTGTTAGAATAGTTTCCATTTTAGAATAAAAGCAGAACTTGTATTGCAGTACACAGGTATGTTTCAGAAAGTACATGTTCTTGTAAAGGCTTTGTAAATAAAAGTATGCAGTGACATCCCAGCACTGCAGAGAGGAGAGGCGCCCGAGCATATCTAGGGTTAGTGTATCTTGTCTGGTCTAATTCATCGCTACAGCTGAACAATTGAATAAATGTACACATGCTCCCCTATACAAACAACCAGTGTTTTCTAAATGCATGCAGCCCCTGACAGTTCTCCAATAATGAGTTCGAACATTGTGTACAACTTAGTGAAGCTGCAATTACAGCTTCAGCTCTTTAATTGGACCACTGACCTTGCCCCAGTCTACAAGCACAAGGAGGAATTCTGTTATTGACAAACGGTACAGCCGCTCTCTCTAAAAATCAATGAAACATTTGCAAGTGTTACTTTTAAATCACAGACCAACAAAAGTTGAGTTAAAAAAAAAAAAACAGAATGTGGGTTTGTGACGACTGGAGTTCAGCCCTAAATGTCCAGTGGTCTCTGTATTGTGATCACCTGCATGGCCATTTCAACCTCTGCCAGTTTAGAAGATTATTTGGTAACACTTAATTTTACACTACCTTGATACATTGTTTATCTGACCACCTAACACAATTTAGAAGACATATGACGTTTAGGGTTAGGGCTTAAGGTTAGGGTTGGAGTTAGGATCTTACTGTATGTCTTATTACATTATGTACCTGCAAAGTACTAATACACATTATTCCATTGTGTATCTAACCCTTAGGTACAAGTTAATACACATTGTTACAAAGCCCATTACATTGTACTAAATTTGGTGGGTACAATGTATCAAAGGTGGTGTAAAACAAAGTATTACCGATTATTTTTCAACTGTTATTTTTACTATGTTATTGGTATAGGAAAGCAACATTTAGTTAAAAGAAAATTATAAGCATTTTTTGTCACCTTACTGATTTTTGGATAATGTTAATAGTATATGTTATATACTATTTCCAGTACAGATTCACAGTCTAAAATGTGTCTTTATTAGTTTTGAAGTGGTCACACACTCGGCTCTTGGCGGTGTCTTTACGTGAAACATCTTCATGTACTTTGCCAAATTTAAAGTTTATCTGACCATGTTTTGTCAATCCTGTACATATATTTATTTTGTAACTGTTGTCAGACTTTCAAAGGGGAAGAGATTTGTCTATGCTTATTGCTTTTTTCCCTGTCCAAGGCGAAGCTGTGTTAGCCAGCTGGCCTTGCAATTAGAAGGTTTTGAGATTGATAAAGAATTGCTACTGTACTGTCACTAACAGCTCAAAAGTGATCGTCTGTATCTGACCTGATGTGCTTACAAGAGTTTATGAACTAAAAACAAAATCTGAGGAGAATCTTCACCTCTCCTGAACAAAATGGACCTTCCCGGGTTATCAAAGAGGAGGATTTGCTCCAGATTTGCCTTGTCACAGACCTTTGCAGCAGTGATTGATGAGCACTGGGTAATTGTCCATTGTGAGGAGATGTCAGGGGGAGACAGCGTGTCACCTCAGCAGCGAGAGTAAAGGAGCCGGCAAATGGAAGCCATTACATGTAATATTCAGCATCTGGGAATGATTGGCTCAGAAGACCATTTTCAAAGAGAAGTATGGCGGCCCAAGAGGGAACGGGCAGGAGTAATTTGCACTGGATTTACAAATCTCCTGAATCGAATTTGGGAATCTTTGTGCACATCTTGTTCTATTCTCTCCAGACGATCCCTCACGAAGCGCATGTATAAACATAAATAACAGGCGCTAGTCTCGGCGCGGGCACACTGTTTCTCCACTCTACCCCAGAAAATGAACTTGTAATGTTGGACGGAGGGATTGAGAGCCTTGCACGCCGATGCTCCATATATCTCTGCTGTCTGTCTGCGAGCAATAACAAACCACTCAAGGAACGGTTGCCAGTGTGTCAGAGTTGAGCCCGAGCCAGGTCAGGAGTGATCAAAGAGCAGAGCGCGGAGAGGCAGAGGAGGAGGTTATCTGGTCTCCATTACCTTCAATCATGGGAAATTGGCGGAGTGCAAAGCGAGAGAGATCTTCATGATGAGAGCGCAGCAGGCCAGATGAGCTGAGGTGGTCCGCAGACGCTCCAGACTTCAGAGACAAGCTCAGAACGCTCTCACTTCGGGGTTTTCCTCCAGGTCGGTGCCAGCAGTTTCTTTACCTGCGTGTTTTTTACTGAGTCAAAGTGATCCAGACTTGAACGCTAAATCCCTTTTTGCGCCAGTGCCCATTTCTACAGGATGGAAACATGAAACATAATGCCAAAAGCAGGACTAGCAGGTAAAAGGTCACAAGCTAATTAAGAAGGAACATTATTCGGTGAAAAACTTACTACTGACATTCTCTCCTAGAGGATTTGTTGCAGCAATGCACACAGTCAAAAAAGTATGGACAATGGGACGTTTTGATAGGAAAAACATGATGGTTGGTCCAGTCAGACACTCACTCTTGGGACGCGGATAACAATCTAAGGACAGCGCATGGGGGGACGAGAGTTTTTGTTAGTTAGTTAGTTTGTTTGTATAGTTCCCCGTAGGGAAATTTGTCCTCTGCATTTGACCCATCCTTCGATGCCTCTGGGGCCACCCATAAGGAGCAATGGGCAACGGCAGTGCCCAGGGACCCATCTCCAGATGTGGAGCCAGGTTGATGGTCAGAATCACCTGGCTGGAGGATTCACCTATTACACATGTTTTTAGTGGTAGGAGAAACCGGAGTGCCCGGAGACACTACTACGCAGACACGGGGAGAACATGCAAACTCCACACAGAAAGGCCCCGTCCAGGTAGGAATCGAATCCAGGACCTTCTAGCTGTGAAGCGGAAGCACTAACGGCAGCGCTACCGTGTCGATCGGTCGGTAAATGACCAAAAACACATCAACAGTAAGTGAGTTTTGTGACTTAGAATCCTGTTAAAATATTAGTGCGAAACCGCGTTTGCTCCACCTCAGAACGTACGATATGCCAGGACTCAGGTCTTGAGTGAGGGTCTCCAGATGATTTATAAAAGCCTATAATTTGTGAAATCCATTCACTTATTCAAAATTAACTGTTTAAAAACATATTAAGTTGATTTTAAAATGTTTTTCTGCAATAAAGTAGCATACGAGGCAATGACTTTTTCAATAATTGGGGTCCTGAGTTCTTTATGTGTCCATTTTTGGAGTCCCAGCTGAAAACGTTTGGGAACCCCTGGTATATGCCACGGTCAACCTTGCCTGTGTATTCATGTGGAGTGTATGAGTCGTTGTTCAGAGCAGACAATGGCGCAGATTAGCAGCCTACCCCAGGACAGCTGTGGCTAAACCACTCATTATGGAATGAATGAATACTGATAGAGCTTTGAGAAGTACTCATACAGTAGCTGAAGTCTTTACAAGTGTAAGCCATTATTATTATTATTCAGCTGGGTGCATTAAGCAGAGGTCTTAACCGTGCATTCACACTTATATTTTGGCTTGGAACCTTATTCCACTTCTGTCTCACGCTAAAATGTTACTTTTTAAGGTTATAAATGTGTAGAATTAGTAAACTTTCAATAAAAAGTACAATCTCTGGCAATGTGTTAAAAGAAATTGGTCCGAGGGAACCCAAAACGGCACCCACTTTGAGCACGCCAGACCATTTTTTACAAACTTTCAATAATTATACAGAAAAACTAGAAAAGACTCAATAAAGACTTGAACAAGGATAATTTAAGACTAAATTGGGAAGATCAAGCCTGAAAACAGAGTAAATTGAACGTTTTCAATCATTTAAGTCACTGTGTTGTTGACTCGGTACGGGAAAAAAGTGTGTAAAACCCCAGTCATATTCGATTTTATTTGACAACTTGGAAAATGAGTCAGCCAATACGATTCCAATAATTTGGAGACCTACTCGCAACCAATGTCATTGTGCTGATCGTACATCAGGATAAATGGATACGTTCATACATATCAATGTTAAACTTTCACTTTTTTATGCTTTTGTAGAAAACCTGAATGCAGAGATTATGGATAACTTTGAAAGTACTTATGTCCTGGATTATTATAATGAAGGGCTACTCATAATGCTTAGTTATGGAAGCTTAAGGAGTTGATCAGCCAAGGGACAATGGGTTCTCTTTGTTCACAATTGACCTGAGCACCTTCATTTCCCCACATAATGAAAGCTGATAAAGCAGAGATAACCACACAGCCACAACAAAGGCTGAGATGGAGGCTTTCACATAGGTTTGTCAAGTGGCTCCTCCTGCCCCCTGATTGGCCGATGAAAGAATGCCAACACAGTGACTCTCTTTTAAGCACCTCCCCCACATCTCTCTCACCCTCTCCCCCTGCTATGTGCCCCTCCCTGGCTCGCCCGGCTCTCTCTCCACTCTGTGACCCATCTTGCACCTCCCGAAGCCCACAACAGACGCTTGGTGTGTGAAGGAGGTCAGGAGTTCAGAGCTGGCTGGGGCTCCCTCCCTCTGCACACAAGAGGCCTGCCCTGCGGGTTTATAATTATCTGCCGTTGGCATTCAGCGTAGGTTCAAGCACAGTGCAAGCGCTGGCACCGGCGTGGGGGATGCGCTTGGCTACACACTGGCTGATTAGTTGTTCCCTAATTGTCAGTTCCTTGTTCCTTTTTACCTTTCGCTGCCTGTCTCTCTACCCCCCACTAGTCAGGACATCTTTACACCAAACTCACCCCTGTGTCTGTTGTGGGCTAAATGTACTGGACGTCTTAAGAGCTTCAGATCAAGCGTAAGAATAGTCCAAGTTTAAATCATGTCCAAGGGCAAAGGACAGGACTAATCAAGAAGTACTGTTGCACTCATCAAGGCTCGACTAGTACTTAAATGGATTAACCAACTGAACCAGGAAACTAGGTCTAAAATGACTACTTTAGTTTGATAATATGCATTGGTCTGGAAAGTTGTTGTTTTTGTTGTTTCCTTTTGTATGTGTAATGTTTTTGGTTCTGACTATTATTTGTCACTTGTCCTAGGACTATAAAAACAAACACTTTTGCTATTAGCTTACACTGTCTGTGACACAGTTGTTCAATATATGATGTTGTTGTGTTGTGGATACCATAGAATTGGTATTTGATCATTTATAACTTATAACTAAGTAAGGGAAACTGGTAAAAATTGGTAAAATGCATAATTTGCGCCTCGCTTCCGTCAGTCTACCCCTGGGCAGCTGTGGCTACAATAGTAGCTTACCATCACCGAGAATGGTGTAAATGAATAATGCAGGAACTTGGAGCATCTGGAAAAGTGCTATATAAGACTAATGCATTATCATACAGAATAGGATGTGAAATTTAAAGAAAATCAAACATCAGAGACCATATTGTTCCTGAATGAGGAAGATGCCCCACCCAGGTTAAACACTCGTGCTTCAATGCGCGATTGGCTAAGCACAGTCATGTGACTGGGGTTACGTAAGGTCACAGGGCACGCACTATGCACAGGTAATTTAAAGGGACGGGGCGGCAGATCCAATATACACATGCTTAATACACAGACAGATTTTAACCTGGGTTACAATATCCGACCTGGACACGCTGCACATGGAGGCCAAGACAAAGCAGGAGAAATCCACCAAGACACTCAAAGCACAGCTCCATCAGAAAACAGAAACTGGCCTGATCTTTAAGAGAAATGAAGGCGGCCCATTACAAGGCTGCAGAAGAGGTGGAGAGACGATGTTCTTCATGGAGATGCAGCAAGACTACAACAAGATCATCTGAAAACAGAGGGGCCAAAGAGGAGCAGAGCGGGGCAGGACACACAGGTCTAAAAGCACAAGAACGTCTGTAAGGGCTACAGGACGAAGAAACAGGAGGACAAGAAAATCGAGGGCGCAATGAAGAGGCTCAAGATTCAAGGTCAGAAGAGGATTGATGCCATAAACAGGAAACTTCAGGAGAAATACAAGGCTCAGTGGAAAAAACCCTCACCAGGTCTCTCTCTCCTTCTTTTCTCCCCCTCTCATCTCTCTCTTTCTCTCTCATTTGGTTATACCTCCTTCTCCCCCCCCACTCCATCTTGACTTTTGTGAGGTTCGCACACTTTCTCGCCACCGACAGAGCCTGTACACTTCATCTCTGTAAAAAAAAAAAAAAAGAAAAAGGAAAAGAAAAAAAGGGGATGTATGTATGTATACAGTATATATATATGTATATGTGTGTATATATATGTATGTGTATATGTATGTATGTATGTAGGTGTGTACGTGTGCATATATGTGTATAAATAACTTAAGGATCGCCCTGTTCACTTGCTTTGTATTAGCCATAGCGTACATGAAATGAGACAGCTGTTGTAGTTGTGTTTCCTTTCAGTTGTGTTTCTTTTCCTTTCCGTTCCGTTAAACTCTGTTAATTTATATTTGTACAAACAATTCTAGAGATGCTTTGTGGGTGTGGTCCGTGTTGAAATGGCCGCTCTAGTGGGTTGTAGGTTCTCTTTGCCGGTGGGACAAATAAAAAAAAAAAAATCAAAATATGATGTTGCTCAATGTAGGATTGATAATGTAACTATAACAGGTAAAGTTGGGTCACGGAGGGGTACGATGTGTGTGTGTGTGTGTGTGCTGTGTTCCTGCTCTTGTGTCTTGTACTTTGTAACATGCTCCCTGTACTTGTGTGATTTGATCAATTGTTTTTATTTCATTGATGTCGGGGGTGGGCGCTTATAAGCTTTGCTTCAGCCCACTCCTTTTGAGCAGAATTTTAACTGCTCAAATAAACTAATAAACTAAAACTAAACTAATTGTCCTCAAGCAGAAAATAATCAGACGCTCCTCAGATGTGGTTCTAAGCTGAAGGCTTCACTTTCTTTAATTCCCATCACAGCAACAGCATGTCCTGGCAAGGGCCTGAATTAATTGCTCGATATCATAAGGTACATCCCAAAAGAGACTGATTAGTGAGTAGTTTTATATTACCTATAAACTGCTTTTTGGAAATTGCGGTTGAAAATGTATTGTGACTCTATATTTTGAAAACAATTCAGTTTCTGTCATGGTTGGAGGTGGAGTGAAGAAAATAAAACCCAAAATGCAGGACTGCAACAAAACTGGTGATGTTTAATGAATAATGAATGCCCAAAATCCAGAGATAACAAAAACTCAAACAAACCGGGGCTTACATAGACAATGACACGACAAAGGACCAGGGAAACACAGGGGTATAAATACATGAGGAAACAGTGAACAGGTGAAACACATCAGGGCGGGGCAGACAATCAACACAAGGAAAGCAAAGCAAAAATCACACAGACCAAAAAGACATGTCAAAATAAAACACCAAGGTCAGATAAAACAAAAGGCAAACCAAAACAGGGTAACTAAAAGGCCGAATCGTGACAGTTTCAGAACAAATGTGTACATGACATTTTTAAAGGAATAGGCCTTAGCTTAGACGAGTTGATGCGTACCTGTCTGGTATAAATACCTTAGGGGCACTTCGACGTCCGCGTAGTAAAGTCGAAGTGCTCCTAATGTGTTATAACACCTTACAATAAAGTACCCCTTTTTATCCGCTTAGAAAATCAACATGTTTAATTATGTGTAACTATATTCGGTTAACTATCGTGTAACTGCTCACGTAACCGTATTTAAATAGGGAAAACGTGGAAGAGCTTGGTCGCTTCTAACTTCACCCCGTTTGGCCCCTTAGAGGAGATGAGGAGAGGCTAAATGTTAACAACATCGTCGGTCTTTTTGCTGGAGAATCTCCTTGTCAGGGGAGTCCTGAACCAAACGAGGACGGACCCTACTGTACATGTTTGTTTCCACATGCGAAGACAGTAAACTAGCCTAAACCAAAATAAAGCTAAAAGCAACAGCTCATAGCCATGAAATGACGCAGGCAGTCTTGAGGGCCGAAATGATGGAAACAAGCTTGGTGAAGCTGTGTGGTCTTCAAAAAGCATGGAGGAGCTCCACCACATGACACAGAATCAGCAGGGAGGCGTGCGTTTTGAGCACTGGAGAAGGAGACGGATTTAATATAGAATTCCGAAAAGACACATAAATGAAACTAAATCTTAAAAAATAACCTTGAAATCAGAACAAAACAAAGACCAAACCAAGCCTTAACCATTGCTGATCCACCCAGTACTAAATTAAGTCTGAAACGCGTATAAACTGAAGGCTAAATCAGGACATCTTTCTGCTTCTTCTGCTGTGTTTGCTATGGCCTAAACCTCTCGACTTTCTGCTTCATTATTCCTCCAACTTACCAAGGCTCTCAAATGTACACTGGTGTCGGGGAGAGTGATGGGAACGTACTGTACCTGCCCGTCACATTTTTCAGCTCACTGGCAAACTTGAATGGACCTTTTCTATGAATAAAAGATGGGGCTTTATGTGCTATTGGCTTTTATGGTGTATTTAAACGAGTAAGCAACTTTCCCAAGGTTGTCCTCATAGGCGGAGGATGAGCATTGAGATGACATAGGGGCTTAGAGGAAAAAGCAAAGAAAAGGCCAATAAGACTATTCAAGTGAAGAGTTTAGACAGCCTTCAAATGGAATACGGTGGCCTTGAATACTTATGCAGGTGCATTTGTCATTTACAGCAGAAATAAGAGATTCAACTACATCTGTTCAGGGTGCTATTTCAGCTCATACAATATGTTACCTGTGGCATTGTCCGACTCACTCCTTAGTGCTTTTGTTTTACGTACAAAACCTTAACTAACTTGCCAAACAATTGTTATTGATATATTTTTGAGATTGCCACAGTTTCATGGTTTCTTTCTTTCTTTCTTTCTTTTTGTTTACTGTCTGGGGTGTTCAACCCTTGGGTCATAGAGGAAGAGCAGGGTTTACAGGATTATATGGCAAGTTATTTGACATACTATTTAATTCACACCTCCTGGAACTGCCACCTTAACGTGGTGGAGGGGTTTGAGCACCCGAATGATCCTGGAGCTCTGTTGTCGGGGGCTTCGTGCCCCTGGTAGGGTCTCCCATGGCAAACAGGTCCTAGGTGAAGGGTCAGACAAAGAGCGGTTCAGAAGCCCCTTATGAGAGACCAACAGGGCCTGTTAGAACCGTGAGGCCGTCCTTCTGTGGACCCACCACCTGCAGGAGGAACCATAGGGGGCTGGTACAATGTGATTTGGGCAGCTTTAACAGCTGCCCCCACGACCCGGCAACGGAAAAGTGGAAGAAAATGGATGGATGGATGGACTATTTAATTCACCCCTACACCTACTGTCATTAATACATTTACAGATAATCACACAATTGTAAACTATCAATTTCACTATCTTGCAGCAGAAAAAATGCATTTATACACACTGGATGAAAGTAAGGGGTCTCCACTGCATCTCGTGGTAAGTTTGGGATCTCACTTGAAAACCGAGGAAGAGCCCTGATGAAGGCTCTGTGGATTAAGTAAGTAAATAAATAAGTATTTTATTCGTCATTGTACAAGCGTACAACAAAATTGTGTTTGGGTGTTAGTCCTGAGCCATTGTGGGTCAACCTGACCAGCGTGTTTTTGGAGGTAGGGGAAACTTGGGTTTGTCTGGTCAGCTCCACCAACTCCTCCTTCCTCTTCCTCCTGTGCAGCTCCCTCCGCGCCGCAGTAGTCTTTTATCATCTTCTCGTTTGTTCCTTCCTTGTTTCCCGTAGCTCCTCTTGTGACGCCTCCACTGTGCTGCAGGTGTGGGGGCTCTTGGTTGCTCTTCAGTGTTTCAGAAGAAGAAATTTGTAGGTCTCAAATGTCTAGCTCAAACACAAGCTGTTTGTTTACTTTTATAAAGCTGCATTCTTCAGGATCATTATGGACTCTCTGTAGTAAAAAAAAAAATCTGCTGAACCTCCACAAAAACATGGCAAAGACGTACAAAAGCATCCAGTAAAAAAGGTGGAACACATAAACCATGAATACAGTTTGCAGGATAAGGCAAAAAAACGCAGCTGTACCAAGAGAGAGGGAGGTTACACTCTTGTTTACACGTCGAAAACAAGATGTGACACAGAAAAAAAAATACAAATAAAATATTATGAGTAATATGCACTCACTGTCTGCCTAACTATTAGAAGTGCTTTGACTAAATCAGCAATATAGGCCGTATAAACTACATTAATAGAGAAAGCCAAGTATAACTATGTAAATCATGTTGGACTTAACAGTAAAAAGTAGACCTCATTTAGGATGTATCAACTGAAAAACATGTGCATACATTACTTTCACTTCTCAGGTCCATTGAAAGTGATTTTTCTTGGTGTCAGCCTCACTTAAATTTCAGCGTGTGCTCTCCGTCAGGCGTGTGCAGTGGCCTGACAGCCGCGTGATGAATGACACTGGATAAATGTATTGGTCCCTGCCCTCAGAGATGTGTCTGCGTCATTAGTCACTCACACTGGAGATCTCTGCACCAGTCCATCACCACTGCTCACATGTGGAGGCCTGGAGACGGACCCCAAAGACTCAGACTGAGCTGTGAGGGGCTGAGGGGAGGGGGGGGGAGACAGTGGAACAGCAGTCAGGCAGATGTGGACGCTGGAGCGCTGCCAAACAGGCACCCAGTATTTCCAGTATAGAGTACAGGGTAGGCTGCATCATGTGACTAGGAGCAGGGGCCAAGACGCTTCAGATCAGTGGGTTTGAAGCTGTATCTCGCAGTGTGCAGTAGCCTCCGCGAATATGTGATGTATTGCGTTTCAACAGATATGGTTAGTACTAGTTTAGTCTTGGTTCTTTGCTCATTTAGTTCTCCTTTGGATCTACGTAGTTTATATATGTAGATTAGGTACATTACTTTCAACATGGTACTTAATGGTATCACTTCATTTTCCACTACCCCGATACATTGTACATACCAAATTCAGTACAATGTAACAATAACGTGTACCTATGGGTTACATACACAGTGGAATAATATGTATTTGTAGTTTATGGGTCTTATGTTTTATTAAATTACATGTATGTGCCTCCAAACTACGAATATACATTATTCCATTGTGTATAAACTACATAGGTACAAGTTATTACAGGTACACGGGGAAACATGCAAACTCCACACAGAATCGAGGATCGAACCTTCTTGCTGTGAATCACAAGCACTAACCGCTGCCAACTTCCACTTAGAGGTTGAAGGCATGCCACTTAAGGTGCGTCACAATAAACCTTTTTTATAGTAAAAAGGTTAGCACATTCCTGATTTTAAGAGTGGCACTAAGGCCATTGACAAGCTCTTGGCATCATTTCAGATGCTGCACCAGTCCAGACAGCTCCATATGTCAACAGGTGTTGAGACAAAAACAAACTGAACTTGAAATAATTTATTGTGCAAACACCTGAGTGAACACTGCACCTTCAATGCTCTATTATTCTGTGACATTTTAGTGGAAAATAGAACTAGTCCTCGGAGCCTTCCATAAAAATCTATATTTAACTCTTGCACAGATGGTTGGAATAAAAATCCAAATTTGCCCCTCTTCCCCTCTTGTTTCTGGTAAGGCAGAAGTCCAGCTTTTTGCCAATTTCCAAAGAGCAGAGCTGAGATGAGACATGGACTTGTGACAGGTGTTTGTTTGAATATCAAACAGAGCCGGGACGGCTGCAGATGGTGGGCAGATTGTGTTCCAGACAGAGACCTAGGTTTGGGGCCCGAGCCCAGATTTAGCCTTCACTGCCCCCTCACTGCTCCTCCGATTGTCCCCGTGGGGCCTCCGTACAAACCTGCTGTCTGCATCAGTCTCATCATGTCGGCCTTCTGCAAAGATGATCCCAGTGGACGGTCTGTCGGTCTGGAGCTTTGAGAGAAGAGAGAAGAGTTGCTCAGGTGAAGGAGGCTTGATATGTGCACAGTATACATCCCATAGAAGAGCTAGGCTGTAAAATATTATCAAAACCTCTGTCTTTATTGTAAAAGCACGGGCTATTATATTATTGTGTCTTTCCATCAAAACTTCAGAACAAGTAACATGAACACAGATTTAATCAAAACTATAATTGTGGGATATAGAGCTATGTATATGACTGAAGACATTGTGTAACTGCCTGGTAATGCACTGTAGGCAGTACAATTTCGAATCCATAGTGCTGAATCTACAAAAGAAAATATCATATAATGTTTTAAAAAATGCATATTCTGGTTAATGTTTCCAAACAATTACTATAATAGGGCCGTATGGTTCACAGTAAATAATGCAGACGTTATGTAAATATTTGACCGTGTAATTCTCACCAGTGGGAGTCAGTAGAAGGCTATACATAGTTTTTGGTACTGCTGTGAATTCCCCATCTGGGCTGCTGGCTCGGGAAGTGATTTCGGGGGAAAATAAAATGAGAGCTGGAGGAAGGTATGAATAGCTGGCGAGGTGCAGTGTGGTGAGTCAACACAGAGCGGGCACTGCCAGAACCCAACCATGTGATGTGGGCGAACAACATGGCCGACCTGGGACTCGCAGACAGGGCTCCAAGGTGCGAGGGAGCTATGCACAAGTTTGTTCTGGAAAAAAAGGAGCTCAAATAGGGCCAATGTCAGCAGTATCTGGGCTGAGTCTGAGTCACTGACCATGCGGATATCACCTGTTGGAGCGGCCTGGTCCAGCAAGCTGTTGCAGTGATTGTTTACATTTGTTTAGGAGATTTAGGTGGTGCTTACAACACTGTGAATGTTATGTTCCAAAGGGGTCTGTGTTTCTATATGAACTTGATATACTGACACAAACATTGTCCATGTGGAGCCTTGTTAGCTGTACGTAGTAGAGATGATACAATAAGAGATGAAAAAAGATTGAAAGAAAAGAGATTAAGAAAAGAAAAGAAAAAGAAAGTTACGCTCAACAGGTTTTTAATTGTATTCTATGTTGTCGTCTACCACTTGTTTAAGAACCTTCCCCAGAGTGTCACCTTAAGAGGAAAAGCTGTGCCTCACGTTGACTGTGGCAGGCTGTTGTTTACCAGAGAATCCCACCTCGCTTATCTGAGTTAGATGGAAGCCCCAGAAGGAAGGGAAAGTTTAGTACAGCTTTAAGAGGCCATTCTTGCTAAGAGAAGTCACCGGGCATGGGAATGTGGGGTGACCGGGGGTAAGTAGACCATGTTGGCATTTTCAGACTGGTGAAATGCAGAAGTTGCCATCCTACAGTCAAGGCCGTGTTAGTCACCATCTAAACAGTTATGCAATGTCTGTCAACACCCTGCATGGTTCAGTAGAAGGGTTGAACCATACAGGGTGCACCATGTGGAAGCGGAGTTGGCTTCTACTACTGCCACTACTACTACTACTACAACCATAACCGTACAGTAGTTATTCTATAGTATTCCTTTGAACTACACTTTTTTTTATAAACAAAGGGCCACTGACAATTTTAAATCAGCCTTAATGAAAACGACTTCATGCTACCGAAGACATATTTGACCAACTCCAGTGAAATAATTTCAAGGTAAAATTGGTCTTAACTCAGTCTGTTTGCGTAAAAAAAAAAGGACACACAATTATCACGTTCTTGCACCTCTTTATTACCCTTCCAAGAACTATTGTAGTGCTATGTTGTAGACTCCAGCAGCAGCCGTCCCATAAGGGAAAGTCACAATTCCCCATAGATTCCGAGTTTTATTATTATTTTGTAGAGCGACTGCGATTCTCAACCATCTGCACTTTTAAGGAAAAAAGTAAAAGTCTATACACAACATGTACCAGATGTGGGTTTGGGCTCGAGCGCCAAGTCTCCCCTCCTCCTTCCCCTCCTCCCCCTGAGGGCTCTGGGCTGACTGCATGCATAATGACTGCTTCGTACAACAGGTAGCCATCCATTTCCACTGCATCAAACCCCCGCCGCTTTACAGAAGAAAGTCAGGACTCAGGTAGCTCATTGTCAGAACAGCCTGTTGAGCCTAAAGGTCTATTGTTGATGTCCCCATGCAACTTTCTACTGGAACAATGGCACAGCCAATGAATGACTGAATGAATGAACTCCATAGGGTCACTACAGTACACCCCTGCTTCCCCTGGCCCTTGACCAACAATGAGGCAAAGAGGTTAATTTATATTTTCTTAACCCTGTTTCGAGGCAAATAGAGCTCACAGGAAGGGATCTGTGCCACATCGGTCTTTTATTGTAATAAAATGGAAAAAAAAAAGGGCTGCCATTACCAAACACCCAAATACAAAGCAAAGTGGGTGAAGTCTTTTGCACAAGGGCACAATGAGAGCATGTTCTGGTTGAAGCTGAGCCACTGCGATCCCAAAACACAACCAGTGCTACGACCACATCCCATTGCCACCATGCCAATTCACTCATTGACTTACAAAATAATCAAACATTACAATTCTATACATTATACACAATATTGCAGTGAAGGTGTCTCGTTACTTTCCACCTCTGCCCGGCACTTGGTATTTTTTTACGGGGGCCTTCTCTCTTTGAGTCAGAAAACTTCAATCCAGTTTCCTGAGAAGTGTTCCTCTATAAACACTGAGCGCTTTCATTGTTCTTGACTCTGACACAAACCACATGACAGGGCCGATTGTGAGAGCCCAATAAAAGCCACATGCTAATGCCACTGCGACCTTATGACAACACAATGTGACCACAGGCACTAATCTAATACTAACAAGTGACCCCTGCCACCCTCAGTATCCGCTCAGGACGGATCCACTCTGATAACGCAAATCACATTTAGGCCGAGGTGAAAGAGTTACTGTACAGTCATCTTAAATGTTTTTGTTCCAGGAAACACTCATGGCATACTTGTACGGTATTAAAAACCTTTGGAATTGAAGTTTTGTTTCAGTTACTCATCTTTTTCTTTTTTTTTTCTTTGTACTTTTTATCATGTTATTGTGTTGCTCCCTCATTCGTCTTTTTACCCTTCATATTTAGCCTGCTTCTTTTTCAAAAGCTTAACCTCCTAACCCCAACCTTAACGCCAGTGCAGCTTTACCCAAGTTACACACTAAATGGATCGTTTTCCTCACGTTGTTGCTGCGTTGTCGTCACTTTTTTGACATTTCTTTTCATCGCTTTTTGTCACGTTTTTGTAACTTTTCTGTTCCTCTTTTTGTGGCTTTTTTTTTTGGTTGCGTTTCCGACACACACGTTTTCATCTCTTTTTGTTACGTTTTTGTCGCTCTTTTGTTGCATCCTAGTTTTCGTCTCATCTTTGTTGCAATTTTGACGCTTTTTTCAAGAAGCTTCTAGATTTGGGTAAAGCCGGACTGGAGAAAATGTGCTTGGTTCAGGTGGGGGGCAAGACGTTAAAAAGCTCCACAAATGCTGTTATCATGTGGTGGTTCTGAAATTCAGACAGCTTCACTGGTCATTTCAGAGCAATATATAATGCAAAATCAACTTTTTTGAGCTTTAAATCCCACTGTAATGGTGTTCTTTTGTCAAAGACCACCTGGACTAGTTTTCATTTCATTCACGCAGTTTTGAGTAATCCTGTTATTTCTTCCTGGTTTCCTTTTCTACAGTACTCCGATCTATACTATATTATACTGTATCATAGGACAAACACGAAACTGTCCTCCACATTTATTTAAGGCAATAATCCAGCACAGGATCTGTTCTGAGCAGTTCTATGCTAAAAGTGTGCTAATCATGCGGGTCATTCCCACTGCTGCCTGCGGTGGGAGCTTGAGTTTAACTCCTCACCAGCCCTGGCCTCTGTGTTTTAAAACCACGACTTTTCCTAACATAAGACACTATTTCCAATTATAAAATGTAAATCTAAAATATTAGTGCTAAGGAAGTTTGTAAGCGCCATATGCATGAAATGTCCAATATAAAAACTGTCCAGACATTTTCTTTGCACTGAAATAGGGCTGAATCACCATGACCATATATATGTATATATATATATATATATATATATATATATATATATATATATATATATATATCGGGTAGTCTCGTGATCGGAAGGTCATGGGACCGAATCCCAGCTCCCGCAAATGCACACTGTCGTTGTGTCCTTGGGCAAGACACTTCACCCTAGTTACCTCCAGTGTCTGCGTACACTGGTGTATGAATGAGAGTGTGAATGGGTGAGTGGATCCTTGCTGTAAAGCGCTTTGAGTGCCTAATGTAGGTGGAAAAGCGCTATATAAGTTGAGTCCATTTACCATTTACCATTCATATATATACACACACACACACACACACAGACACACACACACACACACACACACACACACACACACACACATAGAGTTAGAAAATTCTTCTACAAATACAAAGTGTTCAAAAGTATTTTAAAATGCTGGAGTAATGCATGATAGCGTAACTTTGTACATTTATACTTTTCCTCACTGTCTTTAAAATGACAAACCACAAATATTTTTTCTGATTATACTTACCCCGGGTGAGCGGTGTTGGTGGCATACTCAACTTCTCTACCAGGAGTGTTGAATGCAGGAGAAGCCCCTCACACAAACGCTGAACAAAGAGAGGACAGAGGAGATTTGGTGAAAGAATGCAAACGTCTTTTCAAGGTTCTGTGTGCTCGCGGCACCTCCTGTCAGGGAAAGAAAAATCCCAGGAAGGAACAAACGGCAGAAATGCAAAACAATGCCAGCCTCCTGTTGCTCGTCGATTGATTGATTACGACTTGACGGGTATCTTTTCACCCAGAGGAACCACTGGCTGGAGTCACATAGGGGCACATTTTTGTATTGGCTTTGTTATTTTATTGTTGGAAAAAAAGTTTGACAAGCCCTTTAGGCATTTTGTGCACAGACAAGTTGAGTGAAAGTTTTGGTGAGGCACTGTTTCCGTAAGGATAAGAGTTTGTATTTTGTTCATGTTATCTCATGACCTTTTTATTAATACATAAATTCAGATCTCCGGGTTAGGATTTTTACAGATCATAAACATGAAAAGAATTCATGATTTATAGATCTGTTCAAGCCATTGCATTGACACGATTAGATTCCTACAGTAGGTGTTTGAATGCGATAAGACTTCATCTTCATCTTTACGAAAGGTCTGTGATCTCCAAAAGGTCTCCCATTGAGTTTTTCGCTTTTCTGAAATACCTATAGTATCAAAGAAGTGCTTTATTTAACGACTTGAACAGCATCTCAGCAGGTTCGTTCCATCTCCTCTGTTTTGTTTTGCTTACCTCTCCTCAAGCTGCTAGTCTTTAGTTGGAGCCATTGCTTTGATAGGTGAAGATCAACCAGAGCCATCGCTATTGGCAAACGTGTGGGATTGTCCCGCAGAGGTAGCCATGGGGTCAGCAGCAGTGGATGAGTTATACTATACCAATGGAATAACACACCTGCCCGGGCCAGAGTTCAATGTGAGTCTTATATCCCACTGACTGCAAACACTGCGGCCCACTCCCAGTTTTATGACTCCCAGTGTTGAAAGAGTTAATGCTAACGACTTGAGCTAATTCTAGTGCTGGGTCAACACGATGTGATGGATGGAAACGATACAAACAGTGTGGGCTGAACTACATGAGGATGAGGACTTTTCTATCGATCCATCCATCCATTTTCTTCCGCTTTATCCGGGGCCGAGTCGCGGAGGACTTTTCTCTTTGATTATAAACTACAAACTACACTCAGTCAGTTTGATATGATGATATGTCATTCACTCACATTCATTTTATACATGTGCTTGTTTAAATATGTCCCAGTGCTCCAGAAACAGATCCCATATAATACTAAATCATGTACCTTTCCTTTTAGTTCAAAACTGAAAGTATTTTAACCACTTTTGCCTTTAATCACATTTTACTCGGACTCTTCATTATGTTTTATTCATTTTACGAAGAACTAAGTAACTTGTTTACCTTAATAAATCCTTTTCGTAGTCCCTCTGGGGGAAATACAAGTGTTAATGGGGGGACTTTCATCTCCCCCTGGTGTCTCTGGCCAGAAAACCACCCTTGCAACTTCCCTGCCTCCGGGTCGGAGCCACAATACACACTAATGGAATCACAAAGAAGAAGCTAACAGGCTAACGGGCAAAGCTAACTGCAGGCTAGCGCCATTTTAGCAGTGTTTACAGCCAAGTTTGAGTGAAAAAAAATATCCCCATTGTGTTGTGGTACAATGTACAATCTCCCTTTGTCTTTTCTGTCAGCGTAGTATTTACTCTCACGGACAATTAATGAGTGAAAAAAAACAACGCAACATGCTACAACGACTGCATGGCGCTTATGGCACATTAAATTGTGATTTCATTTAATTTTTTTGCTTCCTGAATTACTTGTGTATAAATTGTGCTCAAATGAATTTGCTTTACCTTATATTTCACCACATCACTCTCTAAAAAAACAATATCGTCACTGCCACTTGAACTATTGCCACCGAAGTTCCGCCATCATTCATTTCACTCACTTGCAGGTTCTAAACATGCTCTCGGGTGCCAGCAAGGCGTGATGGATGGCAGTGATCTTATTGTACCTGTTGATCTTTCTAACTGTCCCATTATGAAGACAACTCCGCTGTATCCTGCATCCTGTTAGTGATAAATAGAGAGAGAGGAGCATTTAGGCCGTACCCACTTCCTCCTTCAACTCTCCAAATGGCAAAATCGCAGCCACGGCGATTACATTGGTAATTATGATAATGTCAATAGAGCTTGTCAAGGATGAATAATTTGAGGGGAGACAGTAAAACACACCTAACAAGGTCTTTTTTTTCTGTCTCAGTGGTAAACAGCGCTCTTTCAAAGCTGTAATTAGCCCTATAATGCCTAACACATGCTGCATGGGCCGCGCACAGACCTGACTCTCCTGCTCAGAACCACTTTCCCCTCTATCGCGACGGGACACACTTCTCACATAGCGGGAAATAAACCGCATGGAGAGGAAGCACTTGCAGCGGGACGGGGTGAGTCCTGGGACAGTCTCATTCGGCAATTGTGAGGCAAATTGCTATTTTCCGGTGCTGAAAATAGACTCAAATACGTTTAATTACGTCTATGTACTAATATGTGTGCTCAATCACATTATTTGCAGATTTAGATTTGTACTGTGCAAAAGTTTAAAAGTGTAACACGACTGACGTTGTGTAACTATAAACCAATAGCTATATAAATGTCTTATCATATTATCAAAATAATAACATGGTTGTAACAGGATGGAAATAGCCGTAAACGATAACAAGGCATTGTGCAGCCATGTTTCCATTTCAATATGAAGAAAACACTTGTTCTTCGTTAATGACTGTCTTTACACCAGGTTACGATCATGATGAATTAGCATAAGTATATTGGTATATTAGTATAATAGCATGAAATAAATGACAGGTGTGTGTTTAGTTTTCATGAACAATAACCATGCAATTACAATAATCAGCATGTGATTATGCTTTTAGGCACGGCGCTATCACAAACCATTGCCAAGGAACTGGAAGTTAAAAATATAGTGCACATAATCTAAAAACTAAAATATCTGTTAGTTAACCTTTTAACCCCCACCTTAACTGAACTCATTTTCTCCAGTTTGGTTTTACCCAAATCTAAAAAGTTTCTTGACTGGAGAGTTTACAGCCTATAGGCCAGGGTAACGCCTCATTTGAAAGCTAAGACCTACAAAAATGTTCTAATTTTTTTGCGTCATATTTGTACTTTTATACTTTTTGATGCGTTTTTGTTGCGTATTTATCCTTGTTTACATCTTGCTTATTTGACGCGTTTTCGTCACTTTTTTTGTCACCTTTTTGTGCTATTTTTGTAATTTTTGTGTCTGTGTAGGCTCTTTGTCATACAGGCGTTGTCCATGTTCAATGAGGGTTCTTGAGGCCTCTTTTGTACTTTGTAATTGAAGTGTCGAATGTTTTGCCTCTTATCCAAAAGACTTCGTCAGTGCACTAAGGTTCAGCTCAGCTCGCAGCTGCGTGTTCAACCTTGTTTACGTCTCATTTTCGTTGCTTATTTGACCCTTTTTCATCACTTTTTTGTCCCCTTTATATAACTTTTTTGTTGCGTGTTCATCCTTGTTTCTGTCTCGTTTTTGTTGCTATTTTTACGCTTTTTCTTCAAGAAGCTTTATATATTATATTTGGGTAAAGCCAAACTGGAGAAAATGTGCTCGGTTCAGGTGGGGGTTAAGAGTTAAATGCTCAGTTCATTGAGCAGTGACACCCTAATATGAAATCAATAGAAAAACTGCAGAACAAATGTATGATTGTGTGTAAACGTTTTGGATCTCATACAATGATCTGGATACAATGATCTCATACATTGATCTTGATATTTATACAAATAAAACTTCCCAGTTCATTTTTGTATTAAAGCACTAATTAACAACATTTCCCACACCACACTATTTTGCTTTCTCAATACTCATTACTAATGCATTACTTGTTGCGTTTTCTCCCACCAACTCCCTTCTTACCCAAGTGCAGAAGAATTCCACTTGTGAGACAGACACAGATAATTGGTCACAGATTTTTGTTGGCCGGACACAAAGGGACGCCCTATTCACCCCTGTGCAGCTGTCTACTTCCCACTGTCCCATCACATCCACCCCATGGACGCTTCGCCCCTGCCAACGTCCTGCCACTGGTAATCACACCCCAAAACACAGCCTCTTTGAGTGGCACAATGAAGCAGGCGGGATACTCATGACCCAGAAGCCCCTCTCTAGCCCCTCTCGTGCCCCATCCAGGACTCGCTGGCATCCTGGGGACCTTTAAATCGGTCACTATGGCCCCCTCTGATGGAGCCCCCGTTTGCTAATTAGGCATCCCACTAACGGATTATTGCACCTGTAGTGAATGGGATGGTGCCAACTGACGACTCCACATAGAGGGAGGCATAATGTGATATAAGAGAAGTTCCTAGTTTTTCATGATGTTATGAACAACCTCTTTGGATCAAATGCGAGGTGCGTTGATACACATACAGTGGGAACCATATGTTTACATACACTTTGTAAAAAGACACATTTGCATTTTTCTCACTGTATGACATGAAACCAGAATTAACTTCTTTTTTTTTTTTTTTAGGTCAAGTCGAATTTTAATGTCTATTTGCTAAATGCCAGAAAAATGAGAGATAGATTGTTTTTATTTATGTTTTTTTAATTTTTATAAAGTCAGAAGTTTACATACACTAAGATTACTATACTTTAAACAATTTGGGAAAGCCCAGATCACGATGTCATGGAAGCATCCACAAGTCTGGTTCATCCATGAGGGAAATTTCAAGACACTTGAAGGTGCCAGTTTCATTGGTTAAAACATTGATGGAAATGACCAGCCATCATACAGATCAGAAAGAAGGAGGGTTCTGTGTCCCAGAGATGAACGTGCTGTGGTCTGAAATGTGAATATCAACACAAGAACAAATGCAAAAGCCCTGGTGAAGATGCTGAAACCGGTAAGAGTTTGTCATCATCCAGAGTGAAACAAGTGCTGTACCGACATGGGCTGTGAGGGTACTCTGCCAGGAAGAAGCTCTTACTCCAAAAGAAACATCAAAAAGCCAGTTTGGAGTTTGCAAATAAAATAAGGATAAAGACTTTAATTTTTGGAGATTTATGTGGTCTGACGAAAAATAAAAAATAAAATTGGGGGCCGTAATGACCATCGTCACGTTTGGAGGAAAAAGGGGGAATCTTGCAAGCCTGACAACACCATCCAAACTTTGAAATATGAGGGTGGAAGCATCATGCTGTGGGGTTGTTTTGATACGGGAGGGACTGGTGCACAAAAAATTCTATCTGTCCTTTTTCTGGACTTTGACAAATAGCAATATTTTTTTGCTACTTGACTTTACCTAAAAAAAATAAAGATTAATTCTGGTTTCATGTCAGACAGTGAAGTATATGTAAACATATGGTTCCCGCTGTAAATCTTTTTTTTAACCCAACAGGTATTTGATGAGGACTTTATGTTGCCCCATCTCTGCTGCTAAAGTTATATCAATCCATTATTCAATCTGTCATGTTGTACTGCTCCACCTGTCTTTTTAATCTTTCAACTGTCAAAAACCAACTAACCTAACAAACACTGTTGAGAATAGAAGATCCAAAGATGACTCAAAGCTGCGCCAGTGCCTCGAAACACAACTCCAGGTATGTTTTTGATGAGAGAACAACATTGTAACAAAGACCTCTAAAAAGTCAAGGTCTTTCATTAAAAAAATGCAAGAAAGGTTAGCCCCAAACCTCGATGTGTAAAATCTGCCAAATAAATGCAGAAAAAACTGTAATGCTGGCATTTCTGGCACTGCGGGATTGAAGGTGGGGTGACATGCAGAGGACAAATATGCCAAAAATGACACCAAAAAAAGGAAAGATATCAGTAATTTGTAAGACACGAAAACAACAATCAGCGTTATGGCTAAATGAAACGTAAAATAGCACATGTAAAATTCTTCTTACTAATGTTGGCCCTGTTACGAGGAGTTTTATTGACATGTGTAAAACCAAAGCAACACATTTCACCTTCAGCCTTTCTTTCTCTCTCTTCTGCCTCACATAATGGATTACACGTGCAGCACCGGCTCAGACCGCTAAATAAGGCCCAAACAAAAGAAGGCAGCTCGAATCAAAGAAATAAAGAAAAGAAAAGAAGAGAGAGAAAAGTGTGGAAGAGGTCCAAAGAGCAGAGTGGAGCCGGGAGAGGAGAAGCACAATGAGGTGATTACAATTCCAGTCACAGGCGGCCGGAACGGTTCGGAGCAGCGATCCACGATTTCTGGAGCAACAGAGCAAAGCCGTTCCCAAGGGGCTCGTGGAGAGGCAGAGGTCAACCAGCCCTTTCCTGACGCACCACATGTTAAAGGAATTCACTGTTGCATTGTGGGATATGACACCGGTAACCCCCCTCGAGAGCTCACTTTTTCAAAATTACTAACACATACATTCTCTCCGAAGACGACTGACTCGGAGCGATGGAAAAATGAATGATTCCAATTGCAGAAATGGGAAACGTGGTGACGGGGAAAGGAGCAGGAGTGAACTGTGGAAAATGTTATCACAAGAACATCAAACACACACACCGCAGTCACAGCTGAGGCGTAATGGACATATTAGTTTGCAGTGCCGGAAAGCATAACAATTTTTCACCTCAAAATGATGCCATCACGGATATACAGAGTCCAATTAGAGATGCAAAATCATACTTTGACGGAACTGAACACTTTGACAGCAACTAAATATGTACATAAGAAAACATGTTTGGCTTTGAGTGATAAGCCAAGTGTCATTCTCTGGCAAACAACAGCCTGCCAGATTCAGCCATAAGGCATCGCTTCCTTTCTGCAGGGATACAACATCGAGAATATCGAGAGAGACTGAGGCTAACATTAGCATTTGGGCTCATTTTTCTCCTTTTCCAGCATGAAGCTAATTAAAGGTTATTACTGCAGTGATCATATCTTAAAGTTATGGACTGTAACTATCTGCGGCACAACGGAAATTGAATTAGTCCGATAATGAATGGGAAGTGACAGAGCGGTGCGCAGGGCCACTGTTTCACGCATGCACAGACTTCATAACATGTAACCTAATGAAACGTATAATATAGAGCGGCTTCATCAAAATCACATGGAAGGAAGAACTTGGGGCCGATGGTTTTTTTCAGATAAATGATCATAAAAAAATGTTGATGAGAATTGGACGTAATGAAGTAAAGAAGTAAAGAATGCACCGATTGATGAGATATGGGCTGTACAAAAGGGGATGAATGTTGGTAAACCCAGGCGTGTTTCTGGCCTGCCATCTCCTGATCGGACTGAAACTATGTGTGACAACAGGCCTAAGGCTGGGCCAAACACAGGTGCGGCCAGCAGCTGCCACAGGCTATATATACAAACATGTAAAGCCTGCACAAGTGCACATTCTCTACAGAGGAGACAATAGCATGGCACATACCAATGCTATGGGCATGGAAAAAAGTCTCATCAAATATAATGGATGTGCTATTAAAAAAATACTTGCTCATTCAGGTTAGGGGTTTTCACATTTTTTTTAGGCCACACCCCACAAAAACTACCATGTGGACCATCCAGGACCCGTACTGGTATTAGCGCACAACAACATGTCAAGCGGTAAAACATTTGAAAACTGGTTTTAATTTGTTTACTTTGTTGTTTGACTGAAATGTATAAACTCTGTTTACATTTGCGACCCACTGAGGGCCTCAACCCTACTTTGGGAACCACCGATTTACATTATGTTTTCAGGTATATTAAATGCCAACCAAATACTTTACAAGCAACTGTACCTGTTTAAAAATCAGACTTATAATCACAATTGTTGATGGATATCATAGTATGATAAGAAATAGTTAAAGAATTACTAATCTCGGTAACACTTTATTTTACAAAACCTTGATACATTGTACCCAACTAAATGTTGTACCAATACAGTACATACACAATGGAATAGTGTGTATTAGTACTTTGGAGGTGCATAATGTAATAAGACCCTAAGACATAAGAACCTAACCCTAAACCCTTAGGGTTAGGGCTTTGTAGGGTTACAGTTTGGGTCTTATGTCTTATTATGTACTACCAAAATACCAATAGACATTATTCCATTGTGTATGTAACCTGTAGGTACAGGTTACACAGTGTTGTGTTACAAGGGTAGTGTAAAATAAAGTGTTACCCTAATCTCTACTAATAAAATTATTACAAATCGATGTATAAGTCCAATCATAAAAACCAATTCCCTAATGTACCTGATATAAAATGATAACAGAATATACAATGTTATTCCATTCAATTTTGTGCAAGTCAATTTAAGCTGCATCAAGGCAAGCTAACATAGTTTACAATGTACAATTGTAAATGGAATAATCATGTAATGTTGTTTTAGTCCAGGTCAATAATCACCCAAAAAATAAAATAAAGACCACTGACAAGCACAGTCACACATTGAACATGATCTACTTCTGCAGCCGGGGATGAAGCAATAGGTTGTGTATGCAGTCAGCTTTTTTTTATTGATACTCCCACATCTGGAGAGCACACATGTCAGCACAGTCAGCCTGTCACTCAAAACCAGAACAGAGAAAAAGAGTCTCTTCGACATAACAGTATAAACATATGGACACACTATACAATATATACGAAAACAGATTATACCATTGCACCTATATATAAAATATTAGTTGTACAATTATTCTCACAACCACACAGTAAGGAAACTCCAAATCAGAGCACAAGCGTTTGGAGGTAATGGTAGACATCCACACCCCAAAGAGGGAAATCCCACAACTTTGCACTTTTACTGCCTGGAAATGTCTCTATTTCTTGGCTCTAGTGCCCTGAGTGAACGTGTGAGGGGAAAACACTGTTACTGCAAACCACACTTGATTGCAACTAAATTTACCACTCATATCGCTACAGGCATACATTTAATATTTGTTTTATTTCAATTTCCCCCCGGGTCAAAATGCTGACTTTTTCATACAAAGTGAAAATGCAATCGACGCTAAAGTTGTCTTTCTCAATCAAACAAGAAAAACGTTATACAGTAGGTCAACTCACAAACTAAAACCATGTCTGAAAATCTTAGGAGAAAGAGGAGCCATTTTGAGAGCAGTGAGGATAACTTCTGCTGAATTCCAGAGCAATAAGGCAAGAGATTCTGAATTTGAGCTCCCTCTCCCTCAGACACATGACTGACAGAACCGTTATGCAAACACTCCCACAATTGTCCTTTTCATCGGTCCCGGCAGACTTGAGACTCGAAAAGTGTGACTCAAACATCGAACCAACTTGGAGAGAAAAGGGGGCAAAGTGGGTGGGATCCTGCAAGTCTTGGCACCCACAATTACTCCTCTGTTATACTGCGCGGATGGTGTCTAGGAGCTTTCAATCAACTTCACATGTTTACTTTGTTAGCATCCCGCGCGTCACGTGTTGCTAAACAGATTCATGGAGCGCCTGATGTTTCTGGTTTGCTGTTTTTTTTACCACTGAGCTTTGTGACTCGCCATCCATAGCCAAAAAACACAGTCGTGATTCCCATCAGGCGAAAGGGCCGTGTTGTTGCTGCTGCTATACATCTTTAACTGTGTTAGGAGATTGCCTGCTTGCATGCAATGGCACGGGGCTGAGTGCAACGGAGGCACAAAAACACAATTGATTTGGATGCGTTTCGAGGAAGCAGACAGCCCAAGTATCCACAGACTTGAATCGGATACAGAACAGCTAGAACAAGAGCTCCTTCGCCAGCCCTCATGACACAGGGAACTTATTTTGCCGGTCAAAAAATGAGCGTCCGAAAGGGCATACCCTGCAAAACTGAAAATTCCTGCCAAATTAGCGGTTTGAAATGTCCCGAGTGCTTCAACCGATTTCACAAATTCTGAAAGAAGCCAGCTACTTTAGGGCAGCATAGTGGCAAAGTGGTTAGCGCTCTCGTCTCACAGCAACAAGGGCCCAGGTTCAGTTCCAGGACGTTTTTGTGTGTACAACAGTTTCCCCTTTGGAGCCAAGACTTTCCTGGAAAAGGGAAATTCTGCAGCAGCAAAGCTGCATATATATTTTGTTAAAATGTTGTATTTTATATCTTTGTACTAAATGCTGTACATATTGGGGGTCATTTACCAAGTGTTTGCTCATGTGCAAAAGTGGATCAGCGGCCGAGTCATTGGTGCATTTTTTTTTTACTCATGCAGAATTCTCTCATTTACATATCACATTTGGGGCCCTAAGTCTACAATACAGGCAATTTCAGATGGTAAATTTGGTGAAACATGCCTACAAAATTATTTATTTATTTTCAGTTTGCACTTATTACTGTATTTAGTATCCACTTTATCTGTGAATTAAGACTTATATATTTTACTTACTCTCTGGGTTAAATTTATAATGTTTGGAAATAGGCTAGTGCAGGTAAGGGCAACCTTTTTGACTCACGTTGAGGTTTTACATTTGCCTGAGGGCCGGGTCAGAATAGCTTTTAGAATTGTAGACTGTAATTATCACCCAATGCCTCAAAGTTTGGTCAGTTGAGTAGTGGTTATTCTTAGAACTGATCTATAGTGTTGTTGATCAGGCCTAATTGCTTTGGAGTCCAGATTAAAAGCTAAATGGGCCACATCTGGCCTCTGGGCCTTAGTTTGCCTGTTCCTCTGGGCTAGTGTCCTGAACAGGCACTACACACTATGTCGATGAGCTAAGTGTCAGGGGAGAGGGAAACAGGATGCCTGTAAATTAGATTTAGATCACAATCTTATTTTTCACTATAAACATTTGGGGGGGGGGTAATTCAGTGAATGTATGTATTGCCTCAGAAAGCAAACAGATATAAAGGGCAACGCGGAGCAGCTGCCTGAAAGTGAGCAGCGTGCTTATTTGTCAATACTACAGGCCTTGTCTTGCCCTTTGTTCTGATGCGCTCCTGTATATCTCTCAGCACGTCACTGCGCTGGAGGCCATGCACAGGCAAGCGCTCCTGGGATCCGGCGATGACTGTCAAACCCCTTCGATATTTGCCTTTCTTTCGGGACGGTGGAGGTATGAGGTGGGAGGGGCGGGGGGAGCCAAACTCAGAAATCTGACAAATTGCTGAAAATTGCCTTCACACTCTCATTCCTGTTTGGACACACTTGGCACATCTGGTTGTGATCTGGCAACAAAGGCAGCATGGCGGAGGGGCTCAGCTGTCAGAGGCCTGCCACATTTCACCCCGCTCCTTCTTCTTCCTCTTTGCAAACACGCATCTTTTCTCTTTGGGATGCTAGCTGCGTGTTTGATGATTGGCAGGTGTCCACCCTTTATTTCGACAACAACTTTACATTTTTCACTTATTTGTAAGCGTTAGTCAAAACAAAGAAGTTGGCCATTTCTGTGCCTTTATCTCTGACTTAAAGGCTATCAGTGGCTTGTAATTGTCCATATCGAGATTAACGCAACAACAGTGACAGTGCAGGCGGTGGCGGAGTCTTTCAGAGGTTGGAAAAGCTGCTCGCAATGTGTGAACTTAAAAAAGCAAGCTATAAAATAAAGATGCCAGATAAGAATTTTGCTTGCACGCACAAGATTAGCGGTTCAAAAGACAATGTGCACTCTTTTTCTTGTTGCTGTGTGGCTCTTGAACGCGGTGTGCGGTGCATGGCATCATCATAAACACTGTCCTATAAATCCTGGCTGCATTGTTTCTCTGTAGTTGTTGCTAATCTGCGCGTTCTGCTGCAGCACTGGGATTCTCCACAGAAAACACATGCCTTCAATAAAAAAAACAACTGCAACAGCTTATTGGATTTAACTACTCAGACAAAATACACAATTGTTTGTTTTATGTTATCATGCGAGACATTTTTCATTCTTATAATGAATTTCTTACATACCCAGCCACAGATGGTCAACACACAAGCCTTTAATGCCAGTCACAAGAGGGAAACACCAGGGATAAAATGTATGGTAACACTTTATTTTACACTACCCTTGATACATACCAAATCAATGTAATGCGCTCTGTAACAATGTGTAGTAACTTGTACTGATGCGTTACAACCACCATGGAATAATGTGTATTAGTAGTTTGGAGGTACATAAAATCAATATTGAGTTGTCATAACCACTTCATCAGCCTCTTCATCAGCCGAGCTTAATAACACACTCAGTAGTGAATTAAAAACTGTAGAGAAATGGATCACAGACAATAAACTGGTTCTAAACGTGGCCAAAACAAAAATCATTGTAATTGGCTCATGCCACTCACTACAAAAGGGGCAGAGCCTGAAACTTCTGATAAACGATAAACCGATAGAACAGGTGACAGAAGCTAAATTACTTGGCGTTTATATTGACAGCAAACTGTCTTGGTCCATACAGGTAGAGGCTATAGTGAAGAAGATGGGTAAGGCCCTGGCTGTGGTTCGAAGATGCAGGAATTATATTCCATCAGACCTAACAAAATTAATTATAAATAGTTTAATTCTTTCACAATTAGATTATTGCCAGTTGATTTGGGCTACTGCCAAAAAGAAACATTTCAACAAACTGCAACTTATGCAGAACAAAGCAGCACGATTAGCTTTATACTGCCCATATAGAACTAGTGTGGAGATTATGCATGCCCAACTCAACTGGTTAAAGGTAGAAGACAGAGTGAAAGCTGCTCTGCTTACTGCAACATGGAAAATATTACAGCATAAGAATCCCAAATTTATCTATGAGCAATTCAAACAAAATCGAGAGTCACATGGATACACAACAAGACAGGCAACTGCAGGTCGATTTCTCATACCAAGTTCCAAAGCCAATTCTGGTCAACAAACTGTAACCTTCAGAGCAATGAAAGAATGGAATAAATTGCCAGTAATGTTAATTAACACAAAACAAGTAGTAGTATTTAAGAAACAAATAAAGATGCTTTTGGGAGGGTCATATTTGAATTATGAAATAACATAATATATGTAAAAACTATGTCAACGTTAGTGCCTATGTATGCGTAGAATGTATTGATGTTGGAAGACTTTGATGAATTTAAGTTTCTAATCACGGAATACTGTATTATGAATACCGTAATGTAAACATGTTCAGATATGAAACAAAATGAACTGAAAATGGACTTTGTTTCAACAAAGATATTTACATTATGTGTTTTATTTGAAACCTGTCATGTAATCTAAATTGATCTTAAATGAGTTGTTTTTAAAAAAGGACCCCAGGAAGATTAGCTGGCCCATGGGCACAGCTAATGGGGATCCTAATAAATAAACAAATAAACAAATAAACTTCAAATTAGTGTAGTTAGTGTAATAATGAACCAAGGAACATTCTCATTTTAGTATTCTAATAACACATATAATAATGGTTCATTCTTTTGAACACTTGCAGTCCCGCCATTGTGACTGTAAAACCTTTCAGGCATTGGCGATAAAGTTTTTGTTGTAAAATATTTTGCTGTTTCGAGCCATGTTGTGTTAAAATCATTAGATACATGACCGGCTTTAATTGTTTTGCAATGCCTCACTATAGAAAAAGAAACCATCTAAACTTCATTGTTGCTTTTACACAGATACACGGTTCTTCACACAATCTTCACTGTTATGCTTTTCTCATGTTGGAAAGTCTGATGTGATCCGTTCATATGCGCGTTGTCAAGCCCATGTCAAATAAACACAGGAGGAATGGCCGGTGGAGGAGAGGTCAGCGCTGGTGTCCGTGCTGCAGCTGTGCGGAGCTGTGAGAGAGAGCGACTGAGAGCACAGCTGCACTCGGAGGCTAAACTTCTCAAATTGCCTCTGCCTTCAGTTTCCTGCCCTCTTTGCCGGAGCGGGCCAGAGCACAGCCTTATTAGACCCCCTCCCCCGCCTTAATAATCCATGATGTCACTCCGGCATCAGCGCTGTTGTTTTTGTAATGTTATTTCTCAGCCTGCACTTTGTTTGTTAAATACTAACAGGTGTGAGCATTGAGAAGGAGTGATTCAAAAACGTTGAGGCTGCTGTCCGTCAGTCCATGGAGATCTGTGGCCACATCTGTCCGGGTTTTGACTTGCCCCAGTTTGTTTGGTCATCTGTATTTGTGTTTCTTCCCCCTTCTCCTGCCTCTGTCCCTCTTTCAGCACAGACAGGCTGAGGAATGATCACCCGGGCTTTGATGCCGTTGGCCCCTGCCCTCGCTTTCCACAGCCCATGAGCTCGAGCAATTATAAAAATGCACCTCTAGCCCAGTGCTATTACTGTGTGCTTTTTCTGACTGAAAGTGGAATAGAAAGTGCGAAAGAGCAACACTCTTAAACTTGTTTTGCCCAGGTTTGCTTCCATGGTTGAGGCTAAAGCAGCAGTCTAAGCTTGATGCTGGAGCACACATATGGCAGACAGGAAGACGTTGCTTGTGGGTTGAGTGGGGGAGCAGGAGAGATGATGGTCCCTTTATCCCAGCAATCATTAGACAAGAGCCCAGAGGAAGTCAGAAATCACCGTCCCATATGATCCATGCTTCCCGTCTTCGGTGGAAAAAAATAGGACAGTATTGTGGACATGTGTGGAAAAAGTGAAGGCACAGCTGGTCAAAGGCTGCCATTCAATAGACATAAAGCCGCGTCTGTGCACCAGCCATTACAAATAAATCATGGGGACCATCTCTTTGGTTAGAGCAATTATGTGAGACACTGACAAAGTGATGGCATTCACCAAGAATAACATGAAGCAGACCTCCAGAGAAACAAAGAGAAAAGTGAGCACAGGTACCACTATGCTGATATAATGTTTTAAGGAATACTTGTTGGCCTCTGCATTTGACCCATCCCCCAATGGGATGAGTGACTCGTCAGTACCAAGAAACTATAGCGCTGTGTGGGACCATTAGATTGTTCCCAACTTCATGGTTAGGATCACATTATTAGCCTATTGTGTATGTTTTAGGTGGGATGGGAAAACCGAAGCCCTGCAAGAGACCCACTCAGACATAGGGAGTGCGTGCACACTCAATCAATCAATCAATCAATCAATCAATCAATCAATCAATCAATCAATCAATCAATCAATCAATCAATCAATCAATCAATCAATCAATCAATCAATCAATCAATCAGTCAGACTTTATTTATAAAGTGCTTTTCATACCGAAGGGTATCACAAAGTGCTTTACAGATTACAACATTTAAAACAATACACCCGGCATCATCATCTTGAGCCTGCTCTTAAATACATGAACGTTCTCTGCGGTCCTGAGCTCCTCCGGCAGGTCGTTCCGGAGGCGAGGGCCATAATATTGGAAAGACGCCTCGCCGTGAGTCTTTCTGTTGACTTTAGGAATAACTAGGAGAACCCTGCTCCCTGAGGAGCGAAGGGGCCGTGAAGGTTCATAAGATAAAAGCAGTTTTGAAAGATACGAAGGACCAAGACCATTAAGACATTTAAAAAACATTAAAAGAACTTTAAAATCGATCCTGAAACACACAGGGAGCCAATGCAGCGACTCTAAAACCGGTGTAATGTGGTCCCGCCTCCTGGTCTTCGTCAGGACACGAGCTGCTGAATTTTATAAAAGTTATAAACCTGAGATACTCTTTTTGGCAAGACCAGAAACCAGGGCATTACAGTAGTCGATACGACGGGTGATAAAAGCATGGACTCTGGCTATGTTCTTTAGATGGTAAAAACCTATGACTAAAACTTCCTGGTTAAGCTGGAGAAAGTTTTCTGCCATCCAGGATTTGATATCTAAAATGCAGTTAAAAAGTGCATCCATTGGCCTGGTGACATCAGGAGACATGGA
Organism: Neogobius melanostomus; assembly: GCA_007210695.1. Taxonomy (NCBI): domain Eukaryota; kingdom Metazoa; phylum Chordata; class Actinopteri; order Gobiiformes; family Gobiidae; genus Neogobius; species Neogobius melanostomus. The sequence continues at coordinate 3,580,296 of VHKM01000113.1, read as the reverse complement.
GATGTACAGCTGTGTATCATCAGCGTAACTATGAAAGTTGTGGGCACTTATAAGCCTTTGGCTTCAGCCCACTCCCTTTGAGCAGGTTAACTGCTCAAACAAATAAAAAATAAACTAAAGTTGACTCCATGTGTCCTGATGATATCACCAAGAGGGAGCATATACAGGTTACAAAGCACTGGCCCTAAAATCGAACCCTGGGGCACACCACATGTAATTTTATGGACCTTAGAGGAGCAGGTATCCACACTTACCATGAATGTCCTGTCTGTGAAGTTGGATGTAAACCATTTGTGGACAGCACCAGAGAGGCCGATGTGTTTAAATGAGTTAAAAGAATAGTTTGGTCGACTGTATCGAAGGCAGCGCTCAGATCCAGTAGAACCAACACTGTGACCTTCTGTGAGTCATAATTTAATCTAAAATCATTTAAGATCTTTAAAAGGGCCGTCTCGGTGCTGTGGTTTACCCTAAAGCCTGGAATTTCTCAAGGAAGTTATGTGCAGTAATAAATTCATTAAGTTGGATAAAGAAAGATTTTGCTTAAAAATGGTAAGTTGGATACCGGTCTAATATTGTTAAAATCATTACAGTCCAAATTGCTCTTCTTAGGGGCCTCAACACCGCCCCCTTAAAGGCAGCAGGGAAGACGCTGTCTCAGCATTAACCTGGACAAAACTGTGCAGTGTACATAGAAGGCCCCCAGAAGCTTATTGATGTTATATTAAGCTATTTATAAAACGTATTATTGATTGAAACAGCCCTGGCTTTTTGTGTGTTGCTACTTTTCAGTTTGTTTGACAGTTTTCTACAATCATCTGTTGGACTGGTCTCCAATAGATAAGAGAATGTATAATAGGTGCAGCCAGTGCAAGGTAGAAAGAAACAATATCAGTTAAGAAAGTCTAGAGAGCAATCTTATGTTTATTGCTATCTTAGTTTTGAAGAAAGGTTGGAGAGAGTGAAATTATTTCTTCTGCCAAATGGTTTGTGTGCACACTCCAAATGTATCTTTGAAGATGGGCCAGCTTGGCACCATGTTGGTTCTGTAGGAGGAAAAGAATTGCTCTGTTTACTTGTGTCAAACAATGCCCAGAGAAAGTGGAGGCCACATCTCTCAAAATACAAAACTCTCACATATGGCAAATCCCATTAAGGCATTTCTCACTGATGAGTCTGTTCTTGTACCCTGTTTAGAGCCAAATAGCAAGACCAACGCTTTAATCGCATTCGATTTTCCGAATGTTCCAAAAGAGCACATGGCCCAGAGACAATAGTGGAGCTGTTGGCTGCAGATGAGGAGCTTGCACCTGCTGTGGGCCTGAGTGCACTGAACAACTGGACCAACCATATTGTCCACCACAGCTGCCTCTGGCTGGAGTGTGTGATGCAGAAGAATGCATTAGTGGCACAAGGCACGGCCTCGGCTCCATTTAACCCTCCACTGAGTGCCAGGGCGACGCCAGACAGACTTTGTGTGGGCGCATACCTTCACTAACGCAGATATGGAAAAAATCTGTGGAGCAGTAAGTCTTGAGATTACATGGCTCCTCTCCACTCGGCCTCCAATAATTCCCCAAATCCAGTGGTGCCATGTCGCTCCAATTTGAAGCTTCGACCTCTTGGGGAAAGAGAATCTTCCTACCGACTGACGGTCATCTGCATGCTGCGCTTAATGGATGCACGTCATGTGTGGAGTTGTCAGAGTGCGTGAGTGAAGTCAAGCATGGGAGAGGGATTAAATGTAGGAATAACCATGGATCACCTCAAACACAAAGTTGGCTTGATTTTTTAATTGCCTGCCGGCTGAAATGAATGGCCGATGCAGCTGTCTGAGCTAACAGCTGCTCGCCCAAAATGATTGGCCCAAACAGACTCTGGGATGGAGACAAACAATGCCCATGAATCACAGGCAGCCTATGAGGGAATTCTGCAATTTCACAACTTTGAAAAATGCGTGTAGGATTAAGAATCGCTTTTATTGCAAACTCACATCTGTTCCGAACAGGATTTCCCAGGGAGCTTGCAAAGATGCATTTAGTATGCTGTCTGAGCAACAGTGAGGCAAGTCGACTTCAGACACAATGTTTTCTTTTAGTTTAGGCTTTGTTAATGCCTAAGTTTACAAGTTCACTACTGAAACCAGGAACCAGAGGGGGTCTGCACAGGCTTCCTGCAGAATATTTGTCAGTCCTGAATTAAGTACTGTTGTTTGGCTCCCTCTCCTTCACTCTGAGCCCAAGGCCTTGTGGCTGACTGCTCCGCATCTATAAATCACAGAGAATGCATGCTTATATCCCTGGAGCGAGTGCACTGAGTCAAGTCTGGCAAGGTTAATCACATTCACATCTCCTCGGCCTGTTCACAGCGGCCCAATGAGAAACCAAACACAGAGTGCAAGGCATGATGGCTCTTGTTCAGTGGGTGTCGAGCCCAAAACAGTGAAGCCACAAGAAAGAGCAGGATTGAGGTGTGGTCAAGACAAGGCTTCTGTGCTATTTGACTCAAATATGACCGATTTGCAAACATGCACAACTACATTAGGAACGTGACTTCTCAATGTCCTAAAAGTCATCCTTTATACAGGGTAGCATATAATCCCTGCAAAGGCCAATGACTAATGATCTTTCTTCATGTGTTTTCGTTGAACCACATCATAGCTCATATCAAATTCAAACACATTAAACAGTGACAGCTTTCTGAGACAATGTAAGGGTTGAGCAATACTGCTGAGGGAGATGGAGAGACAGACATGGAGACAGGGTGGAGCTGGACATCATTGTCATTTACACAGGGGAGCGCTCATGGATACAAGCCTATGAATATCTTTAAATATGACTACAATAGGTCTGGGTGTGTGTCTATATATGAACACACGTGACAGTATCAGTGTTTTTTCCATTCTGAGCATTCTCCGAAGTGCCCTGCCCAGATATGTAGGAATTAGGCCTCATCGCTCACTAGGATCCTGCCCGAATCAAAGCGCCGATTCTTGAAACACAGCTGTTGTGATTCCAAATGGCTATCTGTCCCACTGTCGCAGCACCGCTAGTTGTCCGGTTGAAGTTAGAAGGGAACAGACATTTGAACTCTCTACAAAAAATAGTCCAAGGTAAGCGTTTTTAATCTCTGGCATTAGTCATAACATAATCAGGCAGGAGATAACCCGTGCTAGCCAATGTTAACATTCTAGCTACCAACCAAACAAGTCAAATGTGTCTAGCATAGGGTAACGAGGGAAACATCTGCTTAAGGTGATATAGCAGCATAGTCATAGCCGTTCCCGACACCTTGCTTTAGTAGTTTCACACCTCACACAAATCATCTGTGTGCAGAGAGAAGAATGTGTTCTTAGGACGCACTGCCTTAAACCAACTCCGACTGGCTCCAGCATTCCCTGGATGCCTCCCCCACAGATCAAGTTTGGTTCATCAATGGCTAAATTTAAACAGCGCGAGTTACAGTTCAGGCAGCTATTTCAGGTTGTTAGGTTGGGTCAGAGTTGAAACAATACCACTGGTTTTACTAACTTAAAGCCCAACTGTGTAACATTTGTCCCAGTATTTATAATGATACAAGCATTAATTCCGTTAGGGGTGTTTTAATTGATGTTAAATATCTCAACATACTTTGCCACAAAGGGATCGCCTCTCCTAAGTCCGGATGGAAGCGGGACAACACCACACTCGTACATGTAGCCAAACATAAGGTTTAAATACAGTAGCACCTTTCCAAATGCTTTGATAACTCACTGCAAAGTCACAATGTCTGTGTCCAGCTGGGCATACTTTGGTATTGCTGGCATCTTTGTTACTGTTTTGGGTTTTATGGCAGTTTAATTGCTCTTGTGACTTTATGTGGCTTTAAAGTAGTTTTAGTACAAGTAGTAGATTTAGATGACATAGGGACTCCATACCTTGCCTGATATTTTCTGCATTTGTTCAAACCATAACTGGCCTAAAAGCTGCATATGATCTACCATTAAATATGCTTACCTGTGCAATCATTATTTTTTGTGTTTTACAAGAAATAATTTATTTTGTATTGCATGCATTGGGATTAACAAGTGGTGACAATGTTATTGATTTCTATAAGAAAACCACTGTTAACATACGCACCGAAATCAAAGTGACAGGGTGAACCAAATTTTACGCACAAAATGTGTTCTGAATAAAAAGCTTAACTAAAAGGTTGCTAAAATACAGTACAAGTCCAGATTTGCTGTAAAATCCCACTTGTTATGCTTCTTAACACAGCCCACCTGGCACAGACTGAGGAAATGGAGATGTGAATTCAGCAGTGCACAGTATTAACTCCGTGCTGTGTTATTAAGATTTCAATTCGAGCAGAGAAACCAGATGTCAGAGGTCAGCGCAAAGCAATTTGTTGCCTGTTTGTGTGATGCACAGGGCTCAGGCGGCGGGAGCGAGAGAGAGCGCTGTTCTGGATGGAGAGAAGGCATGTCCAAACAGCGCTCCTGTTGGAATACACCACTCCATCTGCGAGATATGAAACACTTTTGGATAGTTGATTAAGTCAGAACATGAAGTGCGAGAGGAGCCAAAACCCAGACGGAGATTTAACTCTGAAAACACACACACTCCCAACACAAAGACGAGGCATAGTTCAGAGGTCGAATAGCTCTGAACTCTCTCCCTTCAGGCTAAGGACATCAGAGGTCTCAGAGCTGTGTGGGGCTTCATTTATTTTGCCCATCGTCCCTCATCAGTCCTGGGTGAACCCTTGACCCCAGGGCTAGGGTTACCTGTACCTGACTGACTGTTCATGGGCACAGTTCAAATGACAGTGGGGGTGCAAAAGACACACAAATATTACCTATGCTGATCAGAATTCACTCATTAGCTAGGCTTGAGACGAGATCAAACATATTCTGAGTTGTCCTCGGTGCAGCACAACAAATCTAGCCCTATCTGTGCATAAATGAAGTGGATTTATCAGTACTCGGGTCCAACACAAACAGATAACTAGTTTGTATCCTCATGGTTTAAAATGTACGACATGGCATCCTTTTTCTCCAGTCTTGGGAGTTGACTTGACGCCCCTACCCCTCAAAACAAAATAAAATAAATAAATACGAATAATACCATTTTAATTTAGGCCCCAACCGCCTTTCTCAGGACAATGCCTGTGTGATAATCCCTGTTTACTCAAAGATGAAGATCCAAAGGGCCGCTGTAAACAGATCCGCCCACAGAGGGTTCCTGCACAAACAGCAGTGAAGCCCCTCAAAGCCCCGGAGTGTGCCGACAGCTATCAATCACAGCGCCGTAAGTGGGACGCTTGAGCCCAGATCTGTATCAGGACGCCCTGTATACACTAACACCACAGCTTCCCTTATCTGGCTCAAGATAACAAAGAGCGGGGCCCCCTCATTCTCTGTCTCTGCCTCTATCTCCATACACTGGTCTTATAGTTAATTTCAGGCATGTGGCCCAAAGAAAGGAGGAGAAAAAAAAGACAAAACCTCCAATTTGCTCTAGTTCCTGTTTAAAATTCAATAAGCGTGCGTGTTGTTGTTGCGGGGCCGCAGAGGGCTCGTGCTGCTCCTGATTTCAATCTCTGATGCTATCGGCCTCTCAGAGAAACATGATCCACGTCTCAACTGACAGATCTTAGATGAGCATGAAATTCAACAGCGTTCAGAAGCATGAAACACCACCAATTTCCGGCAACTTTTACTTTGAATTTCCGGGGGCAAATAACTTCTAAAACAAGTGTTTTAAAGCAGAGACGCATAGTTGATAACTGTTGGAATATAATGAGGATTTAAGAATGGATACCAGTCAGAGAGGGCTAATAAATAACAAAAATTAAGTAAATTCAAGAGATTGTGCCATTCAGAAGACGTTTAAAAATATATATATCTTAACTGGACAAAAAGGTATTGAAGAAATCTAATTGGAGGCAAAATGGTTTGTTTAGGAATTTCCAGGAATTGGTCCAGGGATGATTTATTGAAGTGTTATAATAGATTAATAGTAATAGCATTAGCTTCTGCAGCAGTAGTGATATAGTTGTAATGACATAAGTAGTTAAGCAGCAAGCCAAGTTGACTAATACATCAACTTAGGAGATACAGCAGGCTGCACATTTTCTTACATTGCACTGCAAACTGGGTTGTCTGATTTTTTTTTATCTCACAAAATGTGTTGTTGAAAGACTCGAGCTTTTAACGCTTTGTCCTTTAGGTACATTTTGAGACTTACAAGCTGCATTTGTTCCTGCAAATATTCTCCTCAAAGTCTGCCTTCTTCTCCTAAATGGGAGCTATTCCAGATTGATATTAGTGCACTAATGTTATCCGCGCTGTAATCAATTTGGCTCTCGTCAGATTACATATTTTCACTACTTCCTCTAAATTGCCATTCGTGGATAAGCAAAGAAATCTAAAAGTTGACCAGCACCTTGAGGCAAATGTCAGTAAGGTTTATCAGTTTTTGATTCTGAGTGTGTGCAAAGGGGAATGACGCCAGCAAAAGTGTTTTGATCCAAACCAGAAGACCCACTGCAGCACCACAAAGTGAACCTCTGTAATCGTAGATGGTTGTTTAAGTGCAGCCCATGCCCTATTCCATAAAACATGCCTCACTTCTCCTGTACACACTGACTTTAATGCCTGTACAAGCCGGTGCAGATGGCGGCGGTGGTGTGGGCGCTGGTTGCGGACAGCGTGGTGGGGAGATGGTCCTTCAGACTGGGCTTGGGCCTGTTTTGGGCTTGAAGCAGACCACAGCGCGATGGGCCTAATAACAAAACAAGCATCCTGGTGCGGAGCTGCTCCCACAGTGTGAGCACTTTAATGAGGAACATGTGGAGCTGCCCAGACACACAGTCAAAAGAAACCCAATCCCTCGGCCCGCTCCGCCGCCCCTCCCCTCCGCTGGCTCACCGCACTGCCAGAGTCTATCACTACTTTGGCTCTCACTATTAGCCATTCTTACATTTGAGTCAAACCGCTTTGTTTATCTTCAATCCATTTCAGTGTTTTTCATTACACAAGCAACATTCACAATGTTTATGAAAAGCTGAAAAGCCCAAGCGGAATTACCCAAAATACTTAAGTTGAACACCAGTTGAGCACTATTAAGTTTATTAAGTATAATTATGCTGCTTTTCAAATAGCACTACAATTACTATTGCATCACATTCACACTTTGTTGTATTCCTGCTATTTGCCGGTTTGTGGTTGGTGGACAATCTATAGTTCTAAGGAAATGTGTGGAAATAAAGGGTTCTTTCAGTGTCCGTCAGACTGACAGGCCTTTCAGGAGGCTCTTTCATGTGCTGAATTCATCCTTACCATCCACCTGCATCAATTAACTGCGTGCTCCACTGCTCATCAGCCTCGCACTGGGAACCCAAGCTCATTTAGGATAAGGGCCCTTGGTCTGTGCTGCTGAGATCCTCTGGCATTGTTCACTGCAAGGAATTTAAACCAGCCCTGATTCTATACCTTCTTTATGCATTGTTATTGTATGCATTGACTCCAAAGGTGGGCTGGCGCACCTCTGGTTAATTCACGCAAATAATGCTCAAGAGAGACGTACTTTGGCAGTACCATTGTGATTGATTGGATAATTCCACTGTGTTGATCTGGTGGAGCTGCATCGCCGGACTACTTCTAATTATTGTTCATTGTGGATGTCTTCAAATTTACTCTAGAAACTGGACGTCTGGAATATGCATTTCATGTCTGGATATAATGTATTGTACGTACATTCTAAAGCCCTCCTTGTCTCCGCATGATTCACTGAACTCTCCTCTCTCTCTCTTCTATGATTCCGACCAATTCTCCAAAGCCAAAAAAAGAAAAATAGAGTATAAACCTACTCATGTGTTGGTGGCCATAATGGAAGTTTGGTTTACTTTGTCCACTCCGGCTTTATTTTTGCTTCCCACTGATCAATAACGGTAATATTTTGCCCCTTATTTTCCAGGAAATGACATCTGCAAATTCCCAAGACCAGAGGTGAGACACGCCTTACTTTGGCCTACAGTACTTTAGTGCGGCTGTGCTGTGTAACTTATTTAAGGGATTTTCGAAAGTGACTATGAAGCCAAGCCATAAAGCAGATCAACCAAGCAAACCTCCAAAATTAGCTGAACAACAGAGAAAGGTACAGCTCTCTGGGGGTTCGCCTTGGCACTGGGTGTGACTAAGGCCCCTCCCTGGCAGCACTGAACAATCCCCACGTTCCACTTGGCTGGCGCTGTCTTCCTCTCCCCCTGCACTATATGTATATATCAGCCAGCATCAACATGAGCCCGAGAAGACCTTTTTCACGAGACTGACAGGCCACCTGAATCACACAATTGTACGGCCGGAGGAGCCAGTATGTGTAGAGAAAACCCAGTGATCCAATAACCGTCTGGGTTCACTTCTCCCTCATAAAGTCAGGAGGGAGGCCCCGCTGTTCCAGCCACACCAAAACATCGCCATAAGTTTCATCATACATAGAACAGGCAACACTTGAGCTGCTGGTGTTATGGACATAGAAAACAGGAGTTGGATGTGAAATAATCAGTGGGGTATTAGAATGGAAATAGCCTGGTACCTAAAAGTGTAATAATGCGTATGTTAAGGTATTTACATGGAAACAGGCCACATGCTGAATTTGTTTCTTAGTAAATTGACTAAGACCTTTAGCCAGCATTAAGACCGTCAATCAATAGGAAACATTGTTTTCATGTAAATAATATGGAAACAGGCTGTTTAATAATCCCTTGTTATCAGTAGTTATCATAGCTATTTCTATCCTATCACCATGTTATTACCAATTGTAAAGCTGGTGTAAAGTCAACTGCAACCTATTTATGCAGATTTAATTGAGTGGGAACACAATATTTTTACCACTGCGAGATACGATCAGTGCCTTGGCAGGTTTATGCACAAAACAATAGATTGTGAAAGGTTTTTTGCTTCTATTTCTTAAACTCTGTCTCAAATGTTAGCTCTGACTGCACTTCATTAATTGGTTGGTTTTCACGAATTCCTTTATTTATGCAGCACTGAATATGTGTTGGTGGAGGTGTGAGAGTTGCTGTATGTGCTTACATAGGGCTCGGCTCACAGCAGCTGTGCAAATGAAAGACAGAGTGTTGGAGCAGAGAGAGAGAGATAGAGAGAGATAGAGAGAGAGAAAAGGAGGGCTGGAAAGTTTGCCACAAAAGGAAAAGAGTAACAGTCAGGTTGCTAAATAGTAATAGCAAGTAATGGAAAAGATAATAATTGAGATGTGTTGAAAAAATAATGGACAACTTTAAATGAATAACGAAAATGTAGTGTACGGGTTTGGAAAGCACATATTCTCCAACAATAATGTCTGCACATGTGACTTCTGCTGCCACTTCCAAATTCCATTAGCGCTTGTTTTCTTTCTTTCTTTGTTTGGGTCTACTTAGTTTGCACACAGGTGTCGAGCAAATCTCATTATTTGAGCACTAAAAGTAGAGTTTGAAAACAACAGGTGAGAGATTCCTGCTTGATGCTGGAAACACACAAACATTTGTTCTCTTTGGGATGGGGGGTGGAGCTGTCCTGGGTGAGCAAACAAAACAGCTGACCTGCAGAGCTTTGTAGTGCAAAGTTATTAGCCTCTTGTGAAAAGATTAAAACTCCTGCAAACTTTCTTTAGGGGACTACCCTACTGCAGGAACATTAAAATAGTCTTTTGCAGGAGTATAAGCTATTATTCTGTTTTGGTTTTGTTGGGGTAGATGTGTTGTGGTTATAATGCACTTAACACCTACTTGTGATGTCTTCTTAATAACGTGGTCTGTTATTTCACGCCATCCCGCTGTTGTAGGAGCTCTTTTTCCACTGTCCTCATCTCAGTAATTGCCACTACATGTAAATATCAAGTGGTTAGTGAATAATTAGTCTTTCATTGGCCAGTAATCACCTCTGGGCCCCGGCTACACTTTAGACCCCTCCCCTGTAGAGCCGCCCTGAAGACAGGGGCCCCTTTTGAATGACAGCGCTGGGGAAGGAAGACCAATTTTTGTGTGATTTCCCGCAGCCACAGCGTCGATGAGCAGCAGTTGCGGATCTCCATTCTAGGTGAATGGATTGGTATGGGGAGAAGCGGACTTCAGATCACGGCTAAGCGGCAGCTTTGGGACTGTGTTACGTTCACTATGGTTTTACTTTCGCTGCTGTTTCGACCAGGTAAGATTTTTTTTTTCAATCCGTGCCTCTCCACTCACTGCTGCATGCAAGGACTAGAGTCGTCATAGTGAACTAACTGCAAAAAGTTAACTTTCGGTGCCGTGGTATGGGATCTAACTTAAGATGCCAACTTATAACACCTTAGACGTATTTCTGCTTGATTTTAGCACCGTTTTGTGACCACTAAAGGTACTTTATTCCATGTTGTTGGGGGCTATCCTGTCCGCCACGGGGACAAAGTAAAGCCTGTTGCTGCTCTGTATCCAGCCTCCTCTGCGCTTGTATCCCGATTCCCGAGCAAGAAGCGCGAGTGAACTCTTAACAAATTTGTTTCTGAATTTCATCACCACTTTACACTAAAGCAAGGGCACATTACTTTTTTCTGAATACTTACCAAGTGTCTATCACCATACGTGAACTCAAAACAACATCTCCTTTTGAGGTTCTCGTCGGAGTGACGTGCTAGCTCACCGTTAGCATCTAGCTCAGTAGCGCCCGCACCAAAGGACGGGGTTTGTTGTTTTTGACCACGAAAACACATTGATGATGCAAAAACAAAGGCATCTTTCTCGGCTGCAAAACTTACATCTTCTATTTGTCTCGGTAGTTTGATTTAACACGTGTTTTCGAAGTTTGGAAACGCGCTAGCTTCTCTCTCTTTTTTTTTCTTTTTTTTTTTTTTCAACTTCGTAGGGGTCTCTAACTTTTGTCCCCCTGAAGGCTGCCACAAAGGATTTAAACACTGGCTAGTTTGTTATCCTTGTTGTTGATGAACGTCTCTAAAATAATATAAAATAATGACATCATTAAACTAAAAAAACAACAACAACAACATCAACAACTTACAATAAATACTTTATAATACCACTGAAAACTAGACGAATTATAGCGTTCCCTTGTATTAGTTTTATTTACAGTATGTTAATCATAGTGAAAACTGTTGTAATAGCTGGGTGCAACGCATTTTACAAAGAAAACCGTATCCACTAGCCTATTACACAAATTAGATAGCTTAGGGGCATTCATTCCTTTCAGTCACGGGCCATGTGAAAAACTGCTTACGGTTTTGCATGTGTTGGTCTTCTACAACAGAGAACAGATGTATCTATGTGGATGTATCTATCTATGTGTCAGTGGATCCAGCCTGTGCAGAGGGATGCAGAATGCCTCTGGGTTGACCTCTCACACCCTGCTCCATTTTTATCAAGGCTGGTGTTAAAGTGCTCTCAATGTGAGATGCATTCATCATCTGTCAGGCCTTCTCAGTTCTTCTGGGCTGTGTGAAAGCCCTGGAAATATTCACAGAATCACATGCACAGTTCTGAATCAGTGTGTGTCTTTGGAATCCTCACAGATTAGATGGAGTTTTGGAGTACACAGGAGATTGTGTTAGTGCAATACACTGGGCTGTTTTTGTTATCCTATCCCAGTATCCATCTAGTAGTTAAGATATGTATACTGGTTATGTACACTGGTTGCCATGGCATGTGGCTGAAACAGTTATTAAGTTATTTATTTTGTGTAATATAAAAGGTATTTACAAATTCAGCCACTTGAGTTGCAAGCGGCTACTGGCCGTGCTCGTCTCATGCAAACATGGTCAATATGATATTCTACAGTTGTTCTCGAACTTCACATCATATACCACTTCATACATTATTGACCTTCCAAAAACCACCTTGATAACGGTCAAACCAGGACTTGGTGCAGCCGCTAGTCTAGTTGTGGATAAGGCTGCCATATACACTACTGTTCAGGCCTCAGTGTCACGGGTTTGAGTCCTGGGCCCGACAATTTACTGAATGTCCCTCCCGCTCTGCACCCTGTGCTGTCCTGTCCAAGCCTAAGGGCAAAAATCTTTTAAAATGATCAAATCACAAATCAGGACTCTTAATTCTAAAATTACAGACGAAAGTCAAGTACCACCACCAAGTACCACCAGTGGCACACATACCACAGTCTGAGAACAGCACTTATGCTATTACTAACTGGACAATATGAAAATGTTTTCAAAATGACCTATTGGTACAGTGTTTGCTAGTACCGACCTTTTGGGTGAACGGCTGGAATTACTGATTTAGTGTCTGCTAGTTGATTAGGGAGTGAAATTCCCAGCGGTTGCCATCCCACCAGGCACCAATTACTTTATTGCCAAGTAACAAATGGGTTTATAAACCTGTTACCAAATTAAACATACATTTTTTCCATCTCTCCTACAGTCTGCTGCCTGCGGTACTTTAATATTGAGTTGTCCTAAAAGTAAGGCCTCCTGTGCCTCTGGTCTAGTGTAATGGACTTGTTGGGTTACTCTGAGCTACAGCCAAACCACATTCAACACCCCGCGGCACTCTACACGGGCTGGTTTCCTCCTCCAGCGGGTTTGCCCTGGTCGAGGGAAATAAGTTCTGACTGACTCCACGGCACAGTGTGGGAGCATGGCCCTCGTGAGCTGCCCCATTTGGGTTTTAATGGGTCTCCTGATTGAACTAAAGTTGATAGTGGAAAAGTTTTGACTGTGCAGCCTTTAAGTTCTGTATGTTAGAATGAGTTCATTTAAAGAGAGCTTAGGTTTGTTATTTTGCCACAGATACTAGGGCTGCACAAGTGTAGTTTCATGGCAATGTTCTGTAGTCTCGTTCAGGGTTGTCAAACAATCGATACCCAGATACAAATTTATATAAATACTTTTCTACTAAGACTACCTTGCAAAAGTATCCATACTTTTCTAAATGATACTTTTAATTAATAGTTTTAAGATGGTCTTGATCTTGATGTGGCTAAATTGTAAACTTCTAGGCTGTTAAAAAGTGCATGAGTTATGATTGTCGACTATAGACATACAGTACTAAGGGAGACACGAGTTCTCTGCATACCACTATACTAAATCTATATTCCCTTATCCTCCCTTTTTCACAGTGGTATAAAAGTATCAGCAGCCTAGCACATACTGAGTTTTTTCTTGGTATCAAATTTGGCTACTGGTGTGATCGGTGCATTCATAAGTTTTATATTGATAACAATGTTATTCGGGGACGGATACAGACATTATATTTAATGCTACTGACATGTACTCAAGATATTTGATGAATGTGGAGTTCTGATGCTAAATCCAATAGATGCTTATGTGCTTAATAGATCTTATGTATTGTGAAGATGATGTAATCGCTGTACATTTGTATTTCTTGTGTCACTTGAAAGAAAAAAAAAATCCAATAGATGCTAAATTTCCTGAGACAAACGTCGTTTAACCTATCGCTTTCTCTTTTCCAGCCCAGCAGTGTCGGATCCAGCGATGCAACACAGAGTACGTGGCTTCTACCTCGACGTCAGGTGGGCTGCAGGAGGACGTGGCTCATGACGTGGACTACTGCATTGCTCTGCGGGCCTACGCGATGTGCACCCGCAGGCAGGCGCGCAGCTGCAGGGGCGACTTGGTCTACCATTCCGCCGTCTTCCGCATCAAGGAGCTGTTCTCCCAGTACAACTGCTCAAGCGACGGGCCCACGTCCTCCGCCAAAGCCCCAGCACGTCCAAACCCGCCGTGTCCGAGCAGTGCAACTACGAGAACCGCGTGTTGCTGTCCGGGCCGGCCGCGCAGCAGAAGAAGTACGCCCACTGTGGATTATTCGGAGACCCACACCTGCGGACTTTCAGAGACGAGTTTCAGACCTGCAAAGTGGAGGGGCGTGGCCTCTCATCGACAACAGATACCTGTCGGTGCAGGTGACCAATGTGCCCGTGGTCCTCGGCTCCAGCGCCACTGCAACTAGCAAGGTATGTTAATCCTACAATACAACATGGTGTTTGTGTGAGCTTTATGGGTCAAAATGTGACAAAATGCATATGCAAAGTGACGTTTTCAGCCTTTTTTTGTTTCACCTGTCACTTGATTACCTGTTCAAATGCTAGCTCCTTTAGCCCTATCACATTTGCCTCAACTTCACGCATTAAACTGACATGACGAAAAGGGCAAGATTTGCTGCACATCAGATTTGTGAAGATGTAGCGAATTTTCTCACTCTTTTTAGGATACAGACTAGAAAACGTTATATAGTTTAAAAAATATATATACAATCTAAATTAACTTGAGTGCCCAAAGTGAACCATACAAAAGGTATTGTAGCTCCCAGTTTTTTATTGTTCAATCACAAATAGTGTAGTCTATATGTGCCTCGTTGTGCAATGGACAAATATAAAAGGCTCTGTAAATCTTTATTGACAAAAAATCAAGTCTCAGGAGAATGAAATCCGTCTCTACATTACTCACAAACTTCAGTCCAACGACCGGGGCCAAACGTACAGAAAATGAAAGTTCTTTACTGTAAAGTGATGAGATGCCAAAATGCCTGAGGTTAGAGTCGGGCCGAGCCATGAATAATTGATTGAATGAGAAAATAATTGGTCGGACTTGCCTCTAATGAAATGATTGTCCGCCAGAGCCCTAAACAAACAGTCTATAACTTGGAAGCTGTGCACGGTCTATATATATACACGAGTTTGTGTGCGCACCAGTCTATTGCAGTGGTATTGCAATAAAGTATCAAACATGTGAAGTTAATCGTCATTCCACGGTGCCTCTCCAGCCTCCAGCATTCCTCTTGTCTTGCAGCTCCTTCAGATCTATGAGGGAAAGAGCAGAGGGAGGAGGGCTCCGCTGGTGTTGAATCACGGACATGCTTGAGCGCTCTACCTTAACACATGGGTGGTCATATGGTAGTGATTAAAGCTCGCTCCAACATTCTCCTCCGCAGCCACGATCAGGAATGTTTTTTCACCCCTCTGGTCAAATAATTAACTGGCCTTTCTGTGTAAATATGGAATAATGTGTAAAAAATAAAGTAATAATTGGACAGCAGCACAGGGCCTAATTCTATTAATTGAAGCGACTGGTGTTTGGAGATAAAAAGCTGGAATGCCAGAGGTGGAGTTTCCCGCCCTGCATACGAAACCGGCCCCTTTTATTTGGCCGTTCATAAAATAAAGTCTTATCACTTTCGCACACCAATTTTATGTCTCGTCTGTGTGAAAACAAACAGAGCCGGTGGATGTGCGTTGAACTAAAGCAAATGTAGCACATGGAGATGGCGGCAGAGATTTCGACACGACCTTTGAGAAAACAGTAACAGTTTGTTCTGGGTGTGCACCTTGAACGTAAACCTGCCGCCTGAGTCAGTGCCAGCGCCCGCATGCCCGCATCACGCTTTCAGACTTGTTTTGAGCTGCCAGACTTGAGACAGGAAATCATCCATCAAGTACAGTATCCCCGTAAGTGTAAACTGCACCACAGCCGCTTTGTCAGGACGCTCTGAAGAAACAGGGCTTAGAGTTTTTCAAAGCTCAGCTGGAAAATGAATCACAGCCACTGAGCAAGTCTGAGCAATGTGCCGGACTGAGGTGATGACATCTGGGGAGCGCGGTGCAATGTGCAGGCAACAAGCTGCTTTATCTGGGCTTTCTTATCTAAATCTGTTTGGTTGAGTTCAGTTAAAGAGTGACAGAAATCCTCTGACTTGAGATTGTTATCAATTAACCAGGATAAGATCACAGTCAGATAACAGTGTCACTCAGTAGAGACGCAGGAGGTCCCAGTGCTGGTGTCCTGCTGCCACCTGCTGGCGATCATCAGAATTGCGTCTTGTGGCACTGTTTTTGCCCTGATCAGTTTTGCCCAGTATAATTAATGAACCGTGGTGCTGTCATTTTAACATATCAATTGTGTTTGTTTTTTTCTTTCAGATCACTGTGATCTTTAAATCCTACTTTGGCTGTACGGATCAGAAGGTTTACCAGGCCACCACTGAGGACCTGCCACTGGCCTTCATGGACGGTTCGCGCAGCGGAGGAGAGAGCCTGACCATTGTGGAGCGAGGAGGCTCTGGTGTGGGGCGCCAGGTGAAGATTCAGGCCAGATACATAGGCACTTCCATCATCATCAGACGTGTGGGCAGCTACCTAACCTTTGCCATCCGCATGCCTGAGGACCTGCTGGACTTTTCTGAGGACAACAGCGGGCTGCAGCTGTGCCTGCACGGCTGTCCACGTAACGAGCTCATCAAAGAGCATATGCTGGGCCGGGGGCGTGTCCCGGGCAGCGCACAAGGCACTAACACAGAGCTTGGCCCCCTCAGGCCCCCCACCAGGTCTACACTGTGGAGCGCGCCACGGCCAAGTGTAGAGAGACTCTGCAGGTGGAGGACGTATACTTCCAATCTTGTGTGTTCGACCTGCTGACCACCGGAGACCCCGAGTTCTCCATGGCAGCGTACGGTGCGCTGGAGGACCTGAAGGCACTGCCGCCAAGCAAACTAAAGCAGAACTCCCCTAGGACTCCTCGTCAACACAGCCACGCAGTAACATTCTCACAAACACACAGCCAGACACTTGTGTCTCTGCTCCTCCTTATTCTGCTGCTTTTGTAAAAATTTATAAAGATAATAAATGATTTAAACAAAGAAACAAACACAACATGGAACCATCACCAGCTTGAGGAAAGAGTGACTTGGGTGAACAGAGACAATAAACTATGAGTGTTCTTTGGAATCTGTGAATGTATTATTTTCTCCATTTGAAGGAATTCACTCTGGTCAGAGACAGTTGTTCTGTGGATTCACCTCTTGTCTCTGAACTGACATAGAAACGGTCGGTCGGTTTATAGGTTTACATCTGAATGCAAACATGTAAATATCTTAACTTGTTCAGGGCATCAGTGAGCTTTTGAGGCAACACGTCTGAATCTTCTATCTACTTTAGTTTTCTGTGTCAATCAATTCTCCATATGATTTAGCCATTTTCAATGCACAGGATCCAACAACTGTTTGTAAAAACTACCTATTCATAGTCTGCCTTGAGCCAGAGTGGCACTCAGCATTTCTGTGACACACTCCCTCTCCAAGCTGCTTGGCTTCCTGTTTTAAACATAAAAAGACACAAATCTTTATATAATAATATATTGAAAGAGTGTATATACGTGTTTTATATATGTACATTTGCCTGTGTATAGACTTTTAACTGTAACATGTTTGCATTTGTTGTGATTTCTAGGTTATTTTGAGTTATCTTAAAAAAGTAAACTAATGTGCTGCGGTGTATATGTAATTTTCTGTATTAAAATGTTGAACACTCCGCACTCACTTTCTCTGTCGCGTCCCTTTCTTATGTTGCAGTACCCTCTGTGTCCTAATGGTGTCCTCAGTCCATAAGAGGTGACAGCCTGCTGCAGAGACGGTCCCTAGTCCTGACAGGCTGACTGTGTAGTTGTAGTCAGTATCCACAGTGTGCTCGTGGTCCCGTGTGTAAACGGTACCTCAGAGAGCTGAGCTGCCTCTGCCCCGCTAGAGGACTGCACGCCTCCAAATGGGATTTAGTCTGTGGTTAACACCGGGTCCGAGTCAACAACAATAGCATCGGGTGCCCATATTTCTGGGCATATGAACAATGACTGACATCCATGTTGTCAGCAATGTTAACAGGTTTGAGTGGAGTGGGCAGGCACGGAAGGAACCAAGACGTTGAACCTCTAGCTTTATGATTATTTGCCAGTCGTATCGTGTAAGCTAAAGCATAACTTTTATCACATTTTGTCTCGCTGTCAAAATGTGTCTCACATGCACAGCCATTATTAAGTGCATCGGTTTTAGTTGGACCAAATAGTCCGGCCCCTCTGCGTGAATGTCATTGGAGCCCTGTTTTCTGATGGACACTGACCACTGCAGACACACCAAGAGCTGCAGTGCTGGTGATGCTCTGACTCTGTGGGCTACAGTTTACCACTACTGCGTACCACAGTTTCTCAAACCTCTCTGCCGTTCTAGTCTTTGTTTAGCTCTGGTATTGTCCTATAGACCGATGTAAATTTTTACATTAAGCACCACTAAAGAAAATATTTGTCTCTTTGAGGGCCACCAGGAAGTTCCATACTAGCTCAGTTTGGACTAAATGTAGTACTAAACCAGTGCTAAACTTGGTCTAAAATGAGACTGAACCATGAAGTAGTCCTAAACAAGGACTTAACCAATGGAGAAAAAGAAACATAGACAAATTGTAAATTAAATGACAAAGAAGTCTGAGCATCACCTGAGGCTGTACTCATATGGTACCCACAGCCCAGTTTGAGAAACAATGAAAATGAACATAAAAAAGTGAGGACAGAAAGCTCACTTTATGTCATCCACTGGCACCAAAATGTTAATGAAGAGCTCATCTAATTCTTCAAATGGACATAATGCCTGATTGATGCGTACAGGGGTGTAACTGTTAATCCGAACCAACTGGAGCTGACTATTTTTGATGGTTGTCCTTGCTCAAGTCATTCTAAAGCAAACAAAATCTCCAAACTTCATCTTGTCATTTTGTCTCGCTACATCCATCTGACAGCTCTATCCTTATGTAATGCCCCCAAGTGAGTGCACACTCAAAATGGGGCAACACTCATGACAACTTTAAAATGGAAAAGTCTGACTTGCTCAGATTAAGATTTGGGAACTTGTCCTGTCACCAGATGGGTTGTCCGGGGAACGCTGAGGTATAACTGCTTATATTTTGGAGTCATCTTGTCGTGACTTTCGGCGGTAAACAAGGACAATTACCAAGCTAATGAGTTGAGGAAAACTGCTTGAGTGATTGATACTCTCAATGGAGGCATTAATTTGATATTAATAGAGCACTTGGCAAGATAAATAGATAGTGGTGTGTTGGTCCTCTCCTTGATTGATAATGGGGAGATGGATGGTTGTCTTAATGTAACTTGTGCCTCATAGACTCAGACCGAGCTGGTTTTGATAAAATGATTTGCAACAACTCATTATTTATTCAGCATTTGGAGGCACACTGGTAATGGCTGGTAGAGTAATGTCAGATCTCTATATTCACACCAAATTTATTGACACTAAATGATGCATGAGATGCTGGACATGGCTGTAGTTGTAAAGTCATTCAGCTGTTCAGTGAAGACTGAGTTTAACTCAGAGCAGGAGTCATTTTCAGTGGTTCTCAAACTGTGGTGCACACTACCAGTGGTACTTGGATTCCAATGCTCACGAGGCTCTCTATGAGCATGTTAATACTTTATCATTATTTATTGACTAATTTGCACGGTCTTCTTCCCAGGATCTGTGTCCTTTGTCTTTTCCACACTGTCTGTCTCCAAAAACACTTATTTTAGTGTCTAGTCTGTCTTCACAGGTCATTGGCTGGATGCTGAACTCAATTCTGCTATGTTTGTTTGTTTGTGCCATTTTTAATTAGAACGTATTCAAGCAGATTCAGTTGCTTTTATCTGTAGCCAGTTGTTCCGATAGAATCAAAAGAATTGGCTCTAAGAGACAAATCATTCATGAACGTCCCAACAGCTACTTTCACTTACACAGGTTTTAGCACTACTCCTTTGGATTTAGCTGGTTTTCTCTGGTTATATTCCCTGGGTATAGGCTTGACACAGTTTATCCTCACATACAGTTGTGTTGATAAGTTTACACACACTGTTTTTTGTTGTTGTTGGGGGTTTTTTTTGGCCATTTCTCAAAGAATATGAATGAAAACACTCTTTTTTCTCACTCATGGTCAGTGATGTTGTGAAGCCATTTATTGTGAAAATCACCAAACAAATAAAATACCAAAATGACCCTGTTGAAAAGTTTACACATACCGTGTATTTCCCCCTTCATCCATCAATGACATTTTGGAGTCTTTTGTGGTAGTTGTGGAGAAGGTGCTGTATATGATCTAATGGTAAAGCGGCCCATTCCTCTCAGCTAAAAGCCTACAGTTCCTGTAAATTCCTGGGCTGTTTTGCATGAACTGCCCGTTTGAGCTCTCCCCAGAATGGTTCAATGATATTGAGGTCAAGAGACTGAGATGGCCACTAACAGGACCTTCACTTTATTCTGCTGGAGCCAGTGGCATCAGCGAACCACGTCCATATTTCACAGTAGGTAAAATGCACTTGTTTGTTGTCAACAAGGCCTATGAAGCCTATGATGAAAAGTGCACCATACCTACTGTGAAACATGGAGGTGATGCCGCTGGCTCCAGCAGAATAAAATAATATATATTTTTAATAAAAATAAAACACCAGGGTGTGTAAACTTATCAACACAAATGTAAATCTTCGTTTGTTACAGGTCACTAAAACCTATTGCTGCAACTTTGGGCCTTAGGTTTATGGGGTTCCATTTGTGTCAAAATTATGCAGTTTAAACATGTAGTTGCTAATTGTTGTTGGTCTATGTATATGTTACTATTTGTTGTTATGTAGTTGTTGCATATGTAGTTGTATATGTAGTTGTATATGTAGTTGTTGCATATGTAGTTGTTGTATGTATTGTGTTGCATATGTAGTTGTTGAATATGTGTTTGCTGCATATGTGTTTGTTGCATATGTGTTTGTTGCATAATGTGTTTGTTGCATAATGTGTTTGTTGCATATGTGTTTTTGTATATAATGTAGTCTGCACATGACTTCACTGCCTGGGAGTGTTCAATGCTGTTGCTCCTTGTTGTTGGTTCATGTCGTTGGTATATGTCGTTGCCCCCTGTGGTTAATTCATGTAATTGTCTGCACATGTATTGACTGTCATTGGTCACTGCTGTTGGTTCATGTCGTTGCTTCTTGTTGTTGGTACGTAGCTGTTGTTATTGCCTGCACCCATTGCCATTTATCAATCACTATTGAAGTATATCTGTATGGGAACCAAAACTGCTAAAATAATAAATAAATAATATACTGGCGAATAATTATTAAATTATCACAGCAAACGCTCACCTAAAAATATTATATTTTTAATCAACATGCTATTTTTGGGACAAATTAACAAATAATATATTTTTGCTGCCTAAATGCTGAAGTAAAAATATATATATAATAGTTATTAAATGTCTAATAATAATATATAATATGACTTGGAGGAACATGTGCTGTAAAAATGATAATATATAATAATAATGTGTTAATGTGACCCAAAAATAGCATGTTTATTAAACATATAATGTTTTAGTTAAGCGTTTGCAGTGATAATTTAATAATTATTTGCCAATTTATTTATTTATTTATTTATTATTATTTTGGCAGTTTTGGTCCCCCATACAGATATACTTTAGTGATTGATTAACGGCAACGGGTGCAGGCAGTAACAACAGCTACGTACCAATGACAAGAAGCAACAATATATACAACGACATGAACCAACAGCAGTGACCAATGACAGTCAATACATGTGCAGACAATTACATGAATTAACCACAGGGGGCAACGACATATACCAACGACATGAACCAACAACAAGGCGCAACAGCATTGAACACTCCCAGGCAGTGAAGTCATCTGCAGACTACATTATATGCAACAAATACATATACAACATCTACAAACACATATGCAACCACTACATATACATAGACCAACAACGCATATTTTTGACACAAAGGGAACCCCATAAAGGTTCACAACTGGCCTTTATTTATTTATTTATGTATATATTTTAGATCTGGCTTTCTTTTCTTTCTTGTTTTATCAATGAAGATCCAAATTATAATAATTACAGCATACAATGATTGTTTTGTCACACCTAAAACATAAACATTATTGCTACAATTACTCACTCAAGTCGCTTTAAACCAAGCACTTAACCCCAGATTCTTGGGTACTTTTTTACTTCAATTGAGTGAAATCATTTGCCAGAGTGAAAACATTGTCCATGCCTCTGCCTGTAGTGTTATATGTTATCTTTCTGGTCCTCCTTGTTCCTGGTCTGGCTCTGGTTTAGACCTCATTTATTTAGTCCTTGTGATATTTGTTAGCTTTTTTTTTTTAAACATCAATGTCTTATGTAGGCGATTGGATAAAGTAATGTCAGCATTTTACAGACTATCTCCATTCATATATTTCCCGTGGTGGTGTCCACACTTTGAGGACCGTTCTAGCAGACCATGCCACTGCAGTAACTTGTGACTTCACCTGCGTTTTTGCCTAATGATGCACTTGACTGGAGGACGCACGGCATACCCAGGCATTACACCCTGTTACACGGGTCACCGCCGCAGAACAAAGAGGCACAAGTTGCTCATTTCTCACTGCGTGCGTGCGTGCGTGCGTGTGTGAGGAGCCCGTACAGGTGTGGGGTGCGTGGGGGCATGTGTGGCTTTCCAGACACCACGCTGCTGCGATTACGGAGCTATCTTGCACTGCAGGCTCTTTCATACCTGACCAACTCAATCTTTCTGCGTCCCCTCAATAATCAGAGTGACAGCAAGCAACTAGACATATCTCACCCAGTGGCTCGCTCCAGAATGGGTATTGACCTACATATCAAATCATACGCTCCTGGCTCGTGTGATAGAGATTGGGGAGGGGGAAATAACATAGCATGATTGGCAGCCCTACTTTGGCAAACATGTACATCCCCATGGGTTCCTTCCTCCTCACTGGTAAAACATTCAGAAAACGCCTCACTGGGTCTTGGTGGCATTTGTGTGACTTACAGTAACAGTAAGGGCACAGCTGAGCGCACCTGCATGTCCCACTGTGTATTTTTATTAACGAGAGAGTGTCACCAAACTTTTTAACAAATGGCCACCGGCACCATGACGCCCGAAAACCTGGCAAGGAAATTAAGCATCTGCATCATAAATCTTACAAAGTTACAATAATTTGCAATTCACTCCCTCATCAGAGGCAATATTACCCTAATTTATTATCTCCGCGCACGAGGGGCACGCAAAGGCCGTGGAGATAAGAGTTTATCAGGAGGGGGATTGATTTTCATTAACTGATTGTAATAAAGATGAACTGCCTGCCGCGCACGCTGACCAAGAGCCACACTTTATTGTAATTGGGACGATTTATTTCATGAACCATTGCCTCTACTTTTTTTGTCACTCCCATTCTTATTTTATATCTGTCGCTGCTCCTCAAAACTGGGCGTGAATCACAGGCTTTAGTGAGGGGCCAAGTCAAGCGCAGTGACATATTGCATCAGATTTTTGGCTCCGAACAACAAAGCGCACCCGACTGCCACTGCTGCTGCCGCGAACTTGACTGATAAGGCATTACCTTCCTTATTTCAATTTACAGCGCCGTGCTTGTCAACATGATAATGTTATTTGTTCCCCCGTCTTTCTCCCACCGCCGCTCCATGATTCATGATCGCTCCCAACTGAGAATGAGATGTTCCCGTGCTCCAAATTTGTTTGGTATTCTGTACCATCTCAGTGCGCTGACACATATTTCAGCAGCAGCGGCTCTATGGCACCACAGGAGCATCATGTGCCACTTGGAGAACAGTGATGGAAGTCCTAAATCAGCTTTGCATATACATGAATATACAGGTTCTGTGCATTTGTCACAAGACACTTCATAGTAAGTACCTATACAGCACTTATAAATACAAGTTAATCATGAACTAATGATAGTTAAACAGAGAAGGGATTATAAAAAAGGTTATGGTTAGTATGCAAATGCTTAATGATGTGAACCATAAGTTCAATATAATTTGGTTCATTATTGTTTAATTATTACTTAAAGGGATACTTCGGGATTTTTGACATAGGGCCTCATTTCCTAGTTATCCAGAGTGTTGTTGATGTCTGGAGATATTTTTTTCTTAAATTCATGCAGTTCTTATATTTGAAGAGTCTAGTTGCGCTAGGCTAGAGCAAGGCTAAAGCATTTCTATGGTAAACGCTAGCCCGCATTAAAAAACAGTCTGGCGCACTCCACAGTGCACCTGAGGTAAATCACTTATAACGCCAGACTAACAATATAAATGTCTGTGTCGATAGGTTAATTTTAACCATTTTGCGTTTAAAATAACTTATATTTGAGCAGCATCAGCTTCGTGGCTGTAAGCTAAGGCAGCGGCGGAGTGATCTGCGAGAAAATAGTCCCTCAAAATGCGGTAATTCATGTGATACAAGGTTAGTTTTATTTAAAAAATATTCTATTAACACAGACATTTATATGGTTAGTCTGGTGTTATATGTGATTTGCCTCAGGTGCACTGTGGAGTGCGCCAGACTGTTTTTTAATGCAGGCTAGCGGTTACCATAGAACTGCTTTAGCCTTGCTCTAGGCTAGCGCAACTAGACTCTTCAAATATAAGAACTGCATGAATTTAAGAAAAAAATATCTCCAGACATCAACAACACTCTGGATAACTAGGAAATGAGGCCCTATGTCAAAAATCCCGAAGTATCCCTTTAATGACTGACTTGTGTTTGTAAATATTTCTACTTTTTAGTTTAAACTGCATATGACACATTAGACACATGTTTTTGCTAAAACAGTTAACACGATTATATTTAAGATTTTGCTAAATATTGTACTCAGCTTTCTTTAGTTTGGCCATTTTTGTGATGTTTCACTTCCTGATTGGACACCGACAGGAAGTGACATAGCAGAAGGTAAACAATTTTAAACTGTTGCCGTGCAACCATGTTAAGTCAATGGGAAATGAGTGAGTCTTCTATGTCACTTCCTGTCGGTAGCTTAATAATTCAAATAAAATAACTTTTCTGCCCAACATTTCTTCATTAAAAATGCTGCTTCACTGAATAAAATGATAATGATCAGTTGCAACTGATGAACTTGCAACTGATGTTATCCTTCTGATAAGTCATATTTTCAAAAGCATTAAACTTGTCATATGCACTTTAAACATGAACACATCTTAAAAAAAGCTTTACAAATGACATTTAATAAAGATTTTCAAGTGACATACAATGTAGAGTTATATCATTAAGTCTGCAAGCATATATTTATAATCAGCCAACATTAATTATTTATCAGTATTGACTCATGATTAACTTGTCTTTGTAAATACTTTAGAGGTATGCCTTCTCATAAAGTGTTAGCTACGCAAACAAGTGACATTTCGACTCACTGTACAAATTTCACAAGAAACTGTTTAATTTTTTTATTGTAAAATTGGAAAAAAGGAGAGAAAGAGAGAAAAGCCCCAATAAGCATTTCTTATCAATACATATCTTTATCTTACTATAACCATAAGAGAAACCAAAAGAATGCAGAAGCAAGTAAAGAATAACAAATAAATAATTTAAATATCAAATAAATAATGAAATAAATAGCAAACATCAAGTTAAGACTTGATCTGGTAACAATAGAAACATTAAATAAAGTTGTTTAAGCAGCGATTTTAAGTCATCATTTGAGTAGAAGAAATAAAGTTTGGTTTCTCAGGTTAAAACAGAACACGAGAGTTTCTCAAAGACTTCTTTTTTATAAAAAGATACTGCTTCCCTTGTCAGTGAATCCATGCTGTACTGACACTGCCCCATAAGTAGGCGGCGTTCTCTTTTAAAAGTAATAAACCAAGAAAGGAAAACAACTTGTAAACAGCATTTTCTCTTCGGGTTAAAAGATAAAAGTACTGAGATTTCTCTTCTGCGCCCTGCACGCTGGGAATGCTCCCAACGCTTATATGTTTTGTTTGCTTTGTGCTGAGAAACCAGAAAGTTAACATCCTCATATAAAGCAAAGACCCCCCACCCCACACCCCCCAATTCAAACGCTAACCCATCTGTCCCCAACAAAGCTCCTGTGCTGATTCTCCATAATATACAGATTTCATATTTATAATAAGCTACTATCCTTAGCATTCAAACCATAGTTAAAGAATCATCGTTAATAAGAGTAATACCTTTAACCCTCCCAGCCCTATTGAGCATGCTCAGAGATTGAAAAGGGCACCATGGTAAAAGTCGACATTAGTCCAAAAGAATAAGATGAAGTGGATAAAAGTTTTAGATTGAGAACATGCAGACTAGTATTTACTGTATTTTCCTTTTTTAAAACTTCATTCTTGTCATATTAGTCCAGTATTAGCTTTGGGCAGTGAGTATGTACAGTATACGAAGGCCAGTGTACCACCACACCTCACAACTTTCTCCACTATTCACTATTGTATTCAATCAAAGTTCTTTTTTGTGCCGCGTTCCACAAACTCATTAAATTCTAGCCACAGCTGGCGTCTTTAATTTGCATTACCCGAACTGTTTGTGAAGGCCACATTTCATTTGAGCTGAATAATTTAGTGGAGTCTCCAGTAGGCGTCCCGTGCGGCAGGTAGTGAGTGGGTTTGAAGGCCCGTATGGCCCGAGGAAAAGAGGCTGTATATCAGGAAAGTGAGGGGAACAGCCTGTCTGCTGGCACAGAACTGGCCCATTGTACATCTTAGATCTCCAAATATTTTACTATGAGATTAGAGCAGAAATATGTCCCAATCAGAAATGTGTAATTCTCTGGAGCTCGAAGAAGGTGGCACGTATTCTCAGTGTGAACATGCAAAGAATTTGGCAATTCATAATCAAATCTAAAGGCAATAACTCAGCTCAGGCACTGCCCCAAGTGGATCCAGTGGACAGATCAGACTAATCATGAGCAGTGGACTGAATCACACTCAGGGAGACAGCCGTGCGACGCTGAGTGAAGTGCTGATGTGTTGGAGGTTGGGGCACAGTCCT
Source organism: Neogobius melanostomus (assembly GCA_007210695.1). NCBI lineage: Eukaryota > Metazoa > Chordata > Actinopteri > Gobiiformes > Gobiidae > Neogobius > Neogobius melanostomus. The sequence continues at coordinate 3,553,634 of VHKM01000113.1, read as the reverse complement.
GAGGGGAGCGGCTTCACGCAGCTAACAGAGGTATTAAATGTAAGGAGGAAAGCTTGTATATAGCTCTATAGATATGGAATGATGAGCGAGAGAGGTGTGTATGTGTAAGTTAATGAATCCCACCTGATAGGGCCATGTGTGGTGACCACACGGTATAGAGCTGTGTGCGACGTGCTAATGGTAAGGCAGCAGCTGTAGCAGCTCTACTTTAGGCCTGCTGCTGTCTAATTGATGGATCATTTTGCTCTTAATTTGACCTCCTAAGGCTGTTCCTTACGCTGTACAAGCTCTTACTGTGCTATTATACCCTTTGGAAAAAATACAGCTGCTCTTCACTGAAGAACTCATAATCTAAACTATATACACGTTCTGTCACAGCCGTTTACACTCATAGGTTTTGTGTTAATGAAGTACAGTGGTGCCTTGGGGTGGTCAGATATGTCCGCCTCCAGAGACGCAGATGGGGGAGGGAAAAGACTTTTTTTCTCCACAGAGGGAAAGATGAACTCTGTCACTCAGTCAATTCATTCAAAATGCCAATGTGTAATTGATTGTGCATCTCTTGCCCCACGGTGCTGCTCCCCATCTGATCAATATCATCATTATCCTAATTATGCAGCGAGTTACTCCTCAGTCCCCTGTAGATGGTCCCTGTTCCGAAGAGGAAATGCTGGCACTGGGGAGAGGATGGAGAGGGGGAGCAGCGGAGGGGGCGACCCGCTGGACACTACTGCCACAGCCAGGACACGAGTATGTCCCTCATTACACATGCTGCTGCTGTGTTTTACTGCACCGCATCCAGCTCGGCCGCTTGGCACTTTTAGCACAGTGCTTTATGGTCCGATTATGTGAAAGAGTGAATAGTTAATGACAACATGTGATGACCCTGCTGCTCTAAATCTATTATGTTGATCTGCACAAAGCTGCACACAGTGTGGTCACGACAGCGGCTGTTTCTGTGTCTCATTTGGCACGGCGATTCTGCGGACACAGGAACATGTGATGGAGGTGAGCTGAGAGAACATATCTGAACATGCCCCATACAATGTCTAACCCACATATTCTACGCCACTAAATAGTATAACTTTATTTTTTTTTAATACATTTTCTGTACGTTTTATTCTCAACCCAGTAGCTATAAATGTCAAAGAAAATCCCTTTCCTCTTTTATTCAACCTGAAGCTAGTATTTTCTTAAGTTTAACGTGTAATATTATTAGTAGTAGTTGTAGTATTAGTAGCATTAATACTATATGTTACTGTCAAGAACAATAAAAATGTTTGGTCCTTTGGTCCTTAGGGGTGCGAAATTTGCAATTCTACGGTTGCTATCGGAAACCTCGGTGATCGTGGTAACCTGGGCGAGTCCGTAGTCCTTGCTGAGACGGTGAGAGGAAGAGAGAGGGAGAGAAAGTCTGTCAGTGGACGAAGTCAACCACTTCCACTGTTTGTCTTGATCTTCAAGTTTGAACCCTCATTTGTCCAGTTCAGAAAAGCCACAAGCGTCTCTTTCCAATAATATATGTGTATATAATATGTATATAGAAATCTATTTGTTGTTGCTGCTTTTTTGTTTGTTAGTTTGTTGCTTATGTAACAATTCAAGTCTCAACAAGAAAAGTTCTGTTGATCAGTCCCATAGGTCTTTCTTTTTTTTTTACTTTCTCTTTGTCTTTCTTGCACTGTGCCATCTGTCACTGCTGCGTGAAGTGCGTGTCTTCCACTTCACATCTTCTTTCCTTTGCCATAACCTATAGCTTCATAGTATGTAAATGCTGATATGTCTTCAAAATCCTTATGTGTTGATTTTTTTAATAATGTATTTTGCTTCCAAAGAAAAAAAGTTGAACTCCTCTTCGTCGTATCTTCACGTGTCCTCTAAAACCTGAAAGAGACAAGATGAAATAGCAGCCATTATTGATGTCAGTGTTCATTAGGCGTATTTCAAAAGCTCCATTTCTTTAACTGTTATAGTTCAGTATGGCTCTATTATATCCCTCTAATGGTCTGGATAGAGCGAACCCGCACTGCTACTACAATCAATCTTTGTCAATCACTGCAGTGACACATCGTCCAGTAATTAAAACTCCTGCTGTGTGCCACATAAAGCCAACCCTTATAGTTTGTACAGAGACTCGCGCTATAGAGTGCCTTTAAGGATTGCTGCTCTAACAGTGCATTATTTATTTACCATACAACACGAAACTGTCTGCTAAGAAGAAAGTGTGTTGTAAACCTTGACAGGGGTTCTCACCTGTGCTGCTGCGGTGAATACTGAAGGTAGGCTGTGTCAGTAAGGGCGGCTGGCATCCTTCGGTCTCTTTAGCTGGACTTTCAATCGCTTCATCCCGATCTGAAAGCCGTTCATGGCTTGAATAGCTGCCTGGGCACTAGCAGGGTTGTCAAAGCTCACAAAACCTGCATTGAAAGAAGTTATTTAGTTGTTATACTTTAAGATATTAAATGTATTAATATTTCCTTTGAGCAGAATGGGCTCAGCAGAAGACCTGTCTACAGCAGCAAGAGGAATAGAGGAATATTTATTAAAGAAATAATCATAATTTAAAGAATAGTAACTGAACAAGTAAAGTAGTTAAGGTATTATTAACCACATTCATCGTAACAGCAATTACAGTAGTAGCGGTCACAAAAAACTAAAAAACCAAAACATGACTTTAGACCACCAAGAGAAGTTTATTATCCTTTATTCCGGATTTTAAAACTACTTTACACACCATAACCTTGGTATTTTTTGTATTATAATTCAAATAATGTATGTGTCAAAATAACCCTATACACAAGCATAGTCATATGTAATTATACATATTGCCAGCAGAGGGCACACCTCTAACTCTTTTGTACCATTGATCAAAGCAACAGGGCGAAAAGAAACTTCGGAAATGGTTAGCTATCGGCAAACACGCTAATCTGCACAAAGAAGATTATTTGACCACAAATAGGATCAGAACACATTTGGTGAATGAAAAATAAAGTAAATGAATGCACGATATAGGCCTTTTAAACTAACATAGAATCTTTACAGCCAACATCAAAAGAATAAATATATGGCACAAAATGTAATCATGTTCATACGGTATGTGGTAGTAGAACAACCTACACAACTCAGTCAGAGCTATGTATAAAGTGCATTTATTGGTGTGAAACATAAATGTGAAGGTTCAAAAATACATCAACTGCGAGTACAAGTACCCAAGTGTCAAGACCGTCTCAGAACATTTCCCACGATGCTCCTCTGCTCAGACATGCACTCAAACCTCCTGCTTCTGTCATGTGTAAAAATAAAGGGCTGGACTCAGTGACCAGAAACTGCAGTGGAGTGTGCGTGGACCGCACTCCCCGGTGTGTGCTGTCATTAGGAGCAGTCGATGACCCATGAACAGCAGCAGGAGGCGTCCACAGCCACCTGGGACCACAAAGTCCACGACTACGATCTGGTCTGAAGTCTAGTCTGAGGACTGGTCTGATACTGGTCTGGACTCCAGTCAACATTTTGGCCTGTTGCACTGATCTGCCTCTGGTCTGCGGTCTGGTGCTGGTCTGGGGGGTGACTCGATAGTCTAGTGGCACATCTCACGGCACTGCTGCAGATAAAACAGTGGAGATGTGGACTTAGGCCTCTAAGCCCCTCTCTCAGTCCTGTCACACATTACAAGTGTGCTTTGTCTCATCTTGGCCGTTTCCCTGTCTTATGCACACCATCAATCTGGCTTTATCCCCTCTTTCTCCTCTCTAGATTAATTACACCAGTGCCTGCTGCCTTCCAGGCCTAACATTATGTTGTAAATGCATAGTGTATAAGTCAATACTGCAAATAGGTCTTCTTTCATGAATTTATATGTTATTAAGTCCCCCCGGGGAGACACGACTGGTGATCAATTTTGCCCAGGGTTCTCCGTTTCCCTCAAGTGAAAACAAATGCTGATCCATAATTGGCCTTTGGCTCCCCCGCCCCATCAGCGCCTGACTCCTCAAAGTTTGTATAGGGCCCGGGGCGCTGCAGTGCGTGGGCTGACAGAGCTAAATGGGACAGCAGGATAGGGCTGTGTGAATCAGCCGGGGCAGCCAGCCTATTGACAGATATTGGGGTTACAGAGCGGTGATGCTGCTGCTGAGACAGCACCTCCAGGTTTCCAGGTCACACGGCTGCCAAACACAAACAAGGACATGGACTCTCATCCAATGCATCATGGCTCCATTGGCTACAATCTATTCATAGCGTTTTTCCCTTCGCACTCATACAAAAACACAACAGTCATCAAGATGCAAATTCAGGTCAGTCAGTCAGGGTAAGATCATTCGACACAATGTGTGTCTGCGTTCTGTCAAACGTCATCACTGCCTCTTGTGTAGTTCTCTCTTTCAGACAAAGGCCCCTTGTTTCAAGAGATGTGTAAAAAAAAAAAAAAATCACTTCTATTATTGTGATGCTGAAACTTTGCCGTGAGGCTTCACACCTTGGCTGTGAGATTTTCCGCAACACCCACAACTCTCGGAGTATTTTGGGAAAGTTACAAAGAGTGTGGAGGGAAAACATAACAATCTTTCAAAGTAACACTTCCAAAACTTTTCCTCATTTAAATAGGCTATGATCACAGCCTCATCACTTAGTATTATGCTAATCCCTTGCACTTAAAGACACTTTATGTAAGTTGCAGAAATCAGTCTATTAGATGCATCCTTTGAACAGATTTTTTTGTATTCGGTTGACTATATTGAATGTATTGTGTGTGACTCACCAAAGCACTTGCTCTGGTTGGTGGCGCGGTCCATGAACACCTTGGAGGAGATGACGGTGCCAAAGGGCAGGAACATTTGCATGAGCTCGTTGTCTCCAAACTCCTGCGGCAGGTGGTAGATGAAGAGGTTACAGCCCTCGGGACCTGCAGCCACACCAGCACACACAGACAGAGACACACAGAAAAATGTTATTACAAATGTGAGCTGGTCCGGGCTCCGGTCTGGACTCTGGGTCTGGATCCTGGGCTCTACAAATGTATGCAGAGGCAGGCTAGAGTCATGATGTTATCTACTCACTCTTTTCATGTTGACTTAATTAAGAGGAGGGAGATTTGCACAACGTCTGTGACATTATCAGTGTCTTTCATCTGCCCACAAACACAGATCAAATAAAAAAGTTCTGCCTTGGTTTGTCAACTCTCTTTGCTCTCTGATAATGCATCTGAAACTATTATTTAAATTCAGAAAGCAAGAGATTGAATGTGAATATGGAAAATGTCACAGATTCAATATAAATGGTACAGAAAGTATAGGAACTGCAATCATTTCTTATTCATCTCTTTCAGTGCAGACAGTACAGACAGTAAGAGCTTCATATGTAGCCTTGGAAAAGATACATACCACCTATACAGCACTGGCTCCTGACACTGTACAGTCAATAATTCACCGAGCATTACATAGCATGATAAAGATTGAAAAGATATCGCCAAAAGAGACACTGTTTTATCATAAACTGTTTCTACATCTAAAATGGCGCCTTATGAGAGCCACAATCTATTACAATGCTATACCTGAGTCACTTTGGATATCTTCAAATAAGCTGCTCCAATCTCCCATCTACGTTTTCATTATTTTTTCTATCGGGGCTGCACCGCCCGCGATGTCACAGCGTGGATTTGATTATATAAGCACTAACCTTTACATATAAAACAGCAGTGGGCTAGAACTTGTGCACTCCACAGTTGTAAAACAGAGCACTCCCACTAACGCGATTTTATTAGGCCTTTTATCAAGCTATATTTCTACATGCAACTCTATAGAGTCTTTTAGTGTTTGTAAACAACTCGGTCCCAGCGGAATGAATGGCGCTATAAGCTGAGCCGTTTTCTTTTCATATGTGGATTACGTAAAAATTCACAGAAAAATACACATGAAACTGCATTTTGATCAAAAGTCAAGACGGTTTGGGGCAAGTGACTGTTTTTGGTAATTTACGCACACTTCACATATGGCCTCCCTTAGGCATGGGCATCGTTAACTCCTCTTATCGATACTCCTTATCAATCCGATACTTTAATGGTACTCTTATCGGTGCTTTAAAAGGAAAAAAAACGTTAGATAGCGGCTACTGTATAGGCATTAATCCTTGGTTTATATTTACGTTTTATTACTCTACATTTGGACCTTATTGTATTTCCAATTTGCGCATACACTTATTATTTAAAATACTTCACTTACTTTACTATTTTTTTTATTATTATTATTATTATTATTATTATTATTATTATTATTATTATTATTATCAGCCAAACCTAACCAACAGCTTTGATTAGCTGTTGGTTAGGTTTGGCTGATTCTGGGGACCGAGTCCAAATGAAAACTTAGTGCAGTAAAATAATGAACTCGAGCCACAGCCTGTTTTCTGCCTCTCAGCTTGTGTCCAGTGGGTCAACGCCGGCTCGTGCTGACGTGCACGTGGGAGCGCGCACGCGTGTGCGCCGTTTGTGGAAAAATAGCCTCCTCCCGAAACTCTTCAGTTTGGGTATTTGTGAAAGAAGAAAGTGCTAGTCTGTTTGTTCAGTACAAAGTCGTTACATTTCGCTTTTTACTGCGGGTTAGCGGCAGTACCTCAGGGGGTTTCTGAGAATAAGCAAGTTTTTAATATTTTACACCGCGTGTGTTTCCTGCGCGCACCTGTCTCACCACGTGCACGGCTGGAGAGGGAGGAAGAACACGGGGGGTGATGTGACACCCTGCGCTCTCGTGCGGGTCATGGGGATGAACAGATCAGATGCAGCAAACCTTTTTTTAGTGATTATTTGAGTGATTAGCCCGTTAACACAGCGGCCCCGTTAAGAAGACCGATAAGGCTGGAGCTATCGGTCCGGGTGGACCGGCATAGGTGACCCCGGGCCAGGGCCTTTATGATACCGGGGTTCGGTACCCATCCCGGCTGCTGCACATAAGTAAGTAAAGAAGCATGTAGTTCTCATTTAGCCAATCAGAAGAGTTCACCCTACATTACAGATCCCACTTCTGTGGCATTTGACCAATCAGCAGAGACCGGTCGCGCTCTCAACTTCCTGTTTTCTCTGAAGTCTGAAAAAGACCCAAGTCTGGCTAAATTCATGGTATATTTCTTTACATAACTTAAAAACTAACCATGGTAATGAAACTCACACATTTATTGGTGAATAATTGTCATAAGTGATGATATATGTGTTGGTTTTGGAGGACGTAGTAAATAAATGAAATTACAGCACCATATTTGATCATACGCCCTGTTCACTTAAAACTAAAGTTAATAAGTTTTGTCCACATTTGGACATGCCCGTTGCACCTATTATTCATACTTACAGTATTTTCTTGACAAAATGGTTTGGTTTATGGTTTGGTTTATTTGGTAGGGACAGTGCAAGTTAATGAACAAGCCACACCGGAAAAGAACCAACCCTAGGACTGTTTCTATGTTGCCAAATGTTATTTTTAGTCACTTTTTAAAAACAATATTTGAGGTGACCCCTCCCACTGCACGTAAAGCACAATCACATTACAATAACTCTTGCCTATGACAGGTGTGATCATTCAACAAAACACAACGTCTCCTGAACACCAGCACCCCCCGAGACCTGAAAGTACTTTTTGTATATTTTATACATAAACCTTTGTATTTGTTTACCCTTTACAGGGCAATGAACTAAATGTGTTAACTTTGTTTACAGTATTTTTTTTACCAGTTTAGGGCAAGGAACCAAATATGGTAATTTGCTTACATTGATTTTCTGCATGATAATGAAAAATCAATAACACTTTTTCAATGAGTGACCTGTAAAGGGTTAATCGGTCACATTTTAGCTGTTTTTCAGCTTCCTCTTCATGATCACCCAAACAAGTCCACAAATTGTTTATATTTTTACTGAAAATTATGCCCTTCTTGCATTAGATTTTGAAGAAGTCAGAAGTCTCACTTGTCAATAGGTTCAGTTTTAATTCTTCTACTTCAAAGCATTCAAGTTAAAGTGAAGTATGCGTTTTTTTATTAACAAAAATGGTCTTATTTGATATCTTTTCATTTATTATAAAAAGAAAATGGACCAACATAACCACTTTCTGCGCAGGACAATACGGGAAGGACTTGGAGTAGGTCAATATTGTGTTTCCCCCCACCATTCTATTTAATTGATCTATTATCTTTAATGATGTGCACATTGAAAAAAAATATTGTTCTCTCTCTCTCTCTCTCTTTTATATGTGCATTACCCAGAATGAAATGTGCACGTTGCCAGAGCAATATGTGCCTGGTGCGCTCATCTTCTTTATATACCTATTATGGTCCGATGAGATGTACAGCATGAAGTGTAGAAGTAATAAGGTTCTCTCACCCTCACCTTCTCTCTGCTGCTGCTGCTGCTGGATGACCTGGGGTGGCTGGGGCAGTGTTTGACCAATGGGAGTCAGCGTAGTGGCCGGGTAGATGGCTGCACAAAACAAGCAAAGGGGAGGTGCGAAAAAAAGGTCAGTCACATGAGTCTGTAATCAGAGCTGCTAAGATGCCGTGTTTATCCCAATGCATCACAATATACTGTAGATACTCATTACAATCTGGTAACACCTGGTTCTGGCTCCAAATTTAGAGTCAATCCTCATTTAGTCCTGGGTTAGGCTTTGGTTCAGTCCATACATTTGCGATAAACCGATCAATTAGAATTTGTTGGCTCCTTTTACTATTTGTATGTTTGGGAAGAATCAGCTGCAGATTCCTTATCTTACCTTCACCCTAACTAAAACTCTAAGGAGTTTTACACCTGTTACCAGCAGGTTTAGTCTCTGAAGGAGATAAAGGTTGTGGTATGAAACATGCACCTGAATTGAAAACAATAGTATATAGTGTAAGTGCTTGCTGTGGAATCTACTGTGCTCTTTACAATGATTTTAGACCTTTCGCTTTTGATCATTTGATGTTTATTTTATCACAATGAGTTCAAATAAAGGTAAGCGTACGTGTATGAGCTACTATCAAAGTTTCAAAGCGCTGTGGCACTTGTTGTTTACCACTGTCCATGACACAGTTCCTATGGGAGCGATGTTTCATGGACGACAGGAGAGTGCTTTTCAATGTTTTTATGACAGTGAGCGTGAGCATCTGCTGCCTCTGAGAGGACAGGTATTTGGTCAATCTGTGAATTTGTCTCAAACAAATATTATGCACAAGCAGTAAAGGAATTAAACTAATTTACTATAAGTTTGGAATATATTTGCTACAGAAAATGCTTATTTTTCTTTTTTTTACAACACAACAGTAAAAATAATGGGGCGGGGGGGCATTTGCCCATGTTGGGAATCAGACCTAGGGCTCTCTCTGGTTTATGCTTGAGGCGCCTCAAATAAGGCTTGTTTTATTTTCCCACTCTGAGGATATATTGTTTGTTTCACTCCTTAGTTTTTCCTTCTGAGGAATCACTCGTTCTGAATCAACAGACTGAGTTTTGCCTCAACCAGAGAAAGCACAACAAAAACCTAAAGTTGGTGATCTTTTTGATATGAAAGAACTTTAAATGGTTTCATATTGATTTCTGTAACTACATTTTGCACCGGAAAATAGTATTGTATTTTACACATTGCCTGACATTTAGGTCCTTTGTAGCAAATGTACAAAAGGATCAAACCTGTTCCAAGCAGATGTGGTCAGTAACAAAGTCAATTTACTTATGGAGATTTTTTTGTGAATCCGAACTGCACCAGCGCAGTCTTTTTTTGTTAAAGACTTGCACTTCAATATTGGTTCCTAAAAGTAAGAATCATAACATGACTGTGTTTTGTCACATTCAAAAGCTTTATATTGCACACATCAGTAGGTGGCGGAGTGCAGATGCATCATCAACGCCACTGACTGCACAAGGAATGTGATGAATACATGTGATGAATTCCGGCACAATCTTTATGTTTCTAAAGCTGCAGTTATTCCTTACAAAAAAAAATTAAAAAAATGTTTTGACAGCAAATACTTCAGTACTTCCAGTTCCAGTTCCACTTCCAGTTTAAGTCATAATTTGACAGACTTTTGCTTGGAGGGATGTCATATTTAGACCGACACTTTTGCTAGTGTTTTTGTATCGTGGATTGATTGAATAATTGTAAATATTAATGGTACATGCATGTAAACGCAAAATAGATACACTGATAACCCACTGATTTCTATATGATTCAATAACTAGACGATCTCCACTTTTCCATTCCAAAAACAATGGGCCTCCTGTACCTGTGTATTGCTGTACCCCAGTGAAGGCCTGCTGCAGGGTGTCAGCAGCTGTGGGACTCTGGGTGGAGTATGGGGACAGCCCGTTGGTGTAGACGGTCTCCACAGCTGGGTGTCCGTTGGGCTGGTGGGGGATCCCTGTGAAGCCGTTGACGATGGGCGTGACGATGCTGGGCACAGCGGAGGTGGTGATGTTGGCTGGTGGAGAACTGAGGCCTGCTGGGGAAAAGAATTAAACAGCTCAATCAACGCTCAACTGTTGATAATGTAAACAAAGAGCAATTTAAAGAGGGGGTATTATGCTTTTTTTCAATCACATAGCACCAGTCTATAGCATACTACAATGATGACGTAACCTTCTGTTGGTCTGTATATGCAGTAAATTAAAATAACTGCCTTGAATAAAATTGCTCTCTCAAAATGGCTGTACTGAACGTATTGAAATAGGCCTCTGTCTCTTTAAGAAGCTTTCCGACACGCCCCCTTCAGCACACTGCTGTGGCATTTAAACAACAACACTGTGCGGGGAGGGGGCTCTGCTGAGCTGAGGAGCAGTGGTTGGTGGCTTGGCTGGTGACAAAAGGTCCAGAGGCGTCTCCAGGAGGTGGGGGCGTTCCTAGGAGGACTGAGGCATAGCTACACCTAAAATGGCTGCCGTCTAAGTTTTTACTGATTACTCAAAAATATGTGAATGAGCCAAGGCAACACTCCAGGCATGTGTTTAATGAGGGAATGACATAATAACATGATATAAAGCTTGAAAAAGTCGATTTTACATAATACCCCCCCTTTAAAGCCACACACTGTGGAGCATTGCAGGTTATAGATAGATAGATACTTTGTATTGCACATGCGCTGCCATGTTGCAAGAGAAACTAAACCAAGCAAAGTTATGGGTCAGGTCTGAGGGGAGGCGCAGCTGCTCACAGTAAAGATGCTTCTTTTAACCACTTAACCCCCACCTGAACAGAGCACACTTTCTCCAATTGCTCCCAAATTGAAAGGTTTCTTTAAAAAAAAAAAAGCATCAAAATGGCAATGAATACGAGGATGAACAACGCAACAAAAAAGTGACAAAAAAAGCAGCAAAAGAGCGACACAAACGCAAGCAACAATATCACGGTAAAAATGCGGCAAGGTCTTAGGTAGGTCTTAGCTTTCAAATGAGGCGTTACTCCGGCCTATAGGCTGTAAGCTCCAGTCGAGAAGCTTTTAGATTTGGGTAAACTGAACTGGAGAAAATGCACTCGGTTAAAGTGGGGGGGGTATGAGGTTAAGGAATTTATAAAAAAAAAAAAAAAAAAATTCTATTTACTGGGTCAAATGTTACACAGTGTGGCTTTAAATGACAAAGAACACATCAAAAATTGCATTAACTACAACGGAGAAGGCAAAACAGACGTGGAGAAACGCCATTCAGATTCAGCGCATTACAATAGCTTTAGCAACTTGAGCTGTACAGTGGTTCACCTGGTGGGTTCGCACCACCTGAGCCAGCCATTGCCACCCACGTGCCTACAGTATAGCCATTTTAACACTGTCCTGTTCTGCTCTTGCACCCCTTTCGATCGAGACAGGAGGAACACGCACAAGAACTGCTGATTTGGGAGATGCTCTGACAGTTGTATAGCTGTCACAATCCAGCCCTTGTCAAACTCATTCAAAACTTTACACTTGTCCATCTTTTCAAATTTTTTCCCCACATCAATGTTTGCTGCTTCCTGTATCCTAAGAAGACAGAGATTGTGTCCGCTTCATTGTGTCTATAATGTTTATATCTTGTCAGTGTCCGTTTACCCAATAATGCCGCTGATTTAATGTGTAATGTGTATCCTTAAAACATCCATGAAATATAACAAGGGTCACTTCTGGATGCAGGACTTTTGCTGGGTAAGATTGGATGTGTGAATAAAGTAACCGTTGCCTATAAGACAGGCGGGCTTTCTTACAGAGTAAATAGTGGCACAGCAGCCTGCATAAACAGACCCAAACACACACACACACACACACACACACACACACACACTGGGAGTGGAGGAGCGCGCAGGAGCCGGTGACCGCGAGCCACACTGCATCTCCTCTCTAATGCAAGGACACGGCTGCGACGCCAGTCTGTCACATATCCGCCGTTTGTCGTGACACATCCTGCAGGAGAGCTGGGAAGTCAACGTGTGAAAAATGAGCCTGTCTGTAGTGTTTGTGCGATACCCTGCTGGCTCCAACTGCTCAAGATGATGAAACCGCTATGCAACTTCTGAGGGCAAGAAAAAGGGAAGGAAAAAGAAATATGTGGAGTAGATAGAGGGAGATTACAGAGGGAGATGTGCTTGGATGAGCAGGTGGCAAAAACACAAAGATGCCTCTTACTTTTATACATCATTTAAAAAGACAAAATAACCGCTGGCAGCTTGACAAATGGCTGGGTCATAACATATATAGCGCGCGTTTGAAAGGCAGCTGTGAGGAGGCTGGATGAGTGGCATCGAAATTGGACGCTCCCTGTCCTCTCTCATTCAATGCATTTTAAAAGGCTCTTCTTTTAGAAAGTGTTTCCAATTATGCCAGGCGACGTCAAAGTACCCATTCTGGGCCCCCGTCCTCGCCTTGTGATGGTCTCTGTAAAAGGGGCTGCTCCGTGGCAAAGCATCCGGAGCCGCTTGAAGTACAGCTCCCCTGAGGACCACCTCTCAATCTGGAAACCCTGCGCTCCGATTGGACGGGAAAAAGCCCGGGTTGTCACGGAAACCCTCTGGCGTGCCATATCTCTGCAATCTGGCGTCTTAGCGAAGAACCCCCCCCCCACCACACACACACACACACACACACACACACCTTTCTGAGAGACAAACCACATTGGTAAACAGTCACACATAGAGCATATACATAACGCTCGGGCTTATGCTAATGTCTGTGTAAATATGCTACATGCCTCACACGCTGCAAACGCCCACCTCTGAGCAAAAACACCTACACATCCATATGGAAATTCTCCTCCATCCCTGTCTGCTACTTCCTACACCCTAGCTCCTGCGCCGTCTTCTTCAGTGTTAAAATCACGAGTAGAAAGTTTAAAGGCCACTGCAGTTGCCGATGAGAGCCGATGAGTTTGCATGACAAAGCACTCAGCTGTACACAAGCTTTCCTCTAGCCATCAAATCAAACTTTATTCATAACGCCCTTTTCATAAGACAAGAATGCAACCGAAAGTGCTTTTCAGATTACAGATAATGTGCAATAGACTATCTCCATCCTTTGTTGTTTTTGGATTGCAAGCACATTTTTCTTACTATTTGTAGTAGTTGCCAACCATTTAATTTTCCCACAGTGATATTCATAAAATAACTTGTTACTATCAGTTATTAGTAATCTCTTCCAACTGACATGAAGAATAGTGAACATGCACGTGATGCTGAGTAAGCCCTCCAAGGCCACAATCTTAACTAAAAATAAATGGCAGAAATGTAATTAAATGAATGAAAAAACAAATCCTTGATGACTCCCACTTAGTTCTTTCACTGTCCAAACGCTCCCATGTGTAGAAGGATGCAATATCACCTACACATATTGAAATGCTTGCGTTAATCTCCTTCCTTACTCCTGCCTACTCTGCTTCAATATTTAAGTCACATGTTTGCGGAAAGATTACGGTAGTCTTCCATCTTGAAGCACACATTTCTGACATGAATGCTTTACATTCTCTCTATCGTTTAACCTGTTTTCAGCTATTTTCAGATGATGGCAGAAACATCGCTATAAAGTCAATTATGATGTTTATTTGACTAACGGTATCAAGTATGCCAAACTCAAACCCCTTCTTAAACTATATTGGCTTTAAGGTTGCCATGGAGACTGGGATGTAGCCCGCAGAGAGTTGAGTCAGTTGTTCCCGACCTTTTTTCCTTGACCCCCCATTATGCTGGATGGATTCAGGCCCAGTCGGGAAACGCAGCAATGGTAAATTTTGGGGGGAGAAAGATGCCAAAATCCAAGAATGCCACAGTTGAGATTGTGTAGAACAGCTTCTCAGACGTTTCTTGGGACTATGGACCCGTTCCTGAACAGATCCCTACTCCCCGAATCAGTGTGATGTTATACAATAAATTCATTACATCAATGCGTAAAACCACATTAAAGGGATTTGGACTATTGTGCAGGTTTAAGGTTAGTTCATTATTAAAAATGTTAACATTATTATAAGAAAACTTTAAAACGTACATACGGGTCGAGACCGCAGTTTGAGGACAGTGGGTGTTGAGTATAATGCTAAATCAGCAAATACAGATCAATCTTTATCGAGGACTATTATTCCTTGACTGCCGCCCACTATCCAAAGGCATGTGTGGGTGAACTGGATGAACTAATAGCATCTACTAATCCATATGGAAATGCTCCCTTTGATCCGTGTCTCCTACTTCCTTCCTACAGCCTTCTCAGCCTCAGTATTTAAGTCATGAGTAGTCTGACAGTCAAGTGTGGCGACCAGGGGAATTGGCCAGGTCCGGTGAGAGCTGTTGTGTCTTTTGCACTGATTTTCTTTTTCCTTTTTTTTCCACTTCTTCTTCTCCTCTCCGAACCTCCCCACGATTGCTTGTTTCCTATGGAGCGGTGATGAATTAGAGCGCAGCTCCAGCCCATTCTCCTACCGGGACCCTGGAGACTTGCCGCTCCCATTCGGAGGGCCAGAGACAGCCAGTCGGGCCGGGCCACACGCACTCCACTGTACCGCCAGATAATGCACCCTCTCCATCATCAAGCAAATTCATTTCCCAGGTTTTTACGGTATACTCCGGGAGCGGGTAGGAGCGTGGTTATATATGTGTGCCTATAAGGTTGGGATAGTGATAGTCGGCGTGGGACGAAGGTGCTGCAAAAGAGGAGCCCGTACGTCCAGGGTCAACACTTGGAACATGACATCTGCAGTAAAAGCAGGGAGGGGAACAGGAGAAGGGAACAGATTGGGGCCACCAAGTCCAACCAGCGAGAAGTACAGTTATGGAGCAATAAAAGATTTAGGAAGATGATACTGAGGGCTTTGTTTGTAGCAGATAATGTATGTGTTTTGAATCAATTAATCTAAATAGCCCTATAGCGAATGAATAATATTGTGATTACTAACCTGCCTCATGTCCGTAGTTGCTGGAATATGTTTTAGCTGAAGACCATATGAAAAACAAAACACTATTATATTTCAATTTTGTTTTGGTACAATGAAAATCCTGCTGAGCAGAAGGAGGCCAATTGGTAAAGCACTACCTCCAGGCACTATCAAACACAATGGCTGTTATTACTGAAAAATATAATAGAAAAAACTGTGCAATCAGGGCCGCATCAGTGGTTCAGCAAAGCGCCGCCTCTGTGCAGTTTCCAGACAATCAACCCCTCTATCAAACAAAAGACACAATAATATTAAAGAAAATTGCAATCAAGATGAAGCTTAAAGTCGACCACAAACTGCTTTACAAACTTTGACCCAGTGCACTGCGCCAACGCCGAGATTACAAAGCAGAGGAAAATGGCGCGCATGTGTCACGCTTCAGATTCCCCCCCCCCTCGTACTAGAAAAATGGGATACGCTGTAACTTCGAGCGCTGAATCGTATCAAAACACACAAAAAACACAATTGCGGAGCCCTACATTCTCACCGGGAATCATGTTGTATAAAGCAAAGACAATAAGTACCACTATGCTCAATAAAGCAGTGATTACATGAGCAGGCAATTTCACTGACCGTCATCTGTCACAATGGAGCGGCTGTGTTCCCCCCCGTATCAACCAGGACCATGCAATTGGAGGAACGCTTTCTACCCCTGCTTTGCCCAACGACAAGATAACAAGACAATTTCATTTTACACCTTAGCAGTGGACATGCGGCCCGGGCATTGTGCAAAATTGTATTCATGGTGTGTTTACAGTGCGCATGTATAAGCAGGAGAGAGGCAGGACACATGTGGCTGTCATTGTTGAGTGTATGGCATTACTGTATAATAATGGCATGTTGACACTGGCTTGGCTGAATGCGAAGCTAAAAGTGCACACTCAATTTTACATAACCACTACTTGATTAAAATTACTTTGAGTACCATTTTTGACCACTCAATCCCACCTCTACAGTGAAAATGTCATGTTGTTTACAGTTGCTTGAAACACAGGTTTAGTGATTTTTTGTGGTAGATCAACCCAAATCTATGAATACGTTTGGTGTATTTGCTTCTAAAAACTAGTAATACTTAACTCCAAACTGTTACTTTTATCAAAAATATAGGATGGTTGTATCTGTCTACTCACTCTAGAGTAAGACAGTCTGGCATCGCTCCCTAGAGTTTGGACTTCCCTGGGGACAATTCGGGCTGGACCAATCACAGCAAAGCTAAAACCAAAACATGAAAAAGATCAACTGTAACAAACAGTTTTTTTTTTTTGTTCTACTTTGCGTCGTTTTTTGAGAGACAAGAGAAAGTGGCTGCTCCGAAAGCTCTTCTGCAAAAATAAAATGTTTCCCCGTGCTCCTGAATTTCGGATCTACAGCTGTCTGCACTTGCACTGAAGAAAATGAACAGGTACACGCTCACATTTCGGTGATTGTTTACTCTGCACCTGTAAGGTCTGCCCTTGAAATGAAAGCTCCGTGGCCCAGGACCAAACCGACTTAAAAATGTACACGGAGTAAAGTCTAGCAGCTAGCCAGGATAACTTTATTGGCCCCGAAGGAAATCCCGGTTTTAGCAAAAAGCATTATCACACATTCTAATACAATATTTAGAAGTAACAATACACTTAATTTGGTACAGTTTTTGGCCAGCGCACTCGCTTCTGTTGGAAGGCAATAAAATCATGCGTGGCTTGGCTGTATGCGTGGCGACAATTGCCTATCCATTTTAGCACGCTCTCAGCCATCCTTTCAGCGTCCTTATTACTATAATAAACAAGAATTACCTCTAAACAAGTGTGTATGTATATTTATGTGCAATACGTATTTTATGCTATAGACATTTTTATCTCCCACAGCTGTTTTTTAAGAGGGAAACTGTTGATTTGCTCGCTGCCGTGATTGCCTGGCGTAAGAAGTCTTCCCAAGTATTTATTATGCTAATTATACATTCAAATCAAGCAGAAACGCTGTGCCCATAGCAAGGAGTGCAGTCATTACCGGCGCGAGGACCGTCTTCCACTACAGCAAGAAAAAAAACGAAAAAAAAACACTCCAAACAGATGCTTTCATCGCGCTGATTTAAATGTGGTGCGTTTAAGCTCAAAGAGATGTACTCTGCACCTTAAAAGTGAATAGTAAATGGAGATGTGGGAGATGGAAAGCTCTGTGTCGCCACAAAGCTGGTCTCATGATGCTAAATGTTTTATACATGGACAAATGAAGCTAGATATTGAGCATTTTTCAAGAATTAAAAAAAAGGGTAATATTTTTGAAATATCCTGCTTTACCTGCCCCTATATCCACGAACCTATCATTGCAAGTTAGCTGTATGATTTTTACATCTTTCTTTCATAAAAATACTACAGTAAAATCAAACTTAGACCCAATTTATTTAAAATAAACAGGACATTTCAGTGATAGTCTTTAATTACAGTTAAAGGCACACGGGTGAATGTGAAGTGTCGACCTATAGTGCTAAATGGAGAAACTTTCCAGTCTGCTGCGCCCTTACAGTGCAGTGAGTGGGGCCCTGGAGGCTCATGTACATACAATACACTGACCACGCCACTGACTCGCTCCCTCAGCAGACCATGCAGGTGCTCAGCCCACTCACCTCACACACAGCCTGGCAACGGGCCCAAAACTTATCTTGACACTCACAATAGAGGTATTTTTAGAAGTGAAGGTCAACCAATACATTAAAGACTCTTTCAGGTGTTCAGCTCAGTACACCGCAATCTTGTTCCATCAGGCAGGGGTCTGGCGCAGTCTTGGAGAAAATCTTTGGGCCTTTTTTTGTAGATTTTAGGGCTTTTGTGCAAGAAAGAGTATATGGCAAGCATGCTTATAGGTCAATTGGGGGTTTGCATTTACTCCTAATCAATGCTTTTATGTCTATATGGATACTGTTCAAGATGTATGCCACCTAAAGGGCCTATCTCACAGGAGACAGGAGACATTGCAGAGACTGCCACGTCTCCAGACTGATTGCGCGCATACAAATGGTCTGTCTCACCTGCCGAGAGACTAGCGCTGCTAGTCACGAAGATGTCTTTGATACGTCCCCTGGTAATAAGTCGAGTCTTCAGGTTTCGGTGAAAACAGGTTCAATATCAGCGGAGTCTCTGCATGGTCTCAAGCAGTTGTGGCAATTTTCCCAAGACCTGTCAATACCAAGGAGATCTCAGAGTCTCTTTGAGATCCAACAGGTCACAGAGACGTTGCAGGGTCTCACCGAAATGTCTCACAGGTTGAGGACAACAAATAGTAATGGCGACACAACTACTTGAGACCGCGTAGACCTCTCTGAAACCTCTTGGAGACCTTTCAGAGACCATGCGGAGACCTCTTGGAGACCATGCGGAGACTCCACTGAGATTGAACAAGTTTATTTTCACCAGGACCACCTGTAGACTCGCCTTATCTCCAAGGGACGTCTCAGAGACATTTCTGTGGCCAGCGGCAACTCGAGTCTCCAACTAGTCTTCAACTAGTGTCCAGGCCGGTGAGATAGGCCCTTTAAGCACACTGCTAAGACAAATGGCTGCAACCCAGAAGCTTTAAAAAAACAAATCAATATTTATTTAATTACCTGTTAAAATCTGTTGCATAGTATTATGCCGCATACAGCACTCATGGTGTAGAATGTCTGTAAAGCATAAAAGTTTGAACAAACAATTAAAATAAACTCAAAATTGCTACTATTTCTCCATCTACCTCTCTAGTAATACTTGCAATAAACTCTTAACGCAATTAAGATGATAATGGTTCCTAATAATTTACCACAAAAAAAGAAAAGAAACGGCGAAACTCACTTCCATCATTGACATCTTTGTTCTTTTACGTGAACTGCCTAGTTTGTTTTACTTAAGAAATGTTCGTTATCTCCAGAACACGTGTCTCCTGTGTAAGTCGTGACACTTGGACAGGTGCGAACACGCAGAGAGATCAGGGTGTCACGCAGCTCATTAAACCCCGCTGCTGTTCGTCTCCATGGAAGTGTTCTGCACCGGTGATGTAACCATGCAGGCGTCCAGGGACACGAGAGGCATCTGCACTAGATTCCTCTAATATCTACTTGTGCATGTACAGCTCCGGCTTTGATTGCGCACTCGGAACAAAGCACCCTTGACGCGCCGTGTGGCAGGATGTACGCCTCGATGTTAGCTCTTTCCCCCCTCTCGCTGTGTCTTCAGCTGTTTTCCTACGCTTTGTTTAACTTTTATTTCTCAGCCAGTGCTCAGGGTGCGGCACCTGCTGAACATTATTTTCCAAAAGGATCATCATGTGTCATTGTAAGGATACATAGTCTAATCAGCCGCGCCATCTGGCAAACGGCGCATGCCCCATCAAGCTCGAATGTGTTGCATCTGTTGATCAAATGGATGTCTCATTGTTTTTGGAGTGAACACCCTTAACCTCTGGGTCTCGGCATCATAAAACCAAAGTGTTACACAGTGTTGAGAAGAGTCATGCACTGTACTGGCCAGAATCTGGGTTTGCATTCAGGGCAACCACCACCAATAGTGGAAAACATGGGACAAGTAAAGCAATTTCCTGGGAAATGGAGATAAATACCAGAGAGAGTTTACCTGATCTTTTGTTTAGAATCAATGAAAGAGGGAGCGCGTACATTTAAAATAGTCCAATCTCATTCCTAACTTACATACCTAACGCGTTTCTAACATCCCAATGCTTCACAAGGATGAGTTTATTAGCACGTTTCACAGGTTTATATACACTGTCGTGGTAAAGTAAATAACAATGACCAGCATGCTAGTTCGCAAAATAGGGTGAGGAGCTCAGTCCTCCACTGGGAGGAGGTCTCGGGGAAGACCTAGGACACGAGATGCCCGAAGTCTGGGCATCTTGGCTCAGACTGCTGCCTCCGCGACCCGGATAAAGTGGAAGAAAATGGATGGATGGATGGATGGATGAATATAGGGAAATGAAAAAAAAAACAACACATAATATCTATCGAGTCTAATTGATATAGACTGTCATAGAACTTGCAAACAAAGCCATTCGCTATTCATCCCAAATATCACATACATTTCCAATGGCAATGTCTACTGAGAATGTGAATGCAAAAGACTGCAACAGATTTCAAACCAATTAGAAGCCAATATTATTTAGGCTCCTAAATACCTCAGTCAAATATGCAATTGACTAAGTAGAAAAAAAAACATATATAAAAGGGTGCTGAATGTCTATGCAGTACAACAATAAGAGATTTGGTCTATAATGATATGCATAATATGGTTTAAGTGGGGGGGAAATAATAATACATAATAATGCCTTACACTTGTATTGCGCTTTACAAGCCTGTATTACCAAGTTACTCAAAGCGCTACACTGTCGTCATTATTCATTTACTCCATACTCTGTGGTGGTAAGCTACTGTTGTAGCCACAGTTGCCCTGGGGTAGACTGACAGAAGCGAGGCAACCAGTCTGTGCCATCGGCCCCTCTGACCACCACCAACCACTCACTCACCAGTGGCGCCTCCAGAAGTTGTTCATAGGGGTGGCCAGATGGGGCCACTTAAAATCTTGGGGTGGCAAACCAAAACTATCAGCCATAATTTCACAATTGTATTTACTGTTGTAGTAAACTGGCCTGTAGAAAAGTATCAGAAAGCGTTAAGGAAACGTCTACTGCTATACTTTGTTTTGTTTTTTATATTTAATGTTACTAATGATCCAATAACATTCATAACTGATACTACAGTACTACAATTAACACTGGCCAGTGGGGTGGCCAATGGGTGGCCAATGGGTGGCCAGGAGTCTGCCAGTGAAAGTGGCGCCACCCCCTGGTGGCGCCACTTTCACTCACTACATTCACCCCAGGCTTCCTGGTGTTACCAAACGGTCTCCCAGCCAAGTACCAACCAGGCCCTTCCCTGCTTAGCTCCAAAGATCGGACGGGGTTGGGCAGAGCAAAGGCGGTATGGCAAAAATTGTTTTAAAACAAATGTTTTTAAAACCTGTATACCGTGGCTACAGTATGTTATATAGAACAGCATTTTGTTTCATTAGCAGAACACAGGCACAAGACTGTTGACAAAAAATGTGTATGTAAAAAAAATATCATTATGATATTAGTCAACTGTTTTCCTATGAATAGTATTTGCATTAAAATAGCCAACTGATATTGTTTTGAGTTTAATATTTTCTCACACCCCGGTGCTAACCTGGCTGAGGTTACGCTCATCCTTTCAATAAAAGATTAGCGCTATATATTCACCTGAAGATGAAGCAGGGCTAACCCAGAGCAGCAGCTTTATGCTAATCGAAAGTGCTATATGCTATTCAGAAAGAATGGCTTATTGCTCTCACTTTGAAAGGAAAGGGGACATTAAACTTTCTACCTTGACATTGCTGCCAAATATAAGGATTTATGGATTTATTTGAAGCTATTATTTGCTTAATGAGACATCTTAATGCATAAATTAAGGCTCTCAAGATCCACTCCTCCGCTCAACTCGTCGACCCTAAAACAGATTCTGATATCACATTGAATTATTTCACCCATTCGCGGAACATCCCTCAGTCTCTCAGTTGTGTCAGTCTACTGGCCTACTTATACACACAGCCTTGCCAGTAATGTTATGTATTCCTCCGATGAACTCAGAATAAGTCAAAGGCACAGACGTAGAAAAGGCAGCGAAAGAGCAAACTCAATGTGAAGATTAATGAGAACGTTGTTCGAATGTTGTTTCATTCATGTTACTTTAATGGAATAAAAATCTCATAGGTTCAACTGTGCAGCGTGCTGTAAGGAATATACGTACATGCTTTATTATATAACTGCAACAATCTATGATTTATAGCAGCCAATGGATTTTTTAGAGGTCATTGTTTTCTGCAAAGTCTGGCACATTAATTTTATTTCAATAATTACATTGCTGTATATAAGGACATAGCCATAAGAAATCTTTTTTCCACACTCAGTTAGACCTTTCGGAATATAGTATAATTGGATTCTAAAAGACCTTCAACTGTCTGCAGACATTTATTGTCTATAAAGTTTAATGCAACATAGACAGGTCTAAGCACTTGTCCCTTTTTAGTCCAGTTTCTGCTCAGAAGTCCACACTGACTGACCTTGAAAACAGAGGTACATCCTGTTAACGTAACAAACACCTCCACTGTACACACACTGGCACGGTGCAGTTGCACCGTCTTTCATCAGCACTATTGTGTGGTAAAAACAGGTATGCGCGGCAAAGCCGACAATGAATATTGCCATGCTGTCAGTGCCTTAGCCATCAAAATAAGATGCTTCTCAGCAAGACTGAGCCCCACTTTTAATCACTGTTTCTGATTGATTATCCCCGCCCAAAAGTGCACACTTTGCACTGAAAACATCACAGTGAATATTTGACAAATGGGTGTCTTCTCGGGATATATTGCCTGAAGTGATTGTAGAT
This sequence comes from Neogobius melanostomus, assembly GCA_007210695.1. Taxonomy (NCBI): domain Eukaryota; kingdom Metazoa; phylum Chordata; class Actinopteri; order Gobiiformes; family Gobiidae; genus Neogobius; species Neogobius melanostomus. The sequence continues at coordinate 3,530,817 of VHKM01000113.1, read as the reverse complement.
GTTGCGTGCACTGTCATCAGGCTGTATGCACACGTCCCATCAGCTGGAGGTGCACATATGTTTAATAAAAGCTTTTATTTCTCCTGCTCGCCGAGCAGGCTGGACTGGATGAATGGATGTCTGTAAAGAATAAAGAGACACAGGTCCAAAGTGGCAAATAAAAGCACCCCGTCGCTGTGTGCATTTGTGTGTGTGGATGAAAGCTGAGAGAAGATTTTTCTTGCTCACACAAAGCACAGAGCAGAGAAAATGTGATATAGTGCGGCAAAGCTGCAGCTGAAGCTGATGATGGATATGAAGAAAAACTCAAATGGGCCTTGTTGCACTGATGGCAGTTCTCTCTTACAACGATTGGTTTAAAGTTACCAAAGTCATCACCTTAAAAACTCAATAGTGCAGTGTTGACAAAGTGTGTGAGCGCAGCACAACAAAGACTGGATACTGTATTATTTATTTCAGCCCGAGCTTTTGTTCACTGGAAATCTTGAAGTTTCCACTGTCTCAAGGAAAATCTAGTGGTGCTGAATAAGCAGATGCTATGCAGTGAGTAGGTGTTTCAAAGTCCTTCTCCCTGTGTAACGTATCTGCATAGGGGCTGTTTGTTATGGAAAACAAAGCCAACTGCATGCAGATCATGCGCAGGCGCTTCAAAGCACAAGGTCAAAATACTATGGGGAAATTAGCGCCTTATCTGTAAACTCACTTATTGATATTCCTTATTCCACAGCAACTATTCCCCAAATTTCCTGCTCTCACAAACAACTTAAACATGCAAATCCACTCAATGTGTTTTTCATCTCTGCCTCTTTTCCTCCACTGGAATAATTTTGGATTATAGAGCCATGTGGGCACTGCCTTTCGGCCTTCCCGCGGCTTCTGTACACACACACTTATTTATACAGGCGTGATCAAAAATACAAACCGATCTTCAACAATAGCACTGCACAAACACGCCACATTTACACACATGCTGAGCGCTGGAAAAAACAGTCTTCCAACACACTACACTGTCTCATTCACAAGGTGTAACCGGTCCCATCTAAACCTACAGACAATTTATTCTATATTAGTAACTGGCATTAATAATGTCGAGCGTCCCCATTTCCCCTGGTGTAGCGTGTAATTCCTGTTACTTCTACATGAGTGTTTAAACTAGCTGTATTACGTGACTACACATTCTGCCAAATTGCAATAAACAGCTGACTAGTGAATATTTAAGCATGTCATCTCTCCTCCCTTCACCAAATTTGATGTCGTAAAGGGAAGTGAGTGTTTAATTTTTCATGGCGAACAACTTTTTCCACTAAATCGAAACACGAAGACACCTGCCTCAACTTAAATGACCTCCTCTTGAGTGGAATTTAATGTACGATGACACAATGAATGACCCGAGTGTCGTGAAAAATGCAGGCGGGGTTATTACTAAAGTTAGTGCATCTAAATCGGAGGCTAAAGACTCCAATGTGACAAATTAAAACTGAAATTCGATGTCTTTAGATGGCAGGAATTAATGTCTATTGTTGACTAATTGACTTTGAATTAATTAATAGCACCCAGATGTGAGTTTCATATTCTTAAAGTAAGTTATTTGTGATGATTGATGAATGAAATTTGAACACACTGACAAACAGTTCTGGTCCATTATGTTTTTATGGCGAGTGAAAAGCAGAGCAAACCCTACCTGAGTCCCATTCGTCATAGACTCCACTCTTCTGTTAACTAAGAGGTAGGATCAGAGGGTATTATGTAGACTTTATCCATTATGTCAACTTGATAAGCTGAATGTGAGTAAAATGGCACACTAAAACACTTGCTAATGTTTCGTCAGGTTGGGAATCTCAGGTTTAACTTAATAATTGTCAAATTGTCAGTTGTCAAAGCCATCTTCAAATCAAAAGCATGTCTGAAGGCTAATGTGTCTACTTTGGGACGTCTATGTGGGACACTTGTTACACCTTGGTATGAAACAGTGTTTGTACAGCACACACACAGAAAAAGAAAAGGGAATGAAAGAGAGCTCACCCAGGGCTTGATGAAACTCACCCGACACCGGGGTCATGGGAGTGGGTGGCAGGCTGTTGATGTTGAGCGCCCCCATCTGGTGGATCTGTGTGGCTGGGAACGCCACGCTGGGTGTGAGGTAACCTCCGTGACTGGCTGCCATGATGGCTGCCTGCTGCTGCATGAGCTAAAGAAGAGGGACAGGGAGAAGTGATGGAGGAGAAAAGATGAAGTTTGGATGGACAGATGAGTCCAAGTGTGAGAGAAGAGAGTGGTCCAGGGGTGAGGGGAGGACAGATGGTAATGAAAAGTACAGCAAGTTTAGGGAAAGAGTTGGACAAAGGCACGAGAGAGACGCCGGAGCGGAGACAAGAGCCGAGCAGAGGGTAGGGCAGAGGGAGGATGAAGTGGAGGGTGATGGATGGAAGTGCAGGGGAAGTACAGAGAAAGTAGAGCGGAATGAAAGAAAAGAGGAGAAAAGAGAAGCCTGTCAACCTCTGTTTAGTGAACGTGTCTGTCCTCCCAGCAGGACGCCTGTCAGACGCAGCACAAACCATTTAATAGCTGTCTGTTGGGTTCATACAAATCAAGCCATTGACATGTGCACATTATCTTTTTCCCTTTTCCGTACGATTGTCAAACACCACAATGGCCCATTTGGCTGCATTGAAATGCCACAGAAGACTTTTGGCCTGAACCGTTCTCTCATTTTTCTGACGCTGTGTGTAATTACAGCTGTTCAAAGGCTCACACTAAAACATTTTCTAGCTTTTTTGTGAGGCTTTAAACCCAGCGGTCTGTCTCTGGACATTTCAGAGTAAAACAAGTTGTTTTCAGAAAGGATAACTTTTATTAGTGATTTTGTGCAATCTGCTGTTAAGTAAGCTGGTTGAGCAACAAATGCTATTGGGAAGAACCGGTGATACAACAACAACAACAACAACAAAAAAGTCTCTACATTATTTTCCAATAACATATTAGTGTTAACTGACTGGCTGAGTGTACTGTATACAAAGCATTGTGTCGCATTGAATCGAAGCAAGCACAAAATAGCAAAAAAAGCCACAAAACATGTAATGAACTCTAATGGTTTGTAAAAATCTTACAGTTAAGTTACCTTTCATATCATATCCTTTAAGTGCACAAGAGTGTATTGAAAAACTGTATTGAAAATGGAGAACCAGTGTAACGTGCATAGAAATCTGGAGATCTATACCAAATATCCAAAGTCCATGTAGAACAGTGCAGATAATAATTGCTTTGCACTGCTGTTAAAATGAAAAATGTTATCGAGGTTTCCTACAACCTCCACAACCACAGGAGCGACAAAGTTACAAGCCCGAGTGCGTGTTGTGAGTTGATATTCAGCCGCTGGACAGGCTGACAAAGAGATAAAATCAATATTCTTGTATTCATATGTATTAGCGCTGCTCCCCATCGCGCTGGCCCCAGCTCACACATATGTATGAGGAGACCACTATTTAAGTTCCCGCATTCGGCCTTAAGTCTCCCTGCGCAGACAAACCACATGCTGAATGCCTAATTCTAAAGAAAATCCATCAATGTACAATGGCTTTTGCAGCTTGTGAACCACTGGGTTTATCTTGGCGATCAATAATCTTTTGTAGGCGCTGTAGCTGCCCATCAGCCATGCAGACCTGTGTGGCGCAGGAATACAAACACAGTTGGATGGACCCACCTCTTGGCCCTGTCTGTGCATATGTTTATGGGGAGACGCTACAAGTATTTAAGTGAGGATTCCAAAAACAGATTCTCTTGTGAACTTTAGATGTAGTCAGTTGAAAAGGCAACTTTGAAGTAATTGTATGTTCAATAGCCATTATCATCAGAGCAAGTCATTTGCCTCCAATAGTGTACAGTGATTTGTTTAACGTCGGCTCAAAGTATATCAGACTGTCACAACTTGTGGCTAAATTATCCACTTAAAGAGGGGGTATTATGCTTTTTTCAATCACATAGCACCAGTCTATAGCATACTACAATGATGACGTAACCTTCTGTTGGTCTGTATATGCAGTAAATTAAAATAACTGCCTTGAATAAAATTGCTCTCTCAAAATGGCTGTACTGAACGTCTTGAAATAGGCCTCTGTCTCTTTAAGAAGCTTTCCGACACGCCCCCTTCAGCACACTGCTGTGGCATCTAAACAACAACACTGTGTGGGGAGGGGGCTCTGCTGAGCTGAGGAGCAGTGGTTGGTGGCTTGGCTGGTGACAAAAAGTCCAGAGGCGTCTCCAGGAGGGGGGCGTTCCTAGGAGGACTGAGGCATAGCTACACCTAAAATGGCTGCCGTCTAAAGTTTTTACTGATTACTCAAAAATATGTGAATGAGCCAAGGCAACACTCCAGGCATGTGTTTAATGAGGGAATGACATAATAACATGATATAAAGCTTGAAAAAGTCGATTTCACATAATACCCCCCCTTTAAAAATGCAGTTTGGCAAAAGGACAAAAATATTCCTGGGACATCAGATGAAATTATGTTGAGTCATGACTGAGAGCAAGAAACTATGGATTGTATGCAGTATCAACAAATCTCCAAGTCTTGAGAATAAAGACGTAGAGTGGACAGGACGTTTCTTCCGTGTCAAAAACTGAAAAAGTGTGTCAGTGGAGTCTGATGGCCACTCAGAGCAGCGGAAATCAAATTCTTCTGCCACTGGCGCTGATGCTAATGACAACATTGCGAGACGGTGCTGGCGGTAGGAGACTGTGGCATTCTGCTTGGATTTGCATGTGGGGACAGTGCAAACGGGAAAAGCTAATTATTTTCCCTCAGTGCCCCTGTCAGCTAACCTGAAAGTGGCTGTCCCGCCGCCGAATGCCCAGCGCTGGCACCTCATCCATTAACCGCGTGCCTCTCCACTGCTATCTATTAACGCCTTTTGTCATTTGCATAATTTTATCAACGTGACAAATGGGGATCATCCATTCCTTTCCAAATAAGATGAATTGAGCCTTTAAGGGGGTTATAGCCGCACGAGACAGCGAGGGAACAAGAAGCTAAACAAAAGCCAGACACACAAACAAATGCAGAGGTCTAAAGGATGCACTTCTGGTGATTTGGGCATTGGGGTGACTACTGCCCCCTATTAGGAAGTGAATAGGCTCTGGACAGCCAACACAATAATCCACTCAGATTTTTTCTCTTTTCTTTTTCTTTTAGGCAAGTCACTGTCGATGGTAAGAGGTTGTATGTATAGGACATTTTGACACTCTAAGAAGCCCTGTGGAAATGCAGATGTTCTGACCTGGTTTATGGTTATTATCTCTGTAATTACTAAGGCTACTTGCACAAAACGTTTTAATATCTCCTCTGAAAGCAAGATTAATGTATATATTGAGGACCTCTAACCAAAATATTGTATCCCTATCACTCACCAGATTTTCAAAGCATTTTCTTGTAATATTATTTTCGTACATTCATATCTTATTTAAATAACAGTGAATGGCCCAGGCTCCCCTTGAACTCGCCTCAAGTGGAGGAGTTCAAGTATCTCGGGGTCTTGTTCAGAAGTGAGGGACGGATGGAGCGTGAGATCGACAGACGGATCGGTGCGGCGTCGGCACTGATGTGGTCGCTGTATCGGACTGTTGTGGTGAAGAAGTTGAGTCGAAAGGCAAAGCTCTTGATTTACTGGTAGATCTATGGTCCTACCCTCACCTATGGTCATGACCAAAAGGACAAGATCGCGGACACAAGCCGTCGAAATGAGTTTCCTTCTCAGGGTGGCTGGGTCCTCACCCTATCTGTAAAGGTGCTTTAGAGATAGGGTGAGGACTCGGGAGCTC